>JAQFVV010012821.1:0-535000 GCA_028023455.1 Epiperipatus broadwayi
ATCGTCCACATAGCAGACCATATTTTTCTTGTACCTCTTTGGATAGGGGGACTTGTTTTAAACATCGCATTAGACCTGCCCCACTATTAATGAGTCCAAAGGGAACTCGCTTAAAACATGGGTATGTCCTCCCTACCTAAACGCGGTATACTTTCGGCTCACAAAGATCTAGGGCCATCTGCCACAATAAATTCCATGTACGTGTTCAAGGTAGAAAAGATCATCTTCCTGTGCCAATTGACAAATACCTAATCTCCTGGTGTAGTGATGTCTCTTCCTGTGGATGGTCATGCTGTTTAATTTTCCAGGCGTCCAAACATAGCCGCAAATCTCCATTTTTTTCACCACAACTTAACGATTTGTTATAGGGGAGATGGGCTCCGCTCAATAATGTCCCACTGGGATCATCTGTTGAATCTGTTTTTCCAATTTTCATCCCGGTATTGGAATGGGATGGGGTATGTTTTGAATTGGGTGTACAATTCTCCTTCACTCGAATTCTATGAATATACCCTTTTATTTTTCCAGGAGTCTTAAAACACCTGAGCATAATTTTCAAACATGCTTTGAATACTTCTTTTATCTTTGGACTCTGTAATAGGCTTGTGTCAGGAAATCTTTTTCAATCAATGGGAAATCAACAGGTTGATCAAGCAGCTCTGCTTCTCAGGTACGGCTTCTGTGGCCACTTTGAACTGTGTTGATTCATTGTCGAACAGGCATTTTCTTCCGAAATAATCGATAATTCCATGATTTTGGGTTAGAAAGTCGGAAACCCAACACCATATCATAGATCAGTCCAGATACAATCAAGAAAGTATGGCCCATCAATCTCTCATTGATCTTCACCTCTAGCCAGATTTGACTGTTCTCCGCCATGATTCTTTCCCATTAGCTAAGGTCAACTGATGGGACGTGTTGGCAAATTGCATGATTTCCCATTCTCTTGGGACACTTGGAATCCATGCCCTTGATACAATCGATGATTATCTTCCTGAATCCATCAGCTTTAATACCTTGGTGGATTCTATCATCACTTCAATAATAGGACACAAGCTTGTGGTTGTAACATTCTCCACGTTTTCTTTTTCCCATATTATGTTAGTCATCTTGGCTACCATCTGGTTTAAACTGATTCCATTGTTTCTTTAAATATTCTGGGCGTTCCTGCATGTCCCCCTTCCCTTGTTCTGGGTTCAATGTTGGGGTTCCATCTGTTTCTGGATTACTAAATCCATAGTCTATTGAAACCAAAAACTCAGCCATTTCATTTATTTTGTCGATCCGGCTTATGATCATCATTTCGTGCATCTTCATCGGCAAGTTCTGTCATATGGTATGGATAATATGTGATTCTGACCATGTGATATCTGGTAGAGATCTGAGTCCTAAGTGCTTGCTTTAAAAAGAATTGCGCATATGTTTCTTGGTGATTAGTTGGGAATTTTTCATTGGTGAGAAAAGTAAGCAAAATATACTCCCGTCTGTTTTCGCCTCCAAAAAATCTTGTATAGTGCTCCTGGCAGTACTCTTCAAGATCTGTTGGCTCAGGTGTCAACTGATCGCCACCAGTCTTTAGCGGTTGCTTCTAAAACGCTGAAGCTAGGGCTATGGCCATTTGTTTCTCTATTGCTTCAGTACATATGTAAACACATTCACCTTCAGATTTTCCATATGTTCCTGTGGACTCTCCTGTGGTTCACCACATGGAAGATCTGAATCTGCATAAATGGTGCAGTGATGGATAGTTCCTAATGCCTCATTTTGTTTACTAGAATTCCCTTCCTACTTTTTGAAAAACTCTCTAGCATGAAATTTTGGCTGCTATACTTTCTGACTTCCTTTTATATTTCTTCGTTAATTCACCTTTTATTTTTCCTTTGAAAGAAAGATAGTCAATTTTTAAATGTCTCAGTGAAACATATTTTAATATTTTTGATTTAGACTTATTATCACTTCTAATTATTTGAAAATTAAGGCTTGTTTCTTTCTTTCTTTTTTAGTTTTATACAGGATATACACCTCTCTCTCCCTCTTCTCTTCAACTGTCTTCTGCCGGGCTCTTTTTTTATTTTTTTTTTGCTGCCCACTGCTGCTGATAACAGGAAAAATATTTGATCATCACCTGTATGTGTATGATCCGAATTCAAACTGCCTTGCTGCCTTTGACTTCGGGTTGTCTTTTCTGCACCCATAATAGACTTTACAAAAAAAAAATTTAGTGATTTGTTTCTTACAATGTAATGTTCTGCTCATGATAATTATAACATGAGGCAAAATAGTGGACACTAAACTAAACTCTCTCTCAACCCCTAACATCCTGGTTTGAACTCATTTTGACATGTAGTTGTTATATTACTGTTGGCACATTTATATGGCGCCCAGCTAACAGGATACAAAAAAACAATTCCAAATACATCTGGGCTACTCAACTAGCAAATATAACTAAGTATTTGTTACATATTGTAAACTCTATTAACATATATAATGTACAGAAAATATAATTGAATATGACATATACCTTGTTATAGTCTCACAGGTTAATCACTTACGGTTGAAGTACTATGGGTTTTAGTCTATAAACATTTTTCTATTTTTGCATACATAACTTAGGAAACATGTATTTTACATATTTGTAAAACCAGATACAGAAAAAAATCACTTATGGGTGAAATACATGGGCATCGAAAAAATTTTTTCATTTTTAAGACAAGACTATTTATATTTGACAATAAACATAGAATACAATATTTTTCAGTAGTTGCCCAACCAGATACCACAAAAACCATTTACATTTATGGTTAGCAACATATGACATTGGTTTTCATACAAATTTTTCACATTTTATATATATAAAATCGGAAAACAAACCTGGTAGCAAGGAAATATACATATCTATCATCAATGATCTCATTTACAACCCTTTTTTTTTAAAAAACATACATATAAACAGAATTCAGTACTTCAGGGTATGTGGGTGCTTATTTTGTAGGCCCACGTTGGGCAGCCATTCCTGGAAAAAAAATCCACTGTACCGGTCAAAACAGTATAATCACTTAACAAGGTTCCAAATCCTAAGTAAAAGTACCTTGAATCCAATACATGTTCGAGATACACAGGTCTGGAACAATCCTGAATTCTAAACTATTTGCCTATTCTTCATAACCTTTGACCCAGATGAACAACAATTCTGATGATACAGTAAAATTACTTTAAATCCGATGCTCCATAAGCAGAGAGGTAGATCATAAGATCAGAATGATGATGATGATCGATACGGAGTAGCCCAGAAGTTAGTGACATTATCTTTGAAAGTGTATTCGTTAACGCTAAGCTCTTTAGCTAAAAGAAAAATAATTCTAAATATTAACTAGAAACTAATAATTCAACACAAACCAGGATTAACACGAAAGTATATATATTTAATAAATGCAGAAAACGATATATATGTTTTCACATAAATTGTTTCCACGCTTGGAGTGATTTTATACATTTTGAAAAACTTGGGATTTGTTTTATAAAATCGATTTGCTTTATAAAATCCTCATTGTATCAATTATTTAATAAATACCATTTTATAGAAGTTGTGTTATGAGTTAAAGCAAGTAACATATGCCAAAATGTGGATGCACAAAATAATCTCACAAGATCGGAACAGACTCGGATTACAGAAAGATACACTATAATTTAACGTTAATCATTTTTAAAATAAATATAAATTTACGGTCTCAATCATTGATTTACAATCTTGAAATCATTATATATGCTTGATAGGTATTGTTTGGACCTAGCGTCCTTTGAATAAGAATATACATAAAAACAAATAATGCGCATTATTTACGAGAATAAATTATACAAATTGATTTCCACGCCTCTGGAAACTAAGAAAGTTTTTTTTTAAAGGTAAGCAGTTTAAATCAATGGACTAAGAAAGTATTTTTATTTAAATGAAACATTGTTTTTAACACATCATTTCGACTTACTCAAGGTTAGGTTGACTTTGATTAAATTAAAGACAAAAGTAACGGTACTAGCATACATTAAAGGAATCTGACCTTCATAACGTATTGTGATATTTTATCATTTAAAGGAATACTTGGAAACAAACTTAAAGTGGATAGATCCGCTGCATTTCTGGTGGATCGATATCAAAGTGAGGATGGGAATGAGACCCTAGATCATTTGATACGCGCCATCCGCAGCTCATAATCCCCTTCTTTAACTTTATAATTTAACAGAGAGCGTTGTCTCTGGTTAAGAAGGACGGGAGCTTCAAGCTTTCAATGTCCCCAATAATAAAACAATCCAAAGAAAATGGAAAGATAAAACATCAGAAAGAAATGTAAGCCAACAACCATTACTGGACATGAATATAAATTTTATAATATAATTTCCAAACCTGGAAATATGTCCAAACTCTTGCATTAATAATCTGTTTCCACAATTCTGAGTCATTTAACTGATCATAATGAATAATAACGTCCACTATTTTACAATATTATTAAACCAACTAACATTTATATTTAAAGAATTCCATTCCCAAATACGTATTAACTGGTAGGATTTTCCCTTCAGGCACTCAGCAAAAAGGAATGAATTAATTATATGAAAGTTGAAAGTTCACGATCATTTTTTTTTAAAATAGAAAATTAAAAGCAAAATTCATCCACTGTAAAGTTTTTTAATTTACTTTAAGACTCATGAATTTAAAATGAAACCAAGTTCGCTGAGTAACTGCTATTTAATATAAACAAAACTTTATTGATAAAGTTTTTAACAAAGCCCACCTTTTTCCAAGCAAAACAATTATTTTCCCCCTTGACTCATTTAACCCATTAGCGTTTTTTGGTACACCAAAGAAAATAAATCAATATTTATAATACCAAACAAAATACATGAAATCTTAATAGAATCGCACACATTTATATACATATAGATTTAATTAGGCGTGAAAGGTAAGTTAAAATATATGATACTAATAAAAGATTACAGAGAGAGAGTTGGTCAAGCAAAATTAGTAGAATATCATAACGGATCCATGAATTAATTTGGCCACAAATTATAAATCACTTGGTGAATGTTCGTAATCTAAGTGCAGTTCTAAATTACAGGATTTTACCATAATATCTCAGCATAGCGTGCAGCAGGACGGTTGGCAATTCTATGTCATTTCATATGGCCAGTCAGATGGAAGTTTGAACGGCTGGTAGACAGTCCTCCGAGAGGAAAGAGAGGTGACTGCCCATTACTCACGCCCCATTTGCTGAACTTGTGTTGGCTTTTAAAAGTAATTCTCAATTGCTAAAACTGACAGTAAACTCAAAAGTAAAACTCAAAGTCTAAATGCCCTCTCTTTTGTTCACTGGTTCCTTTTATAACCTTCCCATACTGCCCAGAATTCAATTTCATACCCCACCCTTATCTCTGTAATCCCCCTAAAAACAACATTTAATTAGTAAAATATTTTCAATAGATAAGGCTTGAAATACCCCTTTTAGCTGTTTTGAAAGATTTGCAAACTGATAAATGATTTATTTTCGATTGTAATTAAGATTTATAAGTTTTAATTATAGACAACGATCTGACTAGTGATAAAGATAATTTCAATATTTCAAGCCTTCCCCATTTTTCTTTGTTGTTACATTGAATATACACAGATATAAAAATAATTACAAATATCTAAGCAAATGTATTTTTATAGCAATAAACTATTGCTTTAGTCATAATATATATACGCATCATTCAAACTACTGTTTTCTTTTACCAAACAAAAATTAATTTTACCTTACTCTTGAATGTATCTCCACATACAGTGTGTGTGAGTGAATAGTAAATTGCATGGACATTTTTTGTAAGATGAATACAATAAAATAATATTAATTGAGAAGCAAAATTGAGTCAAAGAATATTGCCTTAATAAAAGAAAAGAATGCAAATTATAAAACTATAGGAAAAACATTTTTTAAATGAATTTGAAATGATTTAAAAAATATATTAGTATTACTTATAAAAGATAAAGATAACTATAAATCAAGTGTCTACAAAGATTGATATTTCTTTCATCAGAGAAAGTAATTGTTTTATAATCATATTTTTCTGTTTCATGGTTAGAATATCAATAGGCACTGGTTCATTTCAGATTAGCCTTTGATTTCTATCTTTATTCATTTACAAACTAATAATTGGACAGCAGCTTGAATCAACAACAGAAGACAATGACTTGCAAAAAGATGAGCATAAGGTATATGAAAAAGTAAAACTGAAAATGACATGTATCATAAAGGTTAGGCTACAATAATTTATTATAAAATGGTAACATTTGATTCATCATTGGCATTCTCTTAATTAACGTAAAACAATGATACACTCTGCATCATTAAAATATATTATCTTTATTATTAGTAATTAATAGAAATAACTCTAAACAACATTTATTATTTAAATACATACAGAGTTGTAAGTTCAGCTTTTAGTTATGACTAATGTCTGGCAATAGAGGAAAGAATATTTATATAAATAGAACAGCTAAAGTTTATCATTATATATATATATATATATATATATATACATTAACAATAACAGGGTTCAAACCCTGTTACAACGGACTTAAATAGGATCCACCAACTGCCCTAGATAGGTGTGAGTCGAATAAATTGGCTTCAATGCATGATTATATATAAGAAGTGATGTATATATATGTAAGGGAGATAGATTTTGAAACTTTTTTTTTTAAAAAGAAAAAAAAAAGATATAATTATTTGTTTCGGAATATATTTAAAATATATTGTTATTAAAAAAAATTGAGAAATACAGTTATAGGCAAATATATAATTTTTTTATTATTAATTGTTTCAAATGTACATTTTTTTTGAAGCATTGGTGGTCGAGAGGTGAGTGACGGCTGCTTTACAGGCAGTTGTCCCAGGTTAGCGGGTTCGCTTCCCAGCTGATGCTATGACACATGAAAAAAAAATGATTTTTTTTGTGTTATCATATTGTACTTTAATGAGGGTAACAAAAAGACTTTGCTGTATATACCACTAGGCAATTCTTTGTTATATTACTTAACCACTTTAAAATTCTAAGAAACCATAACTCAATGTACTGTGGACAAAGATACCAACAAAAATAAAAATAAAAAATGTAAAAAGCATTTCAAAAAAAGAGATAGAAATGCTGATAAACTGTTTTTGGGAGATCAATAGATAATAGAGAAATTGTTTTAATTAGAAAGGGAGAGCTGAACAGGACAGGAGACATTTTGAGAAAGAAAAGTTATCTTAATATTTTTTTTTTTGGTGTATTAATTTGTACAGCTATACTCTCATGGTTTTAAAATGAAATACTGAACTTCTCTGAATTAACTCATTCATGTAGAAAATGTATTTAAAGACATCAACTTATAAAATGTCAATACTTGTAATGTTGGGGTAAAAACCAGATTACGTTTAAGGTGGTCACCTCATGCTACAAGTACATAGCTGTTCCTAAACTGCCTGACTGTATGAGAACCCAAAGGACCCTGTAGATACATTGCTTAAAATAACCTATAGAGGAAATGAAAAGTGTTGAACCTAATATGCCAAGCAAGCTTCCATTAAAAGATTAATTAATCACCATTGTCATTATTCTTTTGGTTCCAATTAATATGACAAAATGGATGTTTGTGCCAGACCTATGCCAATAGCAGAGATCTTTCTTTCTTCATCAAAAAAATATACATTTACTTTGGATCATTAACTCAGAAACACATAAGCAAACTTATCCTTATTAAAATCCTGGGTTCCTGAAGATAAATATAACTTTCTTTGAATTAAATGAACTTAGAATTGCCAATCGTTACCATCAAAATGCTTATTCACTGTTAAAATATTAATTTAATCTGTAGTGTATAACTGTATTTTTTTAATCCTACTCACTATTTATGTGATCTATTATATTTAGTAAAATTTGTTTTTTCTTTTATGTTAAATTTTAATATGTGAATTATATATATATATATATATATATATAATTCACATATTAAATATATATATATATATATGTTATCTTATAAATATTTGATTTAATAAACTAATAATAAGATTATATATGTAATTTGAAACTGAAATTATTTATAGATCATTAACGAATAGATTTATCATTTATATTTGCCTATTTCTTTTCCTGTCAAAATACCTAGCAAAACTAGAAAAATACATCTTATACAAATAGACACATATTAAATATGTTTTAAACCCAAACCTTAAATTTGATGAAGAAATTTGATCGATTATAAATATAATAAATGTTTAAAGGTAGGAAATTGAAAGCAGCTAAATTTTAAATTATACGCGATCAAATTCGAGAGATATTGAAAGAAAGGAAAAAGATTATTCAAATATGCAAATTTCTCTGTTATACCTCTGTTCATCTGATAGGTTTCTTCCCAGCCCTGAAAACAAGCTAGCTAGGGTCAGGCACCTAATTAGAGATAGTGTAGGTAAGATCAGTTAGAGTTCTATGAAAAGTATAATTATTGCTGCATTAGTGAGATTGGCGCTTGAGGTCGGTTATTACCTGACGCTCATAAATATACTCTTTCCAGAAAAATTTTATTTATCTGTCTTACTGAAGAAATAATGGCCACTGGAGAAACTTTTTAATTTAAATTCTTATATAAGATCCACATAAGATCTAGAAATTTTATTTATAAAATTTCAAAAAGCTAATCGATTCATATTCGAATTCAGACAGTGGTCAAATACTGTCTACAGGTGTTATGGTGAATAAACAGCCATAGTGTTACATTCACTATCCCATGTGGTCCACATATACATTTTTTTAAAGATCTATTTTAGACTAACACTATAATTGGGGTTGCCTGATAATATATATATATATATATATATAATATTACAAATCGATATCTGTATTGCTTCAAAATAATATATGTAAATTTATAAATAAATATTAGAAAATACAATACTTAAAAATTTATAAAAATATATTAGGAGCACTTTCAACTATCTTTGTAGTTTTTGTCAATTAAAATGTCAGCTTTCCCATAATTCCATGATGTCAACTTTCCCATAATTCTGTGACTTTAACATTTGCTGCTTGCCTATTAATTAAATCTTGCTTGTATTTATATATTAACATTGTTTTTTTAATTTTTCTTTTATTATTATTTCTTTCAGTTTCCAATATTCTTACATTATTATAATTAAAATCAAAACTATATATACATGATTTATTATGATCATAAAAGACAGAAGCTGATAAATTATCATTATTTTTATAATTTTGTTTTGTATTTTGAACCCTTTTTAATAATAACAAGTGCTCTTTTGTTCTTTTGTCAGGAGAGTAAAAGAAGAGTTCCCCTCTTTTCTTCCAAAGTATAAGCTTGTAGTTAAGACCTGTAGAGGTCCCTACTTTTGCATTTTCAAATGCACATTCTTGATGTTTATTGTCTTAGTAAATATATATATGTAATGTAATTACACTTTAATACTCTGCCGATTCTCTGCTATTCTAAATATTAATGTAAAAAATATTAAAACAGAGTTTAAATATAAAATTTAGAAAGATTTATTGTATCAAGTATACTTTCAATGTTTTCATGTCATATTCATGGTTAGTCTGCTAAGAACATTAATTTTTTGCTGATATATATATATATATATATAGTGTGTGTGTGTGTATTATTCAAAATTGTGTACATACCACAAACTATCTATAGTTATTATTTATTCATATTTTTAATATTGTAGGATTTATTCCAGACCTTTTTTATATATAACTTTACACACATACTTAAGCATTTGGGTTGAAAAAATAGGTGGATTCATTGTATTCTTTCACAAAGACTTTATCTTGTGTTGAAAATGAAAGTATTCATTTATTATTAAGATTCATAAAGGGCATGTACATTAGCTTGAAATACTGATCTTTAGTTTATTACAATTCATAAACATTGTGCTATATAAAATAAATATCTCATTCACATTAGTAGAGTAAAATAATATAATGGAATATTTTCTCATCATACTCAAATTCCATTGGTTGAGAAGTTTTTAAAAAAATATTTTACCCTCCATCAGCTTCTTTCAAATATTAATTTTCTTCAATTTACACTTTTTATTTATGCTTAGTAGTCTAGTCGTATTGTACAATTTTTGCCAGAATATGTGTTTTATTAAAATTGATGTCATGGCTAGTTAATTTTATATATTATTTTCATATACCAAGAAAAATGATTTGAATACTTCAGAAATTAAGATAGTTCAGCTGTATATAAAGAGAGTAACTGATAAAATTGGTAATGTTTTAAAGAAAAATAATTACCATATAGTTTATATTACATTTAAAAAAATTAATGAAGTATTTCCATGCCCTAGAGATAAAATTTCTATGGAGTGCCATGGTGTATGTAATATTCCATGTGGAGTTTGTTCATAATCATACATTGGAGAGACCAATCATAGAATTAATATAAGAAAGAAAGAACACATTTTGGCAGTTAGAGAAAAATCCATTTCATAAGTCATTTATTCACACATAAAATTAATCATGATATCAGTTTTAATAAAACACATATTCTGGCAAAAATTGAATAATATGAGCAGTGACAGCTAAAGAAAGCTATAGAAACTTTACAATATTTGGAAAAAACTATTGGAGGATATTTTTTTTTAAATTTCTCAACCAAATTTGAGTATAAGGAGAAAATAACAAAAAAAATAATGATTTTAAATCTCACCACACATCTTATGATTTGAAAAAGAAGAATTTCTGAGGAAAGTACTTGTTATTACACTGAAACAAGCTATTTTAGCTACTATATTTTTACTACACAGAAGTTCCTGGAAATAATACTATGAATTCACTTTTTATCAGTGAGAATATTAGAATTAACAATATATATATATATATATATATATATATATATATATATATATATATATATATATATATATATATATATATATATATATATATATATATATATATATATATATAAACAATGTAAATCACTAGTTTAAACCTATATAAAATATTTAAAATGTTCCATAGCTATATTATTTTAAATATAAGGCATTTCAAATATATATTATATATATATATACTTATCTATATCTATATTGAATAAAATTATGCATTTCTTAATTTAATTAATAAATATCATTCCTGGGGATGAAGATAAGATTGATCTAATCTCCAGAGTAACCTGATGAAATTCGTAGTCCTGACTAAAATACTGTAAATTTATGAAATAGTTGTGTTTTTCTTTATACATTGACAAACATGCCTAGCCATTTATTTATTTTCATATTTGTGTATGGTTTTATTAATAAACTTCATTAATAAATATTATTATTGAGAATGACAGTAATTGTAATATGTGTTCAAGTAAAAAAGTGACTGATATTCTCTCCAAGTTGCGTACAGTACCACCTCTGAATAAGTGAATGTATTATGTAATAACACATTTTAGCTTTTCATCACAAAAATTGCAAAATATAAGCATGTATTGTGTATATAAAAGATAATAAAAATATATTTTAGGAATTCTTTAAAATATTGTATTGAAATATTTTTAACATTGAGTAATTTATAAAGTACTTAATAAATTATTGTTAATTTATTACATATTCTGCTATTATTTTTAAAAGTAAATAATTTATTATATTGGATAATTATAATGTTTAAAGTAATTTATAAAGCATTGTAGAAAAGTCAACTTTTAAAATTATTATAAGTCAACATTTTTTCAAATATAAAAAATACAAGGTTACTGTTTGCATTTGCTTTTTATTGATTTATTGCTTAAACTGAGCAAAGTATTATAAAGCAAAAATTCACAACCTAAGGTAGATATATAACATATAAATAAAGAATAGATAAAAATATATTTTTAATATCACAGAAGTTGTCTTTTTTTAATTATTGCAAGTTGACATATTTTAGATAATAAATAATAGAAAACCTACCTCTCATATTTATTTTTTAAATTTCTTATATTTATTCTCTCTCTCTCTCTATATATATATATATAATTTGTGGGTTCAACCATGTTAAAAAATTTAAATATTGATATACCAACGTTTCGACTTGATCACACAAGTCATCCACTGGGTGATAAAAGGTAGAAAGACAGTTGTAGATGTTAGGGTTAGATTCCATCAATAGCATATATATTAATAAAAAGTCAGATGTCACATGACTTATATATAGCTTGCACTTACAAATATGTAAAATTACAAGCATGCTAATTAGCTCTAAACAAGCTTTTTTTTATTTATGATAAATGCTACTACAAGAGAAGGCATTCAAATCATTTTTATCTTGGTTGTCCCCATCCCCAGACTGGTTTTGACCTATGGGTCTCTTCATTGAGGAGTTGGGACATTAGATTCAAAAAACCAATTCAAGCAAAGCATTTATCTAAAAGTTAATTGTTAAAAGAAGATCTGAAACTTTTAGACATCTACATGTCTTTAAGGTCAGCTTGTTTAGAGCTAATTAGCATGCTCTTAATTTTATATATATATATATATTATACTGGACAAAAGCTTTAGACTCGCATATACTGACCGCCAGGGTGCCACTAGTCTGAAATTTGGAACTAGACATTTATTTTTAAGGGGTTACAGGATATGCTAATCGAATGCGCCGGACTAGCTCAATCAAGCAAATGAGATCTATGTTTTGTTCAGTGAGTTGGAAAGGTAGCAACAGAAAACAAAATCAACTAAGCAAATGAATAAATAAGTTTATTAGTAGCATGGTTAAATGAACATAAATCTAAATAATAATCTTTAAAATACACCTAAATTATGTACTACACATACATTCGTCAAAATTAAATTTAAATATTTTATATGGCTTTGAGAGCGATTTTCTGTACATGAAAGAGTGCAAAATACTGACAGTAGCAGAAGTATTAGTAAGTATTCAGTGATCTCACGTAAAAAAAAGGAGGTTAGCTTCCTGCTTATAACCCATAGTTAGGAAAAGGCTGAATCTCCGTATTTGAGATTTATGTAAGCTTATGTCGAAACCGAAGAAATGCAAGGTAGCTTCCAAAACATTAATAATAATAAAAAGAGTGTTGAAAGTTATTACTTTCAATCGATTGACCTCCCTCAGAGTGAGACAGGCTAGGAGCTCACGATCTACCTATTGAGAGGGTTAAAACGATCGTACGTGCCCCTAATAAACGAATTGGAAGCTTGAAGAAATAAAACTAAAAACTATTATATTTCATAATCGTCTATCATAAATAATTAAGGTTTCACGACATAAGTAAAACTAATAATAAAATGGGTCACAAGCCAGAAGTCAAATAAAATAGTCTGTAATATCCAGACTGCTTTCTATAATAAAAGGAATGTGAGATTAAAATAAACTACTATCTTACTTACTAAGACTTAAATAGGATGGACAGTAATAGATTTGAAACTAGCACTTGTTAAAAAATAAAAGAAAAAAAATCAAGCACACAGAAATCGAATTACATAAGATACAACTTGAAAAACATTTATATTTTTTTAAAAAAGGGAAACACATATAAGACAATATTATTTAAATTGCAAAACTGCAAGGTACCTTTATAATTTATTTAAATGCTAGTGCACTAGACTTCTTAAGTATAGTCCGTTGCTCTGGATTCACTGACAGTAGGCTTGGGTGAGTTGGTTAGTGGTTTCTTTGGAGCCGGTTCTTATGGCATTATAGGCAGTTAATGGAGACACAGGATGTCCGAACCTGTCCTGGCAAAAAGCTTAGCACATCATGGTAAAGAAAATATTCTTGCTGTAGGTTTAATGTTCATTCTAGGTAGAATAATTACCGGATCAGCTTTCAGAATATGCAGGAATAGTTTTTGCAAGTATCTCTCAGAGTTGGTGGAAGTGTCTCAGAGTTTGTGCAATTCTCCTGTCAGAGTTGGTGTCTGTCTCTTTGTGCTGGTGCAAGTATACTAGCTGATACAAGTATTGAAAGCTAGTCAAAGACAATCCAATGGCCTGATTCAGCCTGTTATATCTGAATCATATCTCTTAAATCAATTACCAAACTTTTTCTTTTTAATTAAAATTTAAAAATTCTCTATCTAGATAACAATAGTTATGTAATTAATGAAATAAATTGCCCTTTACAGATCTAGGAACCAACTAATGAAAAATTCTTTTCTCTTTGTTTTCTTTCTTTTTTAATTATTCTTATCAATATAAATCCCAAATCTGTAAAGCAATCTATTTGTACACTTTACTTTTACATAAATTTAACAAAAAAGTAATCTTAGTTTTCTCTTTTTTTAAAATCAAAATTAAAAACCAAATATAACTGTGGTATTAAAATATAATTCCCATGCACATATATATATATATATATATTAGTACAAGCATTAAAAAAAACTTTTAATCAAGTTTTACAAATGAAATCCTAAATAAAAATCTATTTTATTTTCTTTACCCCTATAAAAGTATAATTTTTGTAATGGTGTCTTAACATCCATTACAATATATATATATATATCCACAGATGGCGTTCTATCAAAAACACCGATCAAGCGTATGTTTTGTTTACATAAACGTCAGAGTAGTATTCACTATCTCTAACTATAATTCCACTTTCAGATCATGATTTCAAGCTATTTGCTATCATCAGTGAAAGACAGGAATAAAGAAACTAGATCTGAACACAAACTCTGAGCGTTTATGAAACAATTTCTATTCAGCTTGCAAGCGTGAATTTTTTAGACACGTAATGTCTTCAAACTCAGCATAGCAAACCAGATAGCTATATGGGTCTGATCTCAGTTCAGCATCACCACATAGTAGAAGCCTCTGCAATCTATATCATTGCAAGAAAGACCTCAAAGGTACATTTATGATAAACAAAAATGCAAGTTAAAAAACTTGCTAACGCTTGTATTTATGTCCACAGATGGCGTTCTACCAAAAACACCGATCAAGCGTATGTTTTGTTTACATAAACGTCAGAGTAGTATTCACTATCTCTAACTATAATTCCACTTTCAGATCATGATTTCAAGCTATTTGCTATCATCAGTGAAAGACAGGAATAAAGAAACTAGATCTGAACACAAACTCTGAGCGTTTATGAAACAATTTCTATTCAGCTTGCAAGCGTGAATTTTTTAGACACGTAATGTCTTCAAACTCAGCATAGCAAACCAGATAGCTATATGGGTCTGATCTCAGTTCAGCATCACCACATAATAGAAGCCTCTGCAATCTATATCATTGCAAGAAAGACCTCAAAGGTACATTTATGATAAACAAAAATGCAAGTTAAAAAACTTTTTGTTTATCATAAATGTACCTTTGAGGTCTTTCTTGCAATGATATAGATTGCAGAGGCTTCTACTATGTGGTGATGCTGAACTGAGATTAGACCCATATAGCTATCTGGTTTGCTATGCTGAGTTTGAAGACATTACGTGTCTAAAAAATTCACGCTTGCAAGCTGAATAGAAATTGTTTCATAAACGCTCAGAGTTTGTGTTCAGATCTAGTTTCTTTATTCCTGTCTTTCACTGATGATAGCAAATAGCTTGAAATCATGATCTGAAAGTGGAATTATAGTTAGAGATAGTGAATACTACTCTGACGTTTATGTAAACAAAACATACGCTTGATCGGTGTTTTTGGTAGAACGCCATCTGTGGACATAAATACAAGCGTTAGCAAGTTTTTTAACTTGCATTTTTGTTTATCATAAATGTACCTTTGAGGTCTTTCTTGCAATGATATAGATTGCAGAGGCTTCTACTATGTGGTGATGCTGAACTGAGATCAGACCCATATAGCTATCTGGTTTGCTATGCTGAGTTTGAAGACATTACGTGTCTAAAAATTTCACGCTTGCAAGCTGAATAGAAATTGTTTCATAAACGCTCAGAGTTTGTGTTCAGATCTAGTTTCTTTATTCCTGTCTTTCACTGATGATAGCAAATAGCTTGAAATCATGATCTGAAAGTGGAATTATAGTTAGAGATAGTGAATACTACTCTGACGTTTATGTAAACAAAACATACGCTTGATCGGTGTTTTTGGTAGAACGCCATCTGTGGACATAAATACAAGCATTAGCAAGTTTTTTAACTTGCATAGCATCATATATATATATCAGTATTTTACTTAATTAATGAAGCTTAATACCATTAAGATACATACCTACACCATTTTAAAATATGCTTTCTAATGGATTAATTAAATATATTTAAAATTTACATTATCATGTGAAAGTATACTTAAATGGAAATGGTAAAAGCTGGTCAAATTCATTAGTATTTTTATTGCTGTATCCACATCATATTAATATTTTAAATGTTTTTCAATTGCATAGTAAAAGTTTATCAAATTCACTAATGTTTTACTGTTTCCATGCCATTTTAAATTTTACTTTAACACATTAAATATACATTTAAACTAAAATCCTAAAAGTTCATCAAATTCATTATTATAAAGGATGTAAATTGTCATTATTTAAATGAAAAATTAAATATGTGATACAAGTGCAATTTAATTAATTTAAAACACATTTACACAATAAAATTTTACATTGCTTTGCAAAAAAACTATACTTTTCTTTTTTTTTAAGTGTTGTGGCATCGGCTGGGACATGAACCAACAAACCAGGCTACTGCCTGCAAGTGAAAGGCAGTCGTGCTGACCTCTCAACCACCAATGCAAACTATACTTTTCAATTAAAAATTTTTTCAATTCTATAATCTTTTAATCAGTGCTGCCCTCTTTTTGCATTTTTATGATGTAATTCAAAAATAGATTTTTTACCAATTTTTGTACAGAAAATTTACAAAATATTTTAAAAATAATTAAATCAATAAAGCAAAACTTTATAGGCTAGTAAAATTCTATACAGAAAAAATAAAAATCACACAAGATTTACTAAGATTATATTTGTTGAATTATAAAGTCACAACAAACAAACAAATTTTCACATTTATATAATAATATATATTATCTTTATTTTTAAATATTATTAAAGCATTTTAGATACTCTCTCCAAGTTTAATATAGTTCCTCTGATCAATAGCTTCTCTTTTCCTCATCACACCCACAAATGTGTGATTTCTTTCTAGATCTTTTACAATCTCTTCAAATCCAGTTTAAAATACAATTACCCATTTATTAGCAACTTTTTTAACAATAAGTCCAGTCCAGATCCATTTCAGTTTTTTAATTCTTTTAATGATGTCAGTGATATCTATTTCATCTTTGCCATCATACTTTATATTGAATTTCTTCATAATACTCCCAGCATGCATTTCTCCATACTTAATTGAATGGTGCAAAATCTCCATATTGTTTTTCTCTTATGTGTACAAACTTCAGTTCTATAAATAAAGAGTGGAAAAACTTATTTACCAAAAATCTCTCTTTTCATGCAAAAAGTAATACTTTATTTTAATATTAAATTATTTCTACTAAAAACACTCCACTCAAATTTAATTTTATGTTTAATTTTATTTATGACATTTTAATGTATATTAACAATCTATTCTAAATATTTAGTTGTTAATATTTTTTAATCCATGATTGAAAGTCTTTATTTTATTTTTCTGATTATTTTTCTAGTATTTATAGTTAATACTTGCAAGAAAATCAAGGCATATATCACATGACTTAATTTAGTAAGCTTGTATTGCAGATGTTATATAATGAGCATGCCAATAGCTCTTAACAAGCTGTTCAGAATATCCCTATCAGACCAGTTTCTAGCTCTGGCTTTCATCAGTGAGGCACTAGGATATTCAAGTATTAGATTTAAAATACCAGATCAAGCCCAGCACTTTATCTAAATGCTTAACTATTAAGTAGAATATCTGAAATTATCAGCCATCCATATGTCCTCAAATACAGCTATCTAACTTAAATAGCATATAGAACTGAACTAGGTTCATATATGCCATACATTAATAGCTTTAGCAGTATAAAGTTGCCAAAGCTTGTCTGAGAATAGGAATAATCTGAAAAGTTTGTTAAGAGCTATTGGCATGCTCATTATATAACATTTGTAATGTTTATTAAATTAAGTCACATGATATATGACTAGATTTCCTAGAAATTATTGCTCTTAAGGCTTTGGTGATTTTATATTGCTAAGGCTATTAATATATGGTGTATCTGAACATAGTTCAATCCCATATGGTTATATAAGTTAGATAGCTAGATTTGAAGACATATGGAAGTCTGAAAATTTCAGATTTTCTATTTAATAGTTAAACATTAGATAAAATTGCTGGGATTGACCTGGTATTTTAAATCTAATGCTTAAATATCCTAGCACCTACTGATGAAAGCCAAAGCTAGAAACTGGTCCAAGGATAGGGTTATTCTGAAAAGCTTGTTAAGATCTATAGGCATGCTCATTATATAATAATAGTTAATACTATTTTCTAGTAACTCTGGCAATATTTCCTGAAGCTTTGAAACATTATTTGCAAAAACAATTCCATGATCTGAAAAACTGAAGTAAGATCAATGTATTTTTAATGAACAAAATCCTTCATATGAAAATGCTGTAAAACGTTTTGGAGATATGAAAATGCCCTATCATTTACCATTGCCAATGTTAGCCTTTTTAGTATTACCATGTAATGTAGCCATTGATACTGCATTTTGATACATATTTCTTAAAATATGACAATATCCTGGTTCTATATCTTAATGATCTAAAGGTATAATCACTATAAAAATGTTTAAAGAATCAAAGGAACTTTTTATAATCTACAAATACAAAGCAAAATGGCAACTCACTTGGATATAATTCATTGAGTTAAAAACATATTTAAATCCAATTTCTTTTTGATTGCTTTGAGTTTGAAGCTTGTTGTAAAAAAATTGTAATTATTTTGGTATAAATGTTATATAAATGTGAAAGAAGACAGATATATCTTTAATATTTAATATCTTTTTTTATCACATTTATTTACTAATCTAGGTAGAACATCTTTATCATTTAGAAATATGGATTACAATTTTGTCAACAATTTTTCTATTTTTTTATCTGCTTTTTTAAAGATATTGATAATAATTTCATAATTTACAGAAGCTCTAATGGCCATTCCTGAAAAAAAGTTCCAAAATTACTTTGAAGAAGGTACTAAACATTGGCATCAGTGCATAGCCGCCATGGGAAGTACTTCAAAGATGACCATAATGACATTCAGAAAGGAAATATGTGGTACTTTTCTAGGATTAGTTTATGAATTTAATTGCCACACTTTGTATAACTTAGAAATGATAATAAAAATAATGATAATAAAAACAATTGTTTGACTATTTTCAGAAATACCTGCACCCCCCCCCCCAAAGAACGCAAAAATTGAAAATAAAGGCAGCAAATAAAAATTTATAAATATAATAAACATCTCCATACTTCCCCAATCTTTTTAAATACATATAAATAAAAATATAATAAAAGACAAATGACCCCCAAGATGCATTTCGTGCTGAACCAGCACTCATCAGTTGGCCCAGGTCACAATCCTTCATATACATCTTTATTATATGCAAAGTATTTTATCTAGAGTAAATTGTTACATTTTCATTTACCATTGTCAAACTTCCCCCACTCACAACTTTGACGCCATCCATTTCAGATAAATACACTAATGATTATTACTAATCATTTTCGAAACTAGAGATTATCTCTAGCACAGATATAAACTTTAAACCTCAGTTAAAGATTAATATATCTGATTTTTTTAATAATAAATATAAACATTATTACTTCTAACCATTAGAATATTTAAATCTTTTTATGAATTAATGCCCCAAATTTAAAAGTTTAAAAATGTTAAATTTTGAAAGTTATTAGAATATAAATATGTTAATGATTAGAAATAGTAATTTGGATTTATTTGTACAATTCTTATTTATCGACTTCACTTTCAATTCCAATTTTTAAAGTTTTTTCTAATTTTTATTTTTTTCTAACTAATGCTGAAGGTGATCCGTGAAGTTTGACTGAAAAGTCAACTATAATTCTAACAATTTTTTTTTCTACTCAAAAGAAATAAAGAAATGAAAAAACAATAAGTTTTTTTTTTCATAGATAAAAGTAAATTACCGATTTATATAAGTATATGCTATATAAAAGTTTATTTTAATAATATAATTTCTTGTTTTTGTGTGAAATAAACTTATTCATTTTAAATTATATATATTATTAAAATAAAAATATTAAATACGATTTATAATTAAGATTTTTAATTTGCTCCTTTTGTTTTTATAATCCTTAGTATGTTTTTGTAAACACGATTTTAGAGTTTATAAGTCTGAATAATATCTTTAATTATATTAATCTTCATTGTTTTTAAAATTTATTATAAGAAAAACCACATCTAGATTTTTTTAATAAAAAAATTTGAGAAGGATAATAAAAAAAATTATCAGTTAAGACAATTATTTTTTTTTAAAAATGAAATTTATTGGTCAATTAGATTTACAATATGAATACAATGTTTTTTTATTCAGCATTGCTGTCTATGGTTAATCTTGTGTTTAAACCTCCAGTGATACCTGATTGAACTTGAGGCTGCAAGGGATTAGTCATAATTGAGTGTTCTTGGATTTTTTGGGGGTGGAATGTTCAGGTTTTAGGCAAATGGAAAATTGCCCAGGTATCATTAAATATTTCCACGGGAGCTAATATTCGGTCTCTCTCGTCTTAATTTTCGCTATGTAGAGATTAAATCATAGTTATTATTTTTGAAGATTAATTGACATCGTAATAACCAGATGGCAAAAGCAAGAAAAATTGCGATCCTGATTACAAGAAACTTTCCTTTTGTTATAGTGGCTTTAACTGAAAATTGAGTTTAGTGTGGGGAAAGAAGAAAAAACGAATTAGCACCCAAGTCCTACTGATATATGTTTTTTACTGTACACACAGACCTAATATCTTAAATATGGGTAAATACCTTAAGTAATGCCTAAATATGACACTGTTCTAGGAAGAATTGTAAAGCAGTAGTCTCTCTGTATCATTATATACGATTTCAATAAAATGTAGACAACCTATTCAAGTATAATTTTTTTTTTGTTTAATAATAAAAAAAAAAAGTATAAATTTGGAGATTTGCAAAAAAAAAAAAATCGCAAAAAAATATTAGACAAGAAATTATAGCATCAATTATTCACAAGTAAATTTTAAATTACTGTACTATTGTAATAAATTGTTTTTCTCTTCACTAATGAAAATTGTAATTATAAATATGCGACTTTCGTTTTCGCATTAAATAGTGAAGCTATAATTATATGAATAATGTATAATAGGTCTGCTTAACGCTTTCGAGATTCAATGTTGGAATCTCATACTCATAGTTTTGTAAATGAAGACTGTTGTGATTATGCACATAGCAAATGATATTAGTGCCATTAATAGAAGAGAGGCATTTTTTGCTCTCTCCAAACAATGGACTAACTAATTAAAAATTCAAACTCATTTTGCATAATCACAACAGTCTTCATTCACAAAGCTATGAGTATGAGATTCCAACATTGAATCACTAAAGTGCTAAGCAGACCTATTGTACTATTGCAAGTATATATATATTACCTAAATATCTTTTATTACCAAACTACAATTATGAAATAAATTATATGAAAAGAAAATGACATTTGTATAAGTGTTCATATAATTAAATCACAATTTTGCTCTTTGGACTATTAATATATATTATAAATAGTTTAAAATGTTAATTATCTTTTCTTAATGTAAATTGTTCAGGCATATTTAGTAATTAATTATCTTTGTTAAAAACCTGGGTGAGTTTTGTTATTTACCATTACCAGTATTTGTCTACATTTTGGATTGCTATTTTACAGACTAATATTTGCATGAATTAATCTGTAATTGGTGAGATAAATTTATATCAAAACATTATTCTAAATACTTTCATACTAATTTTAATTATTAATAAAAAAATTTAATAATAAATTTAGAGGTAAAACCCATTTTATAAAAAAATATTTGGATATTAATCTAGTTAACTTTTAATTTGAATTATATACGTATACTTTTTACATAATTCAAATTGTAAATAGATAACTTATGTACTTCTTAAAACAGGCAAAACTCACTATATATATTGCCACACACAACAAGCAAGAGTAATCAATGGATGGCAGAAGGCTTGTGCAGAAAATCCCCATCTAGTGCCTACTCATCCAATATCTCCAGACTAGTTTCTGGCTTATGGATTTCGCCAGTCAGGAGCCTTGGATCTGAGAGGACTGCACCTAGATCTTAGGATCTAATGCAACCCTCCAGCAACCATCCTTTTATCTCCATTTAACTACAAAAACACCAAAGATATTAAAATGTATGGGAACTGGGTTCAGACCCATATGACTATATAAGCAAATGGGCTTGGATTAAAAACATTAAGGTGTTTTCAGTTTATGACTCCTAGTTTTGTAGTTAAATGGAGATAAAAGATGGTTGCTGAAGGGTTGCATTAGATCTTAAGATCTAGGTGCAGTGCTCTCAGATCCAAGGCTCCTCACTGACGAAGGTCACAAGCCAGAAACTAGTCTGGGGATATTGGATGAGTAGGCACTAGATGGGGATTTTATACACAAGCCTTCTGGCATCCATTGATTACTCTAGCTTGTTGTGTGTGGCAATATATATAGTGAAATTTTGCCTGTTTTAACAACAGTTATGCACAAGCATATGAGATGGTGGTCATGTGATGTTTATTGGCTTATTTACTTCTTGTTAATATATATATTGTAATGAGCACATACAACGTTACATTATTTTTTCATTACTAAACATAAAAAAAATAAAAGTTCGCAAATAAAACTTCTTTTTTAAAAATTAAAAATTGAAATTTAAAATTCTATACTAAACTCATATATATATATAAAATCACACAGATGAGAAATTAAAAAAAAAAGTATTTTAAAACTAAATTGTCAGTAAAGATTTAAAGATAAAAATATATCTAAGTTTGTACAAAACAAATTAATTAATGTTATTGAAAAAATGGAAATGATTATTTTAATTAGTCCAAGTAATGTATAAGCAACAGTCAGATAGGAAAACAATAAAAACTAATGGCCAATGAAAGAAATGCATCAGAAAATCGGACCTCAATAGAAGGATCATCATCATCGATGATGTAATGTCCATTGGATCCTAAAGTTACATATAAAAGAAAAAGTTTGGAAATAAAATTTTTAGTGATTGAAGAAAATTTTAAGAGAAGACTAAGATGTGTTAAGTCGGAGAGTTGGAGGTGAAGGGATTGAAAGATGCACTTTCAATTCCTTCAGTTGTTATAAAAAAAAATACATTGCTTTTTGCTTTTCCTATATTGAGGACCACAGGATCATTGGGGGATTTAACGCTGGATTCCAAACGACGAGCAATGGAAAACTAATGAACATTTCTAAAACCGTAAGCACGTTATGAACTTAAATGAATATTAATTTGAAAACACTAAGAACTCTAAAATATAAACTTTCCCAGTATTTAATTTATAGAAATAAAATCCTATCTGACCAAACTAAATTCTTTATTAATTCTTTTTATTTGATGTATTTCTTTTTTAAAATCATTTCCATTTTTTTATTCTTTTAAGTTTTATTTATGATTTTTGTTTTTTGTTACATTAATATTATATAAATGTTAAACTTAAGTCGGACATGAATGGCTATATAGATTTGTAAAGTTTTATTAGGGGAGGGTAATCTTAGGTTATTCATTTCGTAGTTGAATTGGGTCAATGGATTGGATATATTGGTGTAATTAGTAAATGTAGTATGAGGTTCGCTATGTGCAGAATCGAGCTATATGCCACACACTCCCGTTTTGCCTATGGAAGGAATTATAAGATGGAGATTGCAGTTCCTTCCTATGGAGTTTTTTTATTGCTCTTCTCATAAGATAGATTTATTCCTATCTGGACGAGAGTCAATTTTTTTTCTTAACCTATATTTGTGTTGTCGTATTCATATTACATTGAATACATCGATATATCAGATGGATTGACGTTGGTTTAACTGCAAACTTTTGGCCTAAGGTTAAATAAGAGATAAAATATTTTCTTTTCAAATGCAATCTATGTAGTCTATTCATACTCGACACTCCAAATAAAAATGTATTAAATTTAAGTTGGGTATAGACGCTTGCATGGATTCGTTATTGGTTAATTATGTTTTGGTTTTCATATTTGATAAAAATATATAGACATCCAGTAAATAATGATACCTTGTGGTGAGTATCTAAAATGTATTTATTCGGATGTCTTTTAAGTTATTGACTTATGATGAATGCCATTGGGTTTCTTATAAATTTCCCTCTGCATTTCCATCAGTGACTTTATATTTTGATTGTTTATGTTTATTTTGAAATGTTTTTAACTGTGTAATCTATGTAACTGATTTATACTCAACATTCAAAACACACTTTATAAATTAATCTGAGTGAACTTCAAAATAAAAGTTAAAAATGTAGTTAAATGCTAAAGTAAACATATTAAAATAATAATGCTAAATTTTATATATATGTGTGTAAATAAATGTTTGTGTGTTAATTACTGGCAGTGGCTTATTTTATTCTTTTTTAAAAATATTCTTAGATAAGAATTTATTATAAAATATAAATCTCTGCTACTCCACTGAGCTAGTGACAATGGGCTAACGGTCAAATTCAAAATATATAAAATAATTTTTTTTTTTACATATCTGCCTACTATATAAATCTTCTAGGTTTTAAGTAGCCTAGTGGCGCTCTCGTAGTGAAGATACATTAAGACCATAAATCCAGACTGTTATAATATATATATATCTGTATTTTTTCAAAGCAAAATATGTAATTATATAATTGAATATTTATAAATACAGTAATTAGATAATTAAAAATTTTATCCACTTAGGAGTGCTTTTGATTATCCTAATAATCTTGTCAACTAACACTTTGAAAGTCTAACCTTCCTAAAATTCCACAATGCTTGTTAATTAAGTCATGTTTGTATTTGTTTATTAGCATAGCTTCCTTTATTTTCCTTTTATTGTTATTTTTTTGAATTTGCAATATTTTACATTATTAAAGTTGAAGTCAAAACCATAAATACATGACTTATTATGGTCATAAAAAGGAGATGCTGAAATATTATTATCTACTTTACAGTTTTGTTTTCAATTTCTGAACCTGTTTTAATAACAGCAATTGCTCATTAGTTACCTTTTTTCTAGTGTACATCTTGATTCACCTATATATCCACTACTACACCTACAGATCCATTTATAAATGACACAATTTTTATTTATAAATGAGGTTTTATCTTTAGAGTTATTTATTAATTTTTTTATTGTAGGAGGTGTGTAAAAAGTAATATCACATATACCTTTATAAATATTTCTCATAAAATTTTCTTGATCATTCTAAATATATAGTATTGATATCCACATTTTTTTATTAGCAGGAGAATCAATATTATTATTAAACATTTTATTCTTATATTTTGTATTAAAATCTCTAATAACATTATATATATGAATATAATTGTAACCAATATTTAACAATTCATTCAAATATATTTCAATATTTTTGCTTTTGTCTGATGAATATTTGTAAAGACTATTATTTCTAAATAAAAAGGACTTCAAACCTGCCATTTTGTATGACATTGGCATGGAATATAACCTCTTTTTACTATTAGTTTAATGGTCATCCAGCATATATTTATTTCTAGTTAATTAGGAAGCAATGTATGCTTGATTATTATGCTATGTCTGTTTTCTGGTGCATTTGATTAGATGAGTATTTCAGAGAAGGGTGATGATACAGTTATGTTGAAATTGATTGCAATTGTTGAATTGGATGGGTTGGCCAGATTCTGGATCAAGCTGTGTTGTAAATGGAGACTGGATAAGGCTTTTGATGAGATTTTAAGTATAAGATCCATAGATAGAGGGTCTAAGTTTTAGAGGAAAGAGCTGGTGCAGCTGTGTTGGAATTGTTTGCAATTGTTGTTGGAGCTTGTGGTTGGATGATCAAATTCTGGGTCTGGCTGTGTTAGAGGTGAGGCTGATATAGTTTAAGTGTGAGATTCATAGATAGAAGGTTCAGACATCTAAGTGGCTAGACTTGGCATTGGAAATGTTTTATATTTTTTTGAAATTATTATAATGATTTAAATTGCAAATTTGAATAAAAAATATAACACAAAATAGGATGTAAATTGTCAATTGATTAGAAATTGAATAAAGTATTTAACTGTTAGCATTATTTTTGTTATACTAAGATTTTGAGTCTTTTATGAGCATAATAACCAGAGCTTCTTAACTTGTGAACAAGAGAATTGATTGGTAGAAAACTTGAGATTGAATTTTTATTGCTAAACAATATCAACGTTTACTACAATAACATTAAAAATAATGTTTGAATGCCCTTTGGACTTTGAAACTTTGTGCTGGAATTACAGTTGACAGATTATTATTATCATCATCAGCAGCACCATTATCACCACCATCACCACCACCAAAACACCTCCACCACCACCACCACTACCACCACCACCACTGTGACCACAGCTGCTGCTACCATAACTGCTGCTAACACTGCTGCTGCAACCACCAGTGCCATTTCCACCACCAGTGCCATTGCCACCATCACTTCCACAATCACTGCCACCACTGCCACCATCACCATTGCTGTTGCCACCACCATCGCTGCTGTCACCACTGCCACTGCTGTCACCACCACCGTTGCTGTCACCACCACTGCTGCTGTCACTACCACTGCTGCTGTCACCACCATCACTGCTGTCACCACCACCACTGCTGTCACCACCACCACTGCTGTCACCAACACAGCTGCTGTCACCACCACCACCACTGCTGGTGCAACCACCCCCTACCACTGCCACTCCTGCCACCACCACCCCACCACCACCCTCACTGCAGCTTCCACAGCTGCCACTGCTGACACTGCCACTGTCACCACTGCCACCACCAGCACTGCCACTGCCACCACTGCTACCACTCCACCACCATCACCGCTACCACCACCATCACTGCTGCCACCACCATCACTGCTGCCACCACAATCACTGCTGCCACCACCATTGCCACTGCCACTGTCACCACCACCATCACCAGCAGAGTAGCCTCCACTGCTGCCACTGTCACCACCACTGCCTCTACCACCACCACTGCAGCCTCTGCTGTTACCTCTGCCATATGGCCATTGCTGCCACTGCTGCTACCACTGCTGCTACTGCTGCTGTTGCTACCACTGCTGCTGTATTGCTGCTGCTGTACCACCACCACTACTGCTACCACCACTGCTGCCACCTTTGCCACTGCCACCTCTGCAACCTTTGCTGCCACCTCCACTGCTGCCTCTGCCACCCCAGCTGCCACTGTTGCCACTGCTGCAACCACTGCTGCAACCACTGCTGCCACCACCATGGATGCCACCACCATCACTGCCACCACCATCACTGCTGCCACTACCACCACTGCCATCCACCACCATTGCCACCACTGCTCCACTGTCACCATCACCACTGCCACCAGTAGTAGTAGTAGTACTAGTAGCAGAAGTAGCAGCAGTAGTAGCAGTAGCAGCAGCGGTAGGAGCAGCAGCAGAGCAGCAGCAAAAGCAGCAGCAGCAGCACTCACCACCGCCCACACCCCACACACCACCACCACCATACCACCCCCACCACTACCACAACAGGCAGTGCCGCCGCCACCACCACCACCAACACACAAAAGTTGGCCACCCCTGATATATAGGGATTAATATTTACTCAGGATTTTAATAATTTGTTTAAATATTTGAAATGAAATGCTCACAGATATGATGGAATGTTATAAAGAGATTTTATTTTTTAATACTATTTTAGTGAAAAAAACATTTATAGTTTTATTATTAAAATTTTTGTGCTTGTTATCAAATTCACTTTTAACTAATGTAATAAACATAGTATTAATTATATTGGACTATTTTCATCATTTAATATTAATAATTAGTTGGAAATAGTCCAACAAATAATTAATACTAAAATGCCATCATTACAAATCTTTAGACAAACATTGATAAATATAATATCTATTTTTTTGTATAAGTTCTAAAACAGAAAACATTTAGACTGGCACATACAGAGCTTTATTGTATAAAATGAGGCAAATCTAATCAAATTAAAGAAAGTGATAATATTAAAGAGAAGTACTTTGTTTGGACAAAGGAGTCATTCCAAAAAGAATGAAAAAATAAATCAGAAAAAAGGATTTTATAAAATAGTTTAAACTATTGGAAATTTTACCAATATGCATTCTATTTTTTTAAGTTTAACTGATGGATAGTTAAGATATCAACTAAATATAATTTGCAACTTTACTAGATTTTAGTCTCAAGTTAAAAAATAGAGATTTGATGAAGATATATAAAACAATTTAGTTTTACTTTTTACAAAAATCTTATTTTATTAACCATTTTTCATTTCATTTTTTTCTGGCAATTCTACCATATTCTATGGCCATTCACATAAATTGAAAAAAAAAAAAAAACATAATTGAAATATAGTTTTAACAAGGCTGTAAACCTTAGCAATGAGCGTCTGAAAAAATCGTCACTAGGGACCTCTGTAGGTCTTTAAAACACTAGTGACGATTTTTTCAGACGCTCATTGCTAAGGTTTACAGCCTTGTTAAAACTATTACTGAAATAATAGTGAGCGTTTAATAAATTTATAATTACAACTTTAAATAATTGAAATATGTAAATAATTGAAATATGTAATTAATCTATTCATTGAATATACTGAATGTTTGCTATAGTAAATAGAGAAATTAAAACTTAGTAGAGACAATATACTTATATTTGAATATTACATATTCAAGCTGTATTCTGCACATCCCTCTTCTGTGTATTTAAATGGACATGTTAAGGACCTATATGTAAAGGGTCAGAGTGACTCAAAGTCAACATGGGTATGACAATAATATTGTCATCAAGGACTTTGAGCATTCCATCATTGGATATTCAATGATATGAATGGCTGAAGATTTGGAGGGTGAAGAATATTGAAGTGTGCCCATTAAAGTTTAAAGATTTTCTATCTTATTATAAATTGAGCACAGATTGTATATATGTGTGGGAAATGATGATCTGGACCAACTAATGAGATCTGTTAGATTTCGGGGATTTCAAAATCTTTTTCATATATATGTGATTGTGTATATTGGTTGTATAAGACAGGATTCATAGTTGTAGGGAGCCTTAAAATCTGAGTTCAAGATCCTTCTTATATATATATATATATATATATTGATTTAAATATAATAAACAAAATCCACAAGAATAATTCTACAAAATTAAAAATGCCTATATAAAATTAAAGATCAATTTCCTTTGCTATAGCCAGCTTATGGCATATTCTGCCATTTTGAATAGCAATACATTAGTATTTAAAGCTCATTAAGCACACACTACAGTAAAATTCCCATGCGAATGGCCAACTTTCCATAATTTGTGAATACTAACACAATTACACTAAATGTGCATTAAAAGGAGAGTTTGGGAGCATGAATCATTATATAATAGGTTGTGTTATTCTATAGATAGGTATAAATCTGTTTTTGCAGAACATGCAGTGATTTGTAGTGGAGAATTCTCCTTCGACAGTGTTTTTGTTTTGTATGTGGAAAATGATTTGAAGAAAGGAAAAATTAAGGAATCATATTTTATAAATAGTACAGATAATGTGTTGAATAAATAATGTAATTGTGTTAGTATTCACAATTTATGGAAAGTTGGCCATTCACATGGAATGTTACTGTTGTGTGAGCTTAACGAGCTTTAAATATTAATGTATTGATACTCAAGATGGTGGAATATATAGTAAGCTGGCTATAGCAAAGGAAATTAATCTTTAATTTTATATAGGCATTTTTAATTTGTAGAATTATTCTATGGATTCAGTTTACACACACATACACACGCACACACACACACACAATATATATATATATATATATCAATGAGTATTTGGACTTTAATGAATATTATTCAGATTTTCTAGAAAAAAGATTTATTTATTTACAAAAAAAGAATCCATTTTATTTACCTACATTAAGTTGCTATATGTAACAATTATCCTTCTTTCAACTAAATCAATGCTGTCATATATGATGTATGATATTTTAAAACACAAATTTAGATTCATTGTTTGTTTTTAAGTTGGCATATAATAAGGTAGAATGTCTGATATCATGATGAGCAGTAATGAGAGTGCAAGAATGTCTTCACTTTTCTGGAAAGTGCCAAGCAAAATATTTGGCATTGTAACAGTTTGTGGTTTGTATTAATAACTGAACAGCCCGAGTATAAAGCATTAATGTGACATTTTCGAACTTACTTGTAAGTAAATACCCCTTTTTGTTCTAATATAACTTAAATTTTATTTGCATCATAAAGAGGTGGCAGTAACATAATTAGAATGTTGGGACTGTTATTCAAAATTTTTTAAAAAATATTTTTTTAATATTTCTAACACATTATTCATATTGCCATCCTTTAATTTAAAAACTGCAAATCAAAGAGCCCCTAAGACATATTTTATTATATATATATATTGCCTTGGTTTATTTTATAAAAACGTTATTGATTGCAGGCAAAGCTGATAAAGAGAAATTTTAATGCTAGCTTACAGTCCTAATGGTATAGTTGGCAGATTATTAACAAAGAAATGACTTGTATGATGTAAATGCTTTGTTAGATGCAATGTGATGCAAACAGCTGTTGTAACTTTTGAATTGTCAGAAAGAAAGTTTGTTATTGACTGTACCAAGCATACAAACTATTGCACCAAAGTTTTACATTTCTTATTAATAGCAAACTATTTATTTGTTAATTAAATAGGAAATTATGTATTAATTAATTAATTATTTGTTAAGCTCAGGAACGTTGTTGTTACATTGTTTTAATTACATAGTTTTTAGTTGTATGTAAGAACCTTTTTTATATTTTGAACAAAGCATTATGACCACTGAACGGAATTTTCAGTGTGTTTTAATGGAGAGTATAGTGTCATATTCTGGGGTTCAAAACCCCTAAACTGCAGCCCTAGTCCTATTTTTGTACTTAAACTTATTAATTCCTGAATGATACTTTTAAAAAGGCAAAAGATAATATTATACTATTTAATATAAATTTACAGTTAATTTATTAAAAATCATAATGATATTTGAAAAGCTTTATGGCAGGTTGAGCACAATTATTCTATTCAATTGACCAATCAGAATTTTTTTCCACTTTACTCTGCTGAAAATCAATTCTGGAATCTTTAGTTTTCATATCTGCTACTGTATCATTGCATCAAATTTCATAGAGCATATTATTTAACAATGATCAATTTCATATCTTCATTACTTTTTATTAATTTTTTTCTCTAATGCATCATCTGCTGAGCGATTTCTTCGGAACTATAAATGATATATTATTTAATATTTTTATATCAAGCAATTTTGTAATACAATTCGTATTATAAAATCATTAAATTAATATTTTATTTATGACTCTGAAGTATAATTCTAATCAGTTGAATGTAGGTATAGAATACATCAATATAAACATTAAAATAAATATTGTGGAATTGGTTATTATTGGGCAATATAATCAAATGAAAAAATATGAGTACGAATAAAAAAGATATAATGGTAAAAAAATCTAAAGAGATTTCGTAATATTTAAATAAAGGTTGATTGGTTGTCTTTTACTAATTTATAAAACAATTTTTGCTTCCAAATTGGGTTGCATATTCTTTTTAGTTTTGTTTTCTGAAGTTAACATTTAATTATAACATTCTTTAATGTGTTTCTCCTAGAAGTTAATCATGTAAATGAGCATTTTAATTTGGATGGATTGAGTGGATTTTATCAAGCTGTAAATGTTGCCATTTAATATTTCAATCAATATTGATAGATACTTTATTCTATCATTATGACTAATAAAATTTTTATTACATAAGCTCTAAGCATAGCAAACTGATGATGGGGACAAGGTTGATAGTCAGAAATTATTAGTTATGATTTTTGTATAAGGAAGTGCAATCAATAATAAGTTGGGCTTTGAATTTGGGACGGAAATATTAATTGAGCAGAAATTATATGTTCAGGCAATCTTTTTTTAGGGGTCACCAAAAAGAATCTAGAGAAAAGATTGTGCAAAGTAGTCAGTCTTGCAGAATCTATTTAAGACACAATGCCTGGTGAATCGTTTATTATGATATCACAAATATTTATAACCTCAATAACATTAGTAGTAGTAATCAAGAGGTAGTCACAATAATATATAATAAATATTTTTTCTTTTAATTCTAGATAGCTCCAATGGCTGAATTTTATTTGAAGTAAACTTAAATATGATCTGAACAGTAACTATGAAACTGCAAAGATTTTATTGACAGATCTAGTTGTAGCGATATTCACCACATAAAAGAAAGTTTTATTAGATCTATAGCCAGCTATATGTTTTTTAGTAAGGGCAAGTGATTAAATAAGTAAAATCTACATGCCAATAAACATCACATGATCACCATTTCTTATGCTTGCTTATAACTATTATTAAAACAGACAAAACTCACTATATGTATTGCCACACTGCAAGATAGAGTAATCAATGGATGCCAGAAGGCTTGTGCATAAAATCCCCATTTCCTCAGTGACAAAGGCCCCAAGACAGAAACTAGTCTGGAAATATTGGATGAGTAGGCACTAGATGGGGATTTTATGCACAAGATTTCTGGCATCCATTGATTACTCTAGCTTGCAGTGTGGCAATATGTATAGTGAGTTTGCCTGTTTTAAAATCTACATGGTGTTAAGTTTGATGTGTAGTCTGATTTAATATATTTTGAAAAAAGTTTAGTTGTATTAATTAATGGATAAATTTATTAAAATTTATTTTATTAAATTATAGCTCAGTAGATTTACTATATTAATGGTAATGATTTTTTTAATAGTACTATAAACACATTTTGTGAGGACTTTAACCCATGTGTTAATAGAAATAGTAAACTTTGGATTAATAATTATAGGAAATAATGTTATTGATGTTGTAAATTCAAATTGTCTGTTATTAATGAATTTCTGCACAATGCATAAACTAACCATTATGTATAGTTATGCAAAAAAATCATTGTGATAAAAGTTAGATGCATCCACACTATAGATATTAGTCAAAATGCAAAACATAGTTTATGTTACATAAGCATTTACAAGGGTATACTGTTACTGTAATACATCCCAAAATTAAAAGGATTATTGCACTAAAAATATATCTTATTTCAATAATACTCATACAAAATTTCATAATTCTTTATTCAAAAAAATCGATCTGTCCTAAATTTGAACAGCTATTAAATAGTAAAATTTATAACTTGGAATTTTCAAGATTGTAATCTTATTGAAGCATAAAACTTTTCATAAGTACATTTTTGAGGAAAACAAAAAGAAGAATCCTGACTAACTGTTTTGACAATGAGTCTGTTATTGGTGACTTGATTAAAAGAAACATGAAATTTTCTACATGATAGAATGATAAACTGAATGTGGAGATTAACAAGCAATATAAAGATATAATAGCAAAAGTTTGGCAACTGATAATGATTGGAGGATTCTAACTGCAAAGTTGATACAAATATTTAATAATCATGATCATTTTTATACTTTTTTAATGCATTGAATATTACAAAGTGAAAAGCAATATCATAATCATATTAAATTCCTAAATATCACTCTTCAGAATTTAGAATACCTACTTTGTTCCCTTTTGAATAGTGGTACAAACCATGAGCTAATGGCTTATAATAGTATATTTTACCTACACATTCATTTATATTTGAAGGTATCTATATTAATAAAGTATAACATTGTGGTAATCTTAAAAACAAATAAGCTTCAAATCTTTACAAGATATTTAGCTAAATCTTAAAATTTGTTGGTGATAAGTTAGTTTCAAACTATCAGAATTTTTTTACAAATATTTAGATTTATAAAATTATTCTAATTTATAAAAAGAATAAAAAAGAGTTCACTGTTTTTTGTTATAAATAAAGATATATTAATATAAACTTCATTAACACTTCTTTAACACTATAAGCAAACAATATTTATTTATTTATAACAGTTTCAACTGTCCTAGCAGTCTTCTTCAGATCTTAAAAAAAAAGAAAAATGGAGGAAAGGTGGAAGTAATAGAAAAAGTTTAAGATCAGAAGAATTCTGCTAGGACAGTCAAAACTGTTATATATAAATAAAGATTGTTTGCTTAAAGTGTTAAAGGAGTGTTAATGAAGTTTATATTGAAATATAAGAAAAAGCAAAATATAGAGGGAAAAAGAAGAAGTAGATAAGAGTTATATATGAAACAAAGATATATGTTGATTAGATTGCTTCCTAACATAGATGAATGATTATCATGGTATTTGATACCATGCAAATGTAAAGATGATGAAAGCAAAGATTTTTGTTTATTTAATAAATTTGTTGAATCATTTGTTTTAATCACACAAACAGATTTACAGTAACATTTGAAATTCATTGGTTGATAATTATTGTTTATTTAACAAAGGCAAAACTCTCCATACAGTAGTGCCACCCAGTACCAACCAGAGTAACCAATGGGTGCCATTGATTATTGTTATTGGCACTGGGTGGCACTATTGTATGGAGAGTTTTGCCTTTGTTAATAACAGATATGCTAGCATAAGAAATGGTGATCATGTGATGTTTATTGTTTATTTATATTATACATCTTACAGGTAGAATGAGAGAAAGCTTTATTGCTGTTTTTGAACAATCTAAGTCATTTGAAATAAAAACTGAAGTTAAACAAGCATATGTTCTAGCTTCAATTTTATTTTACATTTTAATTCACAGTGATATTTATTAAAGTTTATAGGAGATTAGAAAAGCATCAAGGTATGATGGCATAATATAAATTTGATAATGGAGATTTTTTAATTTAAACAAATTGAAAGCAAAAAAAAATAAAAAAATAAAAACAACGTCATTTCTTGGTGTTTATATTTATAATCTATAAAAAAATGTGTTAACTTTGACATTTCAAAAGATGATCTTTAGAATGTCTTAATGTTTTGAATGCAATTTATAAGAACTTTAGTTCATCATCAGCCCAATTATAACAAAAAGTATTCTATAATATTTGTTTAGTTTGCTATCATTTTAAAAATGTAGGTTGATTTAAATATCTTGGTAGCTTTGTACTATGCTGCTATTTACAATTAGCACGTTAAAAGATAGGATGTTTCACCATAGTGATATAATTATTGCAAATAAATTATTTGTTTATATAGCAATTGTTTGCCTCAATTATTATATGGAAGTTAGACTTAAACATACTACTGATGTAATATAATAGCACTTGTTTGTTTTTTATGTAAGAATTCTCCATAAGATTTTAAAGATATGAATAAAGTTCATAAGACCAATTAATGTATTCTTTCACTTTCTGGATGCAATGCTATAGAGATGTGTTATTTAGTATTATAAAGTTGTATCTTCATTGGATTAGCTAAGTAAAGTGAATGAATGATAATATATTTTCTGTTCTATCCGCAAGTGTGACTATGCGACCAGCAATTAAATATATACTATGAAAGACTCACAATATTTCACGTAATCAGAATAGCAAATAGTCTGCAACATTCTATCTCCATAGTTCACTAATGATCTCTTCTTTTTCAATGAGAGTAATTCACAATTCCCATGCTGTTCTCTTGCAATGAATGCTCTGCTGTTCTCTTGCAATGAATGCTCTGCTGTTCTCTTGCAACGAATGCTCTGCTGTTCTCTTGCAATGGATGCTCTGCTGTTCTCTTGCAACGGATGCTCTGCTGTTCTCTTGCAATGAATGCTCTGCTGTTCTCTTGCAATAGATGCTCTCAATATTTCTGCTGTGGTCTCCCCATCCCTGTGGGCTCTTTCAGATTCACCCATGGACTACATTTCCACTGGGTGCTGGTCATTAACCACAAGCACTGACACAAGATATCTTTACTCGAGTTGTACTCAAATAACTGCCTACTCAAAAACTGCCCTGCATAGTTGTTTTCCAGTCTTCTTATCACTTTATGATAACTGCAACAATCAATCACATTGTCCAATAAGGTACAGTCTCTTATCTAGAAATATTTTCAATCAGCAAATATTTCTTGGAATTGTCGATCGCCATTACGTCAATGCCTTAATTAAATTCCACAGTTATCAGCACATGATCTAAAAACAACCTCTCAAATACATTATAGTTTTTCTGGAGTGCACAAACATGTCTGCCATTTTTACAAAACACTACATCTCTTCCCATTCCAGAAAAACTCTTGTTGCAATTCCTTGGTGTTTCTTTTCTTTACTTGGAGGAACATATTTCCTGTTATTTTACTCAGAGATGTATGATTTAACTGCTGCTGAAACTTTTCACTCATTCCATGTTCAATGGTGACTGCACAAGTGTGGTGGAACTCAGCTTCCGATGTTAACTGCACAAGTGTTTTATTTCCAAACTTTCACTTCCATTGTTAACATTATACTAACTGGGATTTCCATTTTCACCAGGTTTCTCTGTCTATGGCTAAGCTTGTTGTTCAAAACTTATTCACTACTCACAGGTTCCAAATGCGATTGCACCGATGTTCTATCCACAAGTGTGACTGTGTGGCCAGCAATTAAATATATACTATGAAAGACTCACAATATTTCATGTAATCAGAATAGCGAATAGTCTGCAACACTCTATCTCCATAGTTCACTAATGATTTCTTCTTTCTCAATGAGGGTAATTTGCAATTCCCATGCTGTTATCTTGTAATGAAAGCTCTGCTGTTCTCTTGCAATAAATGCTCTGCTGTTCTCTTGCAACGAATGCTCTGCTGTTCTCTTGCAACGGATGCTCTGCTGTTCTCTTGCAACGGATGCTCTGCTGTTCCCTTGCAATGAATGCTCTGCTGTTCTCTTGCAATGAATGCTCTGCTGTTCTCTTGCAATGGATGTTCTCAATATCTCTGCTGTGGTCTCCCCATCTCTGTGGGCTCTTTCAGCTGCACCTGTGGACTACATTTTCACTGGGCACTGGTCATTAACCGCAAGCACTGACGCGAGATATCTCTACTCGAGTTGTACTCAAGTAACTGCTTATTCAAAAACTGCCCTGCGTAGTTGTTTCCCAGTCTTCTTGTCACTTTCTGATCACTGCAACAATCAATTACATTGTCCAATAAGGTACGGTCTCTTATCTAGAAATATTTGCAATCAGCAAATATTTCTTGTAATTGTCGATCGCCATTACGTCAATGCCCTAATTAAATTCCACAGTTATCAGCATGCGATCTAAAAACAACCTCTCGAATACATTCTAGTTTTTCTGGAGTGCACAAACATATCTGCCATTTTTACAAAATACTACATTTTCTAATAAAGAATTTAAAGTTAACTTGCACATGATTTTATGAATGATGAAGACCCTGTTTACATTATAAAAATTATTCAAAAATCATATAAAGAGGATGATATTGTTTGACTTTATTGTAAAGATATAACTGAAGATAGAATACAATGGCAATCAAGGTGTTAAAATATTTCAAATGTTATGGTTCACTGCATATCAAATCAAAATGTTACATGGATATATTTGTGGTTAACAGATTGATTTGTATAATTGCTGTTTTTTTCTAATTTCACTTTTTGTTTCCTTCATGTTTTGGAATTAGAATGCTATACATATTTATGAGAGTTTCTTTTTCTTTTCTTTATAGAAACACTCGTTATAAGCAGAATGTTGACAACACTAACATAAGCCATGAAAAAATGTCCAAGTTAAAACAAAACAAATTTGTTAGTGTTTTAATTAATTGAAATACTGGCATTCAAAATTGTTTAACTGTTTAAGTTTCAATGGTAATAATGGCATTCCTTAATGAGCAAAACTAAAAACAGCTAAAGTCAAAATTTGTAGAATTGTAATCCTTTTCTTCTTTGTTTATGAAAATTTTACAATTAAGCTTCCATTTGGCAGACCTTTTTTTTTAGGTGTCAGCTATAAAATAGAAATAATAATACAGTATGATAGGGTAATCTTTGTTTAAACTTTTCTCAATTTCTGAATCACTGAGATTAATATTTGTAATAATAAAAGGTATATAGCTCAGAAGGTTTTATGATCTTTGAGCACTGAAAGTGATACACTTAAACTTAATTCATAGATCTTTGGTTCTCTCATTTATTTTTTAATTTCTGTAATAACCATTTTATCTGAACTTCAAGCATTGGAATGATATAGTTGAGTTGTAATAGATGGATCTTTAATTCTCAATCTGAAACATTTAAACAATGCAGAGAAAAAATAATCAAATGGTTTTTTGTCTAGTAGGTTATACCATGTTCAAATGCTGGAAATGGCAGAACTGAGCTGTGACCCATGGATCTTTAGTTTCCAAAACTGCATTCTTCCAGAGCACATTAAATTAGTGATTCTTAAAAAAACAAGGATATACCATACTGTTCTTTATAATTATGAAACATGATAAGGAACTTACCATAATTTCAAAATTTTGGGGATTAAATTCATTCCATATTGCAAACGTTATTTTTTGACAAAATTGTCATTATTTTTAACCAAAAATTGGATTAACAAAGGATGACGTACACATTTGCATGGTCACCTTAAATCATCCAATTTAAATATTACTACGTTTTCAGGGATCATTTTGGAACAATAGTGATAGGTAGCTTTCACTGATATGTTTCAAAGAATAACAATATCTTCTCTGGATCCTGTTATGTAACTTCATTTCACAGAGAATTCAAAAAGTTCTTGATGTAAACGATCGTTTTATACTATTATTAACAATGTACGACAGATTGTCGTTATTTTATCCAATTAACGATTACACAATTTATATTTCGAAATTCACGTAGATATCTAAAATAATAATAATAATAAACTCCCCTGAGCACATGTTCATGGCTTAAATTTTTTTTTTTTTTTGTTTCATTAGATTTTGTCTTTAATATTATTTTAGAAACGTTCTATTTAATTATTCTAATTGCAGATTAAAATACAATTTTTATAGACGTTTAATGAATAATTTAAGATCTCTTTTAATTTCTTTTGACATTTCTAAGACAAATTAATTTAAAGAGAGTGCTTAAAATGCCCTCTAGGTAAAATGTGATAGAGAACTAAAAGGTATCGGAAATGCTTTTGGTTTACATAGTAGAGGATTACAAAATAAAAATAATAAAAAAGATTAAACGTTTTAATATTACACCTTATTTGTAATCCTTTCGGCAGTTGTTACAATTGTATAAAACATAATCATATCAGCTGACCTTTTTTTTTATTACCATCTATTAAATCTTATTTATTTTCAAATTAAAGCAATATACAGTATATTATATTTTAAATCTATATATTTTTAAATTTTATATTAAATCCTGTACCAAGGGTAGAGGAAGTTTCTAGTTAAGAGGGTACTATATCTAAGTGATGACATTTGACGTTGATCAGTAATAGTTAATCATTGACATTCTTTGATATTATTTAGTATTTCATTATTTAGAGTTACATTATTATCAAAATATAAAAAAGTATCATCAGTCAAACGTTGTTAGCCGAAGGGTCATCGCAGCCGCCTCGCAAGCAAGTAGTTGGTTGCAGACGGTTGTGGGTTCGCCTCCCGGCCGATGCTATGACATATGAAAAAAAAAGTATCATCAATGAAATTTAATAAAGTGATTATAGCGTTTTCAATCCACCAGCTGTTTTTATGTCTTCTTACCTGTTGCTGGACTTCTGCATTTAGATGACAATATTGGCTTTAAAACTTCTCGTTCACTTTAATGTTCCATCAAGCTGGAATGTCATGTCTTCTAATATTCCAGTAACTCAAATTACATTACATCTGTTATAAAGAGATAATTATTAAATTATATCACTATAGTCCTCATGTTTAACAATTTATTTTAGCGTTATGTACAGGGCCGGATTTAGATAAAAAGAGGCCCTAGGCTATTCCACTTATGAGGCCCTTTCACCTCCCATTTTTAAGTTTGTAATCTAGTATATACAAATGAACAGACCCAATGAGCCGGACGCATTGATCTTAACCAATATATTTTTATGTTTGTTTATTAGTCATATGCGTAGAATTTCTCTTTATTTTCGGTTCAATGTTTTAGTGTTCACTGTTTTTAGAATAGTGTAATTTTAATTTTGCTAACAATTTGAATGTAGGCCCCTCTTGATCTTGAGGCCCTAGGCTGAAGCCTAGTTAGCCTATAGGAAAATTCGGCCCTGGTTATATACTATGATTAAGTTTACTGGTATTATTATAATAGATTCAAGAAATAAACGTTATTTGACTAAAACTCAACTTCCGTTCCAATTACATGATTATCTGAGCAAAAAATTAATAAAATTGTATTTTATTCTACTGATGAATAAAGTTTTATAAACGAAAACGCGAAGAAATTTAGAAATGCATAACATTTGACTGAAGAATATAAACTGCTCTTGACATCATTAACCATGTAATTAATTATTTACATGGAAAAACATTTAAATTTGTGTAGTGTTTTTCTTTACTATTTTTTTATACTACTGGAATTACAATCAGAAAGAATAATCAATCTGTGCATGTAATATATATTTTAGATCTTACTGATTTAAAAATAAATTCAGATTGATTCAAATTATATTTAATATATATATGCTTATTACATTTTTTAATGTTTTTTATCAAATTTAGAAAATATTTGATATGTATATTAAATAAAAAATGAAATCCTTTAAATAAAAATATTTTTTATTAATAATAATAAAATAGAAACAACAAAAAAATAGTCATAACTTTGGGCAAATAAAAAATATAAAAGAGAATAATTGGAGTAAACTAATAAAACGTTATTTTATAACTTGAATTACATTTTATACAATTTTAAGCATAAAAAGTAATTTGTATAACTATTTCAAAATAATAAGCAAATATCAATGATCATATAAAACAATACTCCTACTATTCATTTTATAAATATGACATTACATGAAAATACACATTTTGAGGGCAGCATTTAGGATAAATGTTAAAGATTATTTACTGATAATTTTAGTCAGCTCACATACAAAATTTATATTCAAATATAGATTTATATAACAATTATTAAATTTAAGCCAATAAACATAATATGATCACTATTTCTTATGCTTGCTTTTAACTGTTATTCAAACAGGCAAAACTCTCTATATGTATTGCCATTCAGTGCAAGCCAGAGTAAATCAATGAATGCCAGAAGGCTTATGCATAAAATTTCTATCTAGTGCCTACTCATCCAATATCCCCAGACTAGTTTCTAGCTTGTGGCCTTTGTCAATGAGGAACCTTGGATCTGAGAGCATTGCACTTAAATCATAGGATCTAATGCATTCTCCACCAGCCAACTTTTATCTCTTCTTAACTACAAATAATCTAAGGTGCAGTCCTCTCAGATCCAAGGCTCCTCACTGATGAAGTTCACAAGCCAGAAACTAGTCTGGGAATATTGGATGACTAGGCACTAGATGGAATTTTATGCACAAGTCTTCTGGCATCCATTGATTACTCTGGCTTGCACTGAGTGGCAATATGTATAGAGAGATTGCCTGTTTGAATTATTAAATTTCAATATGAATATTGATCATTAATTACCTTTTATTTTATTTGCTCATGAATAATGCATTGAATACATGATAATTCTTTCAAACTCAATACCTCTCAAAATCTGCTGTAATAAAATAGAATATGGCTCCATTAGAATACAGGGAGTTAAATGTCATGATCCAACAATATATTTTTATATATTTAGCATACATATTTTTAGATCCATAATTTATAAACATTATTCATAGCCTTTATTAATTTTTATTCTACCATTGATTTATGGATTAGATAGTAATTAATTATGTGGGTCATAGTTTGTATTTGACTCCATCTATATAAGTCATAATCTGTTGAATCCTATTTCTAAAGCATATAAGCATAGACTACTAAGAAAAATCCTGTTCAGTTGATGAGACTGTAACAACATCTAGGAGTATTAAATCCAGCTGTTACATGTTTAGAAAGAAATTTGTTTCAGATGTTAAAAAAATCTACACTACATATCATAATCCTTTGTTTGCTTGAAGAGTTTTTTTTTAAAAATATCTGGGGAAAAATTTATTTGAAGAAGATCTTAAAAAGTAAAATTATTTACACATTCATTTATTAGTAAGTAATATCTTTTTATACATTTACTGAAAGACTATTTGTTTTCCACACTTAATTCTTGAATGTATGAAAAGATAAAAAATTGCAAGAAAATAGATTTAGATATACTAGTAATAGTTCTATTGGCAATATATAATTGTGTAGAAGACTTTCAGTGTGAGCAAGTTTTCTTAAACAAGACCATTGTATTCATCCATAAAGTGTGATAGGCATAAGAAAATTACTCTGATTGCATTCATATTGTACCCTGCCAATGGGATGCTCACCTCTAGTAATTTTACAAATCCATAAATTAGACTACACATTTATTTTTATTTAGGTACAATTTCATAATCATATTATTTAAAATTAACTTTAATTTATACCAGAAATTATGAGATCCAAATATCCCATTAAACAAGATCACATACCCTTTAACATTAAACAAATACCAAAGTATCTGTTCAATAGCATAAGAATACCAAGATACTCCTCATTATTTAGTATCTAGATATTCCCATGTCTGACAATAATACTTCCATAAATATAATAAAATGTTTATAATAATCGATTTTAATATGAATTAAATTAATAGGCTTATACTATCACTTTATTGTATATTTGTTTCCAATCATTATTATTCTTATAGAGCTATAATTAATAACAATAACAATAATAATATTGTAATAAGGAGATCTCAAGATTATCATTGATTTTTAACTAGCTATTTACTCAACCTATAAAATATAAAAAGGAATTTTACTTCATTCTATAGGTAATGTAATACTTATGAAAACTGTTAATTATCATAATTATAAATAAAACTAATTATTTATGTTTTACGATCTATAATACTTGAATAATCAATAACCACTTTTATTTCAGCTAAAATAATACGTAATCTTAACAATAAAATAATTAATAATCTGATTTTTTTTCATGTGTCAAAGCATCGGCCGGGAAGCAAACCTGCGAACCCGGGACAACTGCTTTTAAGGCATGTATGTTGACCTCTCGGCCACCAATGCTTAATCTGATTTTTCTATAAATAAACATACTTTGCTACATTTAGAATATATTCTTCATTAATGACTTATGTGATCATAGTATTTTATAACTAAGATTCTAAATGCACTCATAGAAAAACTTTTCAATGTCATTGATGCATATTTTTGAAACAAACACCATTACTAAACAAGATTTAAGTCATAGATATTCAATCTATATATTAATGCATTAAAAGCAATTCTGATATCAATTGTATCATATTATCTACAATTTTTTTCTTTCATTGTGATTATTATAATAATATATAGCCTCAGGGTGGTCATTGAGCATTCCATTATCAGATTTTTAATCGGATGGATGGTTGAAGAGTTGTAATGTAAAATGGATTGACACCTATCTATTAAAGTATAAAGATTGACTATCTTAATATATATCTGAGCACTTATTGCATATATGTATAGAGATGACAATCTGGACCAAGGTGATGATTGCTGGTTTAGCATGAAATACATATATTGGTGATTATTTATCTTTTTGACATATATGTATTTAAGTGTATCAGTATTATGAGAAAGAGTGGAGAATGGTGGGTCATGTGAAAGTCTGTGCTCATATACCTATATATAACTTGCTAAATGTAATGGAACTTTTTGAAATTAAAAGCCAAATCAGTGTACATTTGGCTTATCAATAACTGATCAACAATAAAATTTATATTATATAATATTCTTGTTCTATCAGTCATATCTATTCATTAACATTTTATGTTAATTTCAAAATATGCCAGTATGACTAAATATATCTTTCTGAATAAAATAATGTACTAAATAGTTAATTGTTATTGCTATTGTTTTATAAATTAATATGGATATCAATAGGTAATTATTCTTAGTTATTAGCAGTATATGACTTTTATGAATAGATTTGTGCAAAAGGTTCCGATACTTTACATTAGAAACACAAAATCATTGTATCTGACATACTTTTGATATATTTACTTTCTCCAACTTTTTTATCATATTGTTGAATTTTTAAAGATCTATCTTCTTTTTCTTTTTTTTATTCTTTACAGTTTTCTTCAACATAGTAACTTTTCATAAATGACTGGATTTTTTGTTTTTATCCACTTATCTTCTCCAGATTTACATTTTAAAAGATTCAGCATCTTTTTAATTTTTTAATTTCTGCACTATCTTTTTATTTGAAATTTAATTGTTCATAAAATAGCCTCTTTGATTTGATGAAATCTTGATTATCCATTATGATTGTCTTTTCAAATTAGAAGCTAATCAGCTTAGTAAATCCTTCATAGCATTAACACACTTTATCTTTGTTACATTTCATTCATTCTATCAATAATTTATAATTTTTGTTTTACTTGCATTCATTAGTGCATAAACCTGCTTTATATCTTTCACTTTCTTAATACTTTCTTTCATTCTGCCAATAATTCATAATTTTTATTTTATTTATTTTTATTATTATCCTATATTTATTACAAATATATTCTCTTTTTTATTACTTTATTAAATTCCCTATTTACATCTTTGCAGATTCATTCTCTTCCCTTTTTTGCTAATGACATTTTCATCAAAACATTACTATTTAGCACCTGTTTAGATCAATATTAAACTGTGATTTATATTATATGTTGTGCTATATCCATTATTTAGTAGAGATGTTAAATGTTTTTAAAAAATTTAAACTTTTATTTACTTAAACACTCAGGGTAACATAGAACACAAATGTTTCAAATTATATATTTTTTTTCATCTTTTCTTCAGAGATAGCTGGCCTTCGCAAATAACAATCTAGCATGAAGTTAATATCAGTGACCTTTAAATTCAAAAATACTGAGTTTAAAGTGATGTTTCTAGCCAACTAGATATTCTGCTTTAGTTATTTGGGTTATTCTTTCTAATGTTATTATTTTAATTGGTTAAATCATTACCTTAAATTTAATATTCACTAATCTAAAGATCAGTGGTTTAATTCCTAAGTTAGATTATATTTTGTTTCAGCAATAATTGAAGCGAAGAAAAGAAAAAAGGACCATGTTGAATGTTGTATATCGTACATCTATTTTCAAGCATCTCTCAATAAGTTTTATTATTCTAATTACATTTATCTTTCTATATTTTTTACAATTGTACTATTGTTACGTAAAAGATACTTGTTGTATAAAATAAAAATTAAAAAATTGTATGATCTACAATATTTTTTTAGTTTGATTAATAAAAAATATAATTTTATATTAACAAACTTCACTTATTAAAAGATTAGAAACGAATACTAATTCTAAGTGATATTTATTTTTATCAAAGTAAATAAAATCCAATTAGAATAAGTCTCTAAAAATAATATTATTTTAAAATCAAAGTTATATTTTCAACTTATATATATATGAAGTTTTCAAAAAATTATTTATAAGTATCTTAACCTACTGAATTATATATATATTCCCACTGAATTGAAAATATAAACCTAATCAACTTAATAGATTACTATATACTTTAACCATATATTTATTTTCATCTAATCAACTGTCATTCAAAATTGAACTTTGTCAAGATGTTACATTAATTCAAAATGTCACATAATTGAAAATCATCTTAGCACTCTCTCTCTCTCTCTCTATTGACCAACATCAACCTTAAGAAATCTTTTTATGCTTTCCAATTTTTATTTAATGCCCATTTTTCTCCCAACTTTATTGAGCCTTGTACTAAATTCATACATTTCTCTTTATTTTCTTGTGTATACATTATCTTATATACTTTCCTTTCTTTATAATTTCTACATTATTTTATCACTTCAATACTTTCTTCACATATTTAAAAAACAATGGCAAAATGGTCCTGACTTAATATCTCTCCTTTTTATTGTTCTGTCATGCTCCTTTCCCTTTTCTATCTTACTTTTTACTGAGTGACCTATATATATATATATATATATATATATATATATATATATATATATATATATATATATATATATATATATATATATATATATATATATAGCATCATACATCCCTTACACATAATTTTATATGCTATTAATAACTACTATTTCTTATTGCATTGCCAAATGTATACCATATAATACTAAATTGTCCATTCACTTTACTACTGTTACACAATGCTTTATTTACCTGCCTTTTTTACAGTTTAAAATTTCGATTGCCCCAGCAATTTTCTTCAAAACTTTATATCTTCTAGCCTCAGCTATAAATTCTAAATTTAGAGTTGAGGCTAAGAGATATAAAGTAAACTGTAAACTGTAAAAAAAATGGTGGTAAATAAAACAGTGTGTAACTATAGTAAAGTGAATGGACAATTTAGTATTATATAGTTTATAAACAATTCCTATTTTATCACTCCATTTATTTCTCATTTTTGCATTTCTCATTAACTTTTTTAATGATTTATTATTTTTTCATCTTATATTTATATTCTCATTCATTTTTTCAACCCTATCATTCAGAATTTTTTATACTTTTTTTGAATATGAAATAGAAAGTCATTTCTTATTTTTTCTTTCATTTTTATTACTAACTTTCTTATATCCACTCCTATTCCTCAATATATTTCTTATAACCCTACCAATAAATCTCAGTTCAGTATATTCCTTTTAGATCTGCAACTCCTGCTCCTTTGCTTTTTTTTTTATTCAATGTAAAACCATCATTTTTCTCTTTTTCCTTTGGACACCAAGTTTGTAAGATCTCAGATATGTCACACCAACTTCTATCATTTATACAATGCTTTATCTTAATCTCTCCATTCTCAGCCTTTTTTATTAGTAAATCTAAATATTTTACTTCTTCAATATTTTCTATTGTAAATTTAATATTAAACATATTTTTATTTAGTTCATTAAATGTTTTCATTATGCTTTTTTTATTTCCTACTAATACTGCATCATCTACATATTATAATTTTTTCATTCTCAATATATTTATTAACTACTCCATGCTCAATTCAATCTATCATCCTTGATGCCATAATCCCACTTATAAAACATCCCATTATCCATCCTTTTTCTATATTTTAAAAATCATTATTGTATTTTACATCTAATGTTTCACTAATTATTATTAATACCACTTCTAATTTCTTTATCCATTTCTTTGAAATTTCCCCCTCATTTTTGATTTTTTTTACCACAATTTCAATATATAAAATATAATAATGATTATTGGAATATGGAGAAATGATGGACAATAGGATATTTGATAAGTGAGATTATAGTCTCAAGTATGGTAGACTGGTCAAACAATGGTGGTCCGAGAGGTCAAGCGGTTGTCCCGGGTTAGCACATTTGCTTCCCAGATGATTCTATGACACATGGGTTAAAAAAAAGTATGGTAGAATGGATTGAGCACAAAGTAGTTAATAAATATATTGAGAATGGATCAATTATAAAATACTATAGATATGTAGATGATGTAATAGTAGTAGCAAATAGAAGAAAGGTGATGAAAACATTTAATGCACTAAATAAAAATATGTTTTATATTAAATTTACAATGAAAATTAAAGAAGTAAAATATTTAGAATTATTAATGAAAAAGGAGGAGAATAGAGAGATTAAGGTAAAGCATTATATAAAGGGAAAAAGTATCAGAGTTATGATATATCTGTTTACCCACCTTTGTGTCAAAAAATGGGGTTAGTGAAAGAAATAAAAAAGAAAAACTGGTAGGCTTACATTAAATAAAAAGGAGACAAAGAAGCAAAAGTTGCAGTTACAAAAGGAATATATTGAATATGGATATAACAATAGGTCAGTCAGTGAAAAGTAAGATAGAAATGGAAAAGATCATAACAGAGCAGTAAAAAGAGAGATATTATGTCAGGAACATTTTGCCATTTTTAAAAAAACAGGGCATATTATAAAATGTAAAGAGAGTATTGAAATAATAAAATATTGCTGAAAGGAAAGTATATGAAACAATGTATATACAAAAAGTAAAAAAAAAAAGTATAACTTTAGTACAAGGCTCAATAAAGTTGGAAGGAAAATGGGCATTAAATAAAAATTGGAGAGTATTATAACATTTCTTAGGGTGGAAATTGGTCAATAGAGAGAGTGCTAAAATGATATGTAAATCACATAACATATTGAATTAACATAATATTTTGGCAAGTTTCAATTTTGAACAAAAGTCAATTAGATGAAAATAAATATATGATTAAAATATATAATTGTCTATTAAAACCTGATTGTAGTTGCACACACATAATGTAATTTTGAATTTTCAAATTTACAATATCCGGTTTCAGTTTAAAACTGCTGGAAATCTATACAGTCTACACATGCGTTTTTTTACATCTTTGTTTCCATCTTACGTTGGTTCTAGAAAATGTAAGTTTTATTTCTCTATGATAAAAATTGAAAATTTTATGATAATTTTTGTAATCAATTAATTTGAATTTTTTTTTGTCTTTCACTTTTTTTCATTTTTACGAGATTGTGTTTGCCCAGATATTTATATAGGAAAAAATGCAAGATTTTACCTATCTTCGCAATCAGACTGATGACAGAACATTATCAGGTCAACCTTTCTACTAGTAAGTATTCAATTTCACATTTTTTAATTATTATTTGATAAAAAAATATACCAAAAAATTAATTTTGAAACTAACATATTCACTTATCAAAAAATAACTCACAATTGTATAAGTTATATCATGAATGCCTTCTCATGTAGTAGCATTTATCATTAAAAAATAAATAAAAATAAAAAAAAGCTTGTTTAGAGTTCATTAGCATGCTCTTAATTTTACATATTTGTAAGTGCAAGCTATATATAAGTCATATGACAGCTGATTTTTTATTATTACTATTATTATTTTGCTGTGTGTGGCTTTGGCTAAATTAAATGGCTAAGCCTGTTAATATATGGAGTATCTGAATTAAGTTCAGGCCCATATAATTTTTTCAGTTGGAGAGCTGACTTTAAAGACATGTAGATGTCTAAAAGTTTCAGATCTTTTTCTTGACAATAAACTTTTAGATAAATGCTTAGCTTGAATTGGTTTTTTTAATCTAATGTCTCAACTTCTCATTGAAGAGACCCATAGGTCGAAATCAGTCTGAGGATGGGGACAATCAAAGATAAAGATGATTTGAATGCCTTCTCTTGTAGCAGCATTTATCATTAAAAATAAAATTAAAAAATCTTGTTTAGAGCTCATTAGCATGCTCTTAATTTTACATATTTGTAAATGCGAGCTATATATAAATCATGTGACAGCTGACGTTTTTTAGATATTCAGATGTCTAAAAGTTTCAGACCTTCTTCTTGACAATTAATTTTTAGATAAATGCTTAGCTTGAGTTAGTTTTTTTTAATCTAATGTCCCAACTCCTCACTGAAAAGACCCATAGGTTGACACCAGTCTCAGGATGGGAACAATCCAAGATAAAGATGATTTGAATGCTTTCTCTTGTAGTAGCATTTATCATAAAATAATAAAATAAAAAATAAGAAAAATCTTGTTTAGAGCTCATTAGCATGCTCTTAATTTTACATATTTGTAAATGCAAGCTATATATAAGTCATGTGACAGCTGACTTTTTATGGTATTTATTTTTTTGACCATACAGGTCACTTTATGGCATTGTCACTAGCCAATACCACATTAATAGGCTATTTCTGAGGCCATTTAAGTTAGCCTGTAAATAGCTTTTATGAGACTTTTAAGTTTGCCCTGTAAAACTGCTTTACAAGGAGCCTTTAAGTGGCCTAGTAAAATGGCTAGTTTAATATGGATTATGAATTTATCACAATCCTCATGTGGCTAGCATAATATGTCTTACATCTTTTTTCTGCAAACAGTTGAATTAGTACATTTTTTACGGTATTATTTACGAGTATCTGTTTTTAAATGGCAGTGTTATTTTTAAATCTGTATTTTAAATTGATTGTCTTACACATGAAATAATGGAGAATTAGTTTGTAATAATTGTAATGAGTTTAGTTTTTTTGAAGAAAATTACTAATGTTGAAAAATTTTTAGGAAAGTATCTGGTAAAGCACAATTTTTATTATATCTTGTGACTATTTATGTTCCTTTCAAGGACACAGTATTGTTTGACAAAATGGTGTATTCTGCCCATGATGGTGTTAAGTTTAACCAATTGCCAATGAAAGAAAAGGAATCTGTATTATTTTTTCATTATAAAAAAGTTATACCCATTGCTCAAAAATGTATTTGCAGATGAGCCATGTGGTTAAGAAAATTTCAAACCTACACCTTCGAATGTGAGTCAAAATCCTGCCATTGAAGGTGTTCCTTTCCGCAACCAGACATGTTTCAATGGCTGCTAATGATTTTGAGAGTTGTTATATATCTTTCTTGGAAATAAAATATTTTTTGGTATTAAATGTTATGTTCGCTAGTTATAATACCCACTGATGAACAAACTATGCAGGAAACTAACCTTGCCCTGCCTATATAGGCATACAATAATTATACTCAAAAACTAATGCTGGTAGAATTAGTAAAAGAAAATTTAATTATAATACATGTGCGGAAAGAATATATTAGTTATATATATATATATATATATATATATATATATATATATAATATTTACATGAATACATTAATATAATTATATGTTTACATCAAATAAAGCTGAAGGCATACCAAAACAATAATAAAAGATTAAATACAACCTACTTTACAATCTCTATGCTGGCTCTTGCATGTTCAGAGGCCAATGATTCGATCTGGAGCTACCATGTCAAATAATTGACATCAGTCACCTTTCAAAGTTCATTTGTATTTGTAGAGCTTCCAGTTGCAAGTGTCCAATTCTTTACACTTACACTCATTTCCCCAGTCGTGATTTTCTGGATTTGATTGGGCACATCTTGTCCGTCTTGATCTGATCAATTTCTCCCAGTTCACTAGCAATAGCAGATTTAGACTTAAGTCTTAGTTTGATTGATTATCTTTGCAGCCTGGTTACTTTTTAATTACACATCTTATTTATCAGCAAAGTTCCTTCGTCAACTAAACTTCTTATCTAAAGGGATTTGTTTTCTTGCTGTTTTAAAAAATAACACAACTCTTAAAGTTTAATATAAATTAACAAAGCATTTTTTTATCTTCATGTATATATAACTTAATATGTACATGTGATAAATTATACATGTACATATATTTAAATATTAAATCCCCATTTACAACATTTACTTATATAAGGCTAGAAGTGCTTAATAAGAATTAATATTTATAACATTTACTATTATTACTTAGCGTGTATGTGTATTTTAATTATACGCATACATAACAATAATTCTCCCAAGTTCGAAGATTCTTTGTTAGTCTTCGAACTTAAAATGTGTTATGCAAATGTTTGTAAATATTGAAATTAATGTTTATTTTAAAAAAAATAAAAGTTTTACTTTTTTGTCAAAATATTCATTTCTATTTTTTTTTTTTAAATGTATTAAAGACATGTGGTTATTAAAAATTGATGGACTATTTTTATAATGACATCTGATATTTTAAAAAAAAAAGTAAATTAAGCAAAAAGAAGTTGTAAAAAAAAAGTAAATCAACCAAAAAAGTCCTAAAAAGAAGTCAATAAAAGATGCAAATTATGCAGCAACAAAAAACAAATTATGTGTTTTAAAAAAAAAAAGAAAAAATGTAATTACAACAAAACAAGTGTATAAAAAAAGTAAAGAATCACATCTTATATTTTAAAAAAAAAGTAAATTATGAAAAAAAAAATTGTAAAAAGAAGTCAATCAAAAAAAAGTCAATCCAAAATAAAGAAAGTAAAAAAAGTCAATCAAATATTTATTTGTGAATATTGAAATTTAATAATGTCGAAAAGGCCAGGTAACATAATATTTATGTATATTAAAGAGTATAAAGTGGCATCATGCAACTTGTATGGTCAAAAATAAATGACCCTTTTTATTATTACTATTATTATTTTGCTGTTGGGGATTTGGCTAAATTAAATGGCTAAGCCTATTAATATATGGAGTTCCTGAATTGAGTTCGACTCATGATTTTTTTTCAGTTGGAGTACTAACTTTAAAGACATACAAATGTCTAAAAGTTTCAGATCTTTTTGACAATTAACTTTTAGATAAATGCTTAGCTTGAGTTGGTTTTTTGAATTGAATGTCCCAACTCCTCACTGAAGAGACTCATAGATCAAAACTGGTCTGGGGATGGGGACAATCCAAGATAAAGATGATTTGAATGCCTTCTCTTGTATTAGCAATTATCATAAAAAAATAAAATAAAAAAAGCTTATTTAGAGATCATTAGCATGCTCTTAATTTTATATATATATATATATATATATATATTATATATATATATATATATATATTGAAACAGGAATGCTGTTCCTCATATAAATATTGAAAAGATCCCCCCCCCCCCATTCAAAAATGTCTAGCGTGATTCAGTCTAATTGGAAACACAATAAAGTTGTGATTCGTTAAAAATGGAAAATAAAATCATATTTTTGATTTTTAGTATTGATGGATTTAAATAAAATGTTATATCGTCTTATTTTATTTTTTTTTATCTGTCTCAATAAAAAAAAAAAAAAAAAAGAAATTAATTATCCAATCATTAAAAAGAAAGAAAAAGGATACTTGAGTTAAACTGAGGCAGTATTCAAATTAGACACGTCGTTGAAGAAAGAAGAAATTTTTTTCTCTCTATCGTCTTACACAGAGGGCTTTAACAAAACGTGAAAATAAAAATAAAAAGTTTTACTAGAGAAATTATAATGAAACTGGAATAAATTAAGAGCTTCACTCTCTCCATGCTGTGCCATGACTTTCCATTAATAAAATAACCTGCCTTCGTTTGAATAAAATGGACCGTAAAACTGGAAGGTAATTTTTATAAAATACTAAAACATAATAATCAAATATTACAAAGTGAATTTTTCAAACTAATTGCATAGAATTGTTCAATAAATATTAAGACATCTTTATTATACTTTTATGTTTGACCGAATTATAGATATTTAACTGCTTCTAAACTCATTATAGTGTAATGAAGTTTATGTATAAGAATATGCTTCTACATTTGGCTAAAATATAAATGCTTCAATTATCAAATGATAAATACTCTATAAATCATAGATATTTAATTGCTTCTAAACTCATTGTAGTGTAATGAAGTTTATGTATAAGAATATGCTTCTACATTTGGCTAAAATATAAATGCTTCAATTATCAAATGATAAATACTCTATAAATCATAGATATTTAATTGCTTCTAAACTCATTGTAGTGTAATGAAGTTTATGTGTAAGAATATGCTTCTACATTTGGCTAAAATATAAATGCTTCAATTATCAAATGATAAATACTCTATAAATCATAGATATTTAATTGCTTCTAAACTCATTGTAGTGTAATGAAGTTTATGTATAAGAATATGCTTCTACATTTGGCTAAAATATAAATGCTTCAGTTATCAAATGATAAATACTCTATAAATCATAGATATTTAATTGCTTCTAAACTCATTGTAGTGTAATGAAGTTTATGTGTAAGAATATGCTTCTACATTTGGCTAAAATATAAATGCTTCAATTATCAAATGATAAATACTCTATAAATCATAGATATTTAATTGCTTCTAAACTCATTGTAGTGTAATGAAGTTTATGTGTAAGAATATGCTTCTACATTTGGCTAAAATATAAATGCTTCAATTATCAAATGATAAATACTCTATAAATCATAGATATTTAATTGCTTCTAAACTCATTGTAGTGTAATGAAGTTTATGTATAAGAATATGCTTCTACATTTGGCTAAAATATAAATGCTTCAATTATCAAATGATAAATACTCTATAAATCATAGATATTTAATTGCTTCTAAACTCATTGTAGTGTAATGAAGTCTATGTATAAGAATATGCTTCTACATTTGGCTAAAATATAAATGCTTCAATTATCAAATGATAAATACTCTATAAATCATAGATATTTAATTGCTTCTAAACTCATTGTAGTGTAATGAAGTTTATGTGTAAGAATATGCTTCTACATTTGGCTAAAATATAAATACTTCAATTATCAAGTGATAAATATTCCATAAATCATAGATATTTAACTGCTTCTAAACTTATTATAATGTAATGAAGTTTATGTGAGAGAATACGCTTCTACATTTGGCTAAAATATAAATGCCTCAATTATCAAATGATAAAATACTCTATAAATCATAAATGTTTAATTACTACCATATCTCTTCTCATAAAAAAAAATTAATGAACTATCATTGAATTAGGATATTCATAATTTTCTTCTCTCAAGTGAATTCAAAGTGAACTATTAAGTGAATTCGGAATGAATTGTTGTTAAACCAGAATAATCCCAAGCTCTTCCCATAAAAAAATTAATGAACTATCATTGAATTAGGATATTCATAATTTTCTTCTCTCAAGTGAATTCAAAATGAACTATTAAGTGAATTCGGAATGAATTGTTGTTAAACCAGAATGATCCCAAGCTTTTCCCATAAAAGAATTAATGAACTATCATTGAATTAGGATATTCATAATTTTCTTCTCTCAAGTGAATTCAAAATAAACTATTAAGTGAATTCGGAATGAATTGTTGTTAAACCAGAATGATCCCAAGCTTTTCCCGTAAAAGAATTAATGAACTATCATTGAATTAGGATATTCATAATTTTCTTCTCTCAAGTGAATTCAAAATAAACTATTAAGTGAATTTGGAATGAATTATTGTTAAACCAGAATGATCCCAAGCTTTTCCCATAAAAGAATTAATGAACTATCATTGAATCAGGATATTCATAATTTTCTTCTCTCAAGTGAATTCAAGATGAACTATTAAATGAATACGGAATGAATTATTGTTAAACCAGAATAATCCTAAGCTCTTCCCATAAAAGAATTAATGAACTATCATTGAATTAGGATATTCATAATTTTCTTCTCTCAAGTGAATTTAAAATGAACTATTAAATGAATTCGGAATGAATTATTACTAAACCAGAATGTTTACAAGTTTATTCTCATAGAGGAATTAATGAACTATTGTTGAAATTGCAAATTGATTGTTATCTAATAAATTTTTGTTACTCAAAATTAAATTGGTTGTCCATTTATCCCATTCTATTTTGTTTATCTATCACATCACCCACCAATTATGGCACTGGTTCATGAGAATCTCATGTTCTCTGAGCTACGTCTGACATAACTTGACCTAGGCCAGTCAGGTTGTAGTGAGATGGAACTCTAATGGCGCTGTTTGGAAAACCAAACATATAAATGTTTAGATGTTCCCAGTCTCTATTGTACTACATCCTCTGATGAGCAGGAAATATTGTTGTAGGTGCCATTAACATCTGCACTAGGAATGTCAATTGATAATTCCTTCCTACAGCATGCTCATCAGAAAATTGTTACGACTGACGTAATAAAACAGTTGTATGGCGGTCCGGTTACATTTGGCGCCCAACGTGGGGCTTTACCTGGATAAACTATTTTTAGTTCTCCGGTTACATTTGTCTTTCAACTGTGAGGTTTTATTCAGCTAGCCTAACCATAGGCACTTATTACATTGCCACCTTACTGTGAAGTCCGATCTAGCTAGCCTACTAATAAGCATAAGCAGATCACGATTCTGTGATATGAACAGTGCATATGATGTGGTGATGTAAGTTGTTCAGGAAGGATAAAGAAATAAAAGTTTAAAAGAAAGGCAAAACAAAAGTGAATGGCATAACGAATGAAACAGGCATTTCAAAGAAGATGGAGTGGGGTCATGGTATGGATGGAGAGAGAAGCTTATTAAGGTTGAAACTAAAAAGATACCATTAAACTAAAAAAAAAAAATTGATGAAAACCAGATCAAAATCAAGAAAAATGATGAATACAGAAAGCATGGAGGATCCTCCTGAGAAAGAAGATAAGCAAGAAGCTAAAGCAGATGAGGAATCAGAGAAAACAAGGGAGACGTCTACATTAACCCAGTTATTGGAAATTATAAAAGCAGACCATAAACAAAGAGAAGAAGATAACAAAAAAAGAGATAAGCAAAGAGAAGAAGATAACAAAAAAAGAGATAAGCAAAGAGAAGAAGATAACAAAAAAAGAGATAAGCAAAGAGAAGAAGATATCAAACAGAGAGAAGAAGATAACAAAAAAAGAGATAAACAAAGAGAAGAAGATATCAAACAGAGAGAAGAAGATAAAAAACAAATTATGGAAGTAGTGGAAAATCAGAATAAAAAATTTGAGCAAATAATTAGACAAGTAAATGATCAAATATTGAAAATAAAAGAAGATGTCATGAATGAAGTTAAAGGCTCACTAATAGAGCAAGAAATCAAAATGACCCAAATATGTGAGACCATGGATACGAAGATAATAGAAATTCAAGAATCCATGCAGGAGAAGGTGGATATATTGACCACCAAGATGAGGAAGATGGAAATAAAAGATAGCAATATATTGCCTAAACAGAATGAGGCAGAAACAATCCCAAAAGAAAGCCAAAAAGAAAATTGCCGAGTTAGTTATGAAGTCCCTCCAACCAACCAGATGTCCGGAATTGTGAACCAATTCCTAAAAATCAGAACATTTTCTGGGAGCTGCAATGAAGCACCGATAGAATATATAAAAAGCTTGGAGAGATATTTTACTATTAACGTATTATCAGAAGAGGCAAAAATGGCAATCGCATGTAGCCACCTCCAAGGAACAGCACAGGCATGGTGGGATTCACTGTTTGCCCAACCTACAAGTTTTGACGAATTTAAAGGGGCGCTGATGAATTGTTACTGGAGCGATGAATGTCAAGAGGGGATTAAATATAAGGTATCCCAGGAGAAATGTCCTCCTGGAGAGCTTTATACACCATTCTTTAGAAGGCAGGTGGCCAAGTTGAGAGCTTTGATGTATGATCCTCTGTCTGAACTCCAGATCATCAGATTAATACGACACAGTTTTCCAAATTATATAGAGAGAATGCTAATTGGGACTGATCGTCGATCCATCGAGCAAGTTGCTGAACTATTAACAGCCTATGATAGTTGCAGTGCCTCAGCAACCAAGGAAGGAGGAACAAAACAACCACAAAATAAACCTCCCTATAGAAGAGATAATGGGCCTAACATAGGAACCATTAAATATAAAAGGAAAATGCCTCCTCGGCAATATAACAACAACAATTCACCACCACGGTATCAGCACCAAAGAAATCAGACACCACCATGGAAAAGGCAAAGACGATATTCGACAGGCAACGTGCAGAGTCCTTACCAAACCCGAGTTATCAGAAGATCCAACAGTGATGATAACCTGCAAAGAAGTGTGGGCACAACTACTGAAACACGGAGAAAAGAACAAGAGGGAAGCCGCCACGAAGATATCTGGCCTAACAAACATCCAAAAATGGGACAAGGAACGGATCCTAAAAGACTAAATTATGAAGAGTTAAACAGGGAGGGACCTCGATAAATGATTCCTCGCCCTGGGGTCCTAATATTAAGCCGAGGAATCAAGAAATAAGTAATAGGAAATACTCAATGGCTAATATGATTTGTGATTGGGAAGAGAAAGTCCCTCAATATAATATGCAGCAATGCCCCAAAATTAAAATAATGTTGGAGGGTATTATTGTTGAAACTCTGTTGGATTCAGGGAGTCAGGTATCTGTGATCTCTGAAGAGTTGTACAACCAAATGAAATTATTAAATCCTGACCTTCGAACCCTGCCACTCAGGGCAACTCAAGTTACATTGGCCAATAATAGGAAGGCTCGGGTGGAATCCAAACAGATATGGATTCAAATATGGATAGGAAAAATCCATATTAATCATACCTTTTTAATAATGAAGGGTCTAATACATGAAGCCTTGATGGGAGCAGATATAATGCATCGAATTCATTGCATGTTGGACTTTCAGAGGTGTCAAGTCATATGTGGAGATGAGGTTATACCCTTTACACTGCGGGAGGCACATCTTTCAATGGAAGTGGGTTGTGTTCGGAAAGATCCACCATGGCAGATGATTGAATCAAAGATTCAAGAATCTTCACTAATCAAAGAAAAACAACAGCAGATAGAAAGGCTCTTAAGAGAATATCAAGTTATTTTCTCGGAGATACCAGGGATTATTCATGGGTATGAACATCGGATAAAAGTGACAGACGAGCAACCATACCAGTCCCGGTCATATCCTGTACCCTATCAGTATAAACAAGAAGTGGAGAAGCAATTGGCAGAAATGCTAAAATGGGGAATCATTTCTAAATGTTCATCCCCTTTCAACAATCCACTAGTAGTCGTAAAAAAAAAAAGATGGTACTGCCCGTTTATGCTTGGATGCGCGTCAACTGAATAGAATAACAGTGCCAGATCGTAATATACCACCTCCAATTTATGAGTTATTAATAAAATTTCAAGGGAAAAATATCTTTACCACCCTTGATCTCACAGCCAGTTACTGGCAAATCAAGTTGCATCCTGAAGATAGAAGATATACGGCATTCCGGTACAATGGATATTCGTATCAATTTAACAGGATGCCCTTTGGCCTGAAAAACAGTGGTTCTGGTCTAATGAAGTGTCTAGATAGAGTATTGTCGGATGAGATTAAACGAATTGTAACAATGTATGTTGATGACGTAGTCATTGCATCGAAAAATTTGGAAGAACATATCCAACATTTACGGTTTTTTTTTAAAGAGTGTAAAGAAAAGGGAATAAAAATTAACATAAAGAAGAGTACATTGGTAGCAGAGGAGGTAAAATTTTTGGGCCATATCGTCGACAAACAGGGCATTAGACCCCAGTACGAAAAGATACAAGCTATTCAAGAGTTTCCAAGACCCAAAACAAAGAAGCAAATTAGATCCTTCCTTGGGCTTTGTAACTTTTATAATAAATTTTATAAGGATTTCGCCCTTGATATGGAACCATTACTTCAATTAATACGGAAAGACGCACCGTGGAAATGGAGTGGCGAACAAGAAGAGAACTTTGGGTCAATTAAAAAGAAGTTTCTGGGGCAAGTGATGTTAACTTACCCAGACTTTAATCATCCGTTTTATCTTCAAACGGATAGCAGTGGTTATGGCCTGGGAGCTACCCTATTCCAAGTTCATGAAGATAATCAACCGAGAGTTTTATATTTTATTAGTCGATTGTTGAAAGGTCCAGAGCTGAATTATACTGTGACAGAGAAGGAGGCTCTGGCAGTTATATGGGCGTTTCAAAAGTTTCGCCAATTTCTCCTTGGGTCACAAGTGATTGTTATCTCGGACCACAAAAGTTTAGAGTTCCTGAACCATAGTTACTTGACCAATAGCCGTTTGGTGAGGTGGAGCTTGTTGCTTCAGGAATTCGATTATACAGTCCAATATTGTAAAGGGTCAAACAATATAGTTGCAGATGCATTGAGCCGGAATCCTATTAAGTTGGAACAACAACATTTGTGTGCAGATAATGTGTGCATTGCGGCTGCATGTCTAAGCAATACAGAAGATGTTGAAACCAGTTTATACCAGTTAGAAGAGCGTCAAACAGAGGACACATATTGTAAGCAAGTGCTAAAAAAAATTGAAAAGCAGAAAAGGAGACTGAACCAAGAAGCTGACCCGACGGGAGAACAATGGAAACGATATGCAGTAAAAAAAAAAAATCTTGCAATATTGTGTCAATACTTCTACTGATCAATGGCGAATTGTGGTACCTATAAAAATGCGCCACCCACTTATTATGTACACCCATAGATTATATGGACATTATGGAGCAGAAAAGACTTACCATGTGTTGCGAAGTTGGTTCTATTGGCCAAAGCAGTATAAAGAAGTAGTATCATTGATAAAGGGGTGTGAAATCTGCCAAAGAACCAAGCCACTGAATAAATCATATTCAGGGTCCTTGAACCCAATTTTCGCAAAAGAACCTAATGAAATTCTGGCAGTGGATTATTATGGGCCCTTGCCCCCATTTCGTCGGATGAGGTATTTGATGGTAGGGTATGACATATTCTCCAAATGGGTAGTTGCATACCCCATACCTCGGGCTAATGCCCGAAACACTATAAAAGTGTTACAAAACCAATATTTTAGCAAAGTGGGAAAACCACAAACAATCATTTCTGATCATGGCACTCCATTCGTCTCTACTGAGTGGAAGAAATGGATCAACAAGGAGAATATAAAGCATATACTGACATCTATTCGCAACCCTCAATCCAACCCATGCGAGCGTGTGATGCGGGAGCTGGGTCGGTTATTCAGAGTGTACTTGAATGCGAATCACCGGGGATGGGTGGACCAGGTCCAAAGAGTAGTCAACTATATAAACTGGACACTAAATTTGTCAACAGGTTTTGCCCCCGTGCAACTTCATTATGGGAAATCTATACCTATGCTTTATCGTACAAAAATCCCAATAGTACCAGATATTATTGATAAGAAGAAAGATCAAGAAAAAGCCCTTCAACAATTAAGAAAGAGTGGTGAGATACGGAAGAAGAAATACATGAGCTCATCTCATTCCTTTCAAGTGGGAGATCGAGTGATGGTTCGAGGATATCCAGTAAGTTATCCTGAACGAAACATATATAAGAAGTTTCAAGATATTTATGAAGGCCCATATACAATAATGAAGAAATATGGGAATAATGCATTTGCAGTAACAGAAGCAGGAAAAGAAAAAGGAACGTTCAACGCAAGGTTGTTACGACCCTTTATAGAGATAGCTGATGGAAAAAGTTTGTGAGTGTGATGTAGGGATGCATGAACTTGTGATTTTCATGTTGAGATGGTGGATGATTGAGCAGAGCTGCTTGGATGCATTGTGTTATGATGCTCCGAAGTATATGCTCGGCACTATCCCGACCTGGATGTTGTGCTCCAAGAGTAGTCCAGCAGTGCATATATATAGGTCTCATGGATAGGCCTTGGTCTCATGGATAGGCCAAATGATAGCCCCTAAGACTCACCGAAGCTGAGCAGGGTTGGCTGAGTGCCAAATTGATTTTTTTTCTCTGGCTCCTATTCTTGATTGGATGATACTTCTAGGTACAAGAGAGGTAGTGCTTAATAATGAGGTATTTTCTCGTGACGTCATGAGGCGGTGTGTGCTGGTAGTTTGTGCTTGACCATCTATTCGTCCCGACATTGGAGGCTGTGGTTCATGTATTCACTTTTCCAGCTCATCTTACCCATTCATCAGCATATCTAAGACCAGTACTGAGAAATAATGTGTATAGTATATGGAATGAAATCGTACTTCCAGGCGATTTCATCCCAAAAATTGGTGAGGGGTAATGAAACAGGAATGCTGTTCCTCATATAAATATTGAAAAGATCCCCCCCCATTCAAAAATGTCTAGCGTGATTCAGTCTAATTGGAAACACAATAAAGTTGTGATTCGTTAAAAATGGAAAATAAAATCATATTTTTGATTTTTAGTATTGATGGATTTAAATAGAATGTTATATCGTCTTATTTTATTTTTTTTTTTTTATCTGTCTCAATAAAAAAAAAAAAAAAAAAGAAATTAATTATCCAATCATTAAAAAGAAAGAAAAAGGATACTTGAGTTAAACTGAGGCAGTATTCAAATTAGACACGTCGTTGAAGAAAGAAGAAATTTTTTTTCTCTCTATCGTCTTACACAGAGGGCTTTAACAAAACGTGAAAATAAAAATAAAAAGTTTTACTAGAGAAATTATAATGAAACTGGAATAAATTAAGAGCTTCACTCTCTCCATGCTGTGCCATGACTTTCCATTAATAAAATAACCTGCCTTCGTTTGAATAAAATGGACCGTAAAACTGGAAGGTAATTTTTATAAAATACTAAAACATAATAATCAAATATTACAAAGTGAATTTTTCAAACTAATTGCGTAGAATTGTTCAATAAATATTAAGACATCTTTATTATACTTTTATGTTTGACCGAATTATAGATATTTAACTGCTTCTAAACTCATTATAGTGTAATGAAGTTTATGTATAAGAATATGCTTCTACATTTGGCTAAAATATAAATGCTTCAATTATCAAATGATAAATACTCTATAAATCATAGATATTTAATTGCTTCTAAACTCATTGTAGTGTAATGAAGTTTATGTATAAGAATATGCTTCTACATTTGGCTAAAATATAAATGCTTCAATTATCAAATGATAAATACTCTATAAATCATAGATATTTAATTGCTTCTAAACTCATTGTAGTGTAATGAAGTTTATGTGTAAGAATATGCTTCTACATTTGGCTAAAATATAAATGCTTCAATTATCAAATGATAAATACTCTATAAATCATAGATATTTAATTGCTTCTAAACTCATTGTAGTGTAATGAAGTTTATGTATAAGAATATGCTTCTACATTTGGCTAAAATATAAATGCTTCAGTTATCAAATGATAAATACTCTATAAATCATAGATATTTAATTGCTTCTAAACTCATTGTAGTGTAATGAAGTTTATGTATAAGAATATGCTTCTACATTTGGCTAAAATATAAATGCTTCAATTATCAAATGATAAATACTCTATAAATCATAGATATTTAATTGCTTCTAAACTCATTGTAGTGTAATGAAGTCTATGTATAAGAATATGCTTCTACATTTGGCTAAAATATAAATGCTTCAATTATCAAATGATAAATACTCTATAAATCATAGATATTTAATTGCTTCTAAACTCATTGTAGTGTAATGAAGTTTATGTGTAAGAATATGCTTCTACATTTGGCTAAAATATAAATGCTTCAATTATCAAATGATAAATACTCTATAAATCATAGATATTTAATTGCTTCTAAACTCATTGTAGTGTAATGAAGTTTATGTATAAGAATATGCTTCTACATTTGGCTAAAATATAAATGCTTCAATTATCAAATGATAAATACTCTATAAATCATAGATATTTAATTGCTTCTAAACTCATTGTAGTGTAATGAAGTCTATGTATAAGAATATGCTTCTACATTTGGCTAAAATATAAATGCTTCAATTATCAAATGATAAATACTCTATAAATCATAGATATTTAATTGCTTCTAAACTCATTGTAGTGTAATGAAGTTTATGTGTAAGAATATGCTTCTACATTTGGCTAAAATATAAATACTTCAATTATCAAGTGATAAATATTCCATAAATCATAGATATTTAACTGCTTCTAAACTTATTATAATGTAATGAAGTTTATGTGTGAGAATACGCTTCTACATTTGGCTAAAATATAAATGCCTCAATTATCAAATGATAAAATACTCTATAAATCATAAATGTTTAATTACTACCATATCTCTTCTCATAAAAAAAAATTAATGAACTATCATTGAATTAGGATATTCATAATTTTCTTCTCTCAAGTGAATTCAAAGTGAACTATTAAGTGAATTCGGAATGAATTGTTGTTAAACCAGAATAATCCCAAGCTCTTCCCATAAAAAAATTAATGAACTATCATTGAATTAGGATATTCATAATTTTCTTCTCTCAAGTGAATTCAAAATGAACTATTAAGTGAATTCGGAATGAATTGTTGTTAAACCAGAATGATCCCAAGCTTTTCCCATAAAAGAATTAATGAACTATCATTGAATTAGGATATTCATAATTTTCTTCTCTCAAGTGAATTCAAAATAAACTATTAAGTGAATTCGGAATGAATTGTTGTTAAACCAGAATGATCCCAAGCTTTTCCCATAAAAGAATTAATGAACTATCATTGAATTAGGATATTCATAATTTTCTTCTCTCAAGTGAATTCAAAATAAACTATTAAGTGAATTTGGAATGAATTATTGTTAAACCAGAATGATCCCAAGCTTTTCCCATAAAAGAATTAATGAACTATCATTGAATCAGGATATTCATAATTTTCTTCTCTCAAGTGAATTCAAGATGAACTATTAAATGAATACGGAATGAATTATTGTTAAACCAGAATAATCCTAAGCTCTTCCCATAAAAGAATTAATGAACTATCATTGAATTAGGATATTCATAATTTTCTTCTCTCAAGTGAATTTAAAATGAACTATTAAATGAATTCGGAATGAATTATTACTAAACCAGAATGTTTACAAGTTTATTCTCATAGAGGAATTAATGAACTATTGTTGAAATTGCAAATTGATTGTTATCTAATAAATTTTTGTTACTCAAAATTAAATTGGTTGTCCATTTATCCCATTCTATTTTGTTTATCTATCACATCACCCACCAATTATGGCACTGGTTCATGAGAATCTCATGTTCTCTGAGCTACGTCTGACATAACTTGACCTAGGCCAGTCAGGTTGTAGTGAGATGGAACTCTAATGGCGCTGTTTGGAAAACCAAACATATAAATGTTTAGATGTTCCCAGTCTCTATTGTACTACATCCTCTGATGAGCAGGAAATATTGTTGTAGGTGCCATTAACATCTGCACTAGGAATGTCAATTGATAATTCCTTCCTACAGCATGCTCATCAGAAAATTGTTACGACTGACGTAATAAAACGGTTGTATGGCGGTCCGGTTACAATATATATATATATATAATAGTGGTCACCCATCATACATATTTGATACAGTAAGTATGTGTTGGGTGATGAAAATTATTTAAATTTTCTTTTACATTTAAAGTACTTTTTTGAGCAGGCATGCATGTGTGTGCATGGGTGAGATATAAAAAAGCATCTTACTTAAATTGAATACAGAAATAAAAATAGATAAAAACTTACACATTTATTAAATTAAATTTTAATCCAAGAACTTAGTCCATGTAAGCTTGCTTAAATTAAAGGAAAAGAGTTTGGAATAATTATTTTTTTTAAAAAAGTTAATTTGATTAGATTGGTAGATAAAAAAGTATGAATTCAGGAATCTGGCTAGTATTAATTAAAAAATAAAAAAGTCTCCAATTCATTACATATTTTTAATTATCAATCAATTGTATGTTTTTAATTTTAAAAAATATATAAGAATTCATAAAAGAAAGATTAAAAGAAGGTTATAGCATTCTTTTTAGTCATTGGATTAGGGATTCAAACAATTAGTTTAACTCTGATCTTGAAAAGAGCAGCAGAAACTTTTTTTATTTTTTGTGAACTATAATTGTGGTTGAAAATATATCACTATTGAAAAACGATACTGCTGTGATTGATTAAATATAAATCATTCTTGATAAAAACAACATTTGCTTTCTAGACAATAACTATTATCTGTTAATACAATCACAGAAGATGCATTTTAATTACAGTGTTTCAGTTGACCATAATTATTTAAATGTCTTCTAAAAACTATCTGAGCTTCAATTTAATACCATAATCATGGATTAATTATAAATTTTATAAAGAATGTATGCCTCTATTTTTTTATAAAACAAAACATTTAAAGGGAAGTCCCATGATGATTAGTAATGTAAGTTATATATATATATATATATATATCGTGATAAGACTCAATATTTGTAACTAATAAAAAGAAAATATAAAAGGCCTTAATAGATTAGTATAATCTGATTATTAGAATTTATTTCATAAATATTAGTCATTAAATTACTTTCATCTATAATTTTTTATATGCTTAGCTAGTGTATGAATGTATTCTAAATTAATTCTTTTAACTTTGTGTGTGTATATATATATGAGTTAATTGTAAACTGTTAAATGAATAATATAAAATTCAAGTTGTCAGTGCCATTTTATATAGCAGTTGCATTTCAAATGCGCGCATAACACTTATCCATTTATGTTTATAAAAAAAATTTTTTACTGAGAGTATGTTTAAGCACTGAGCAAATACAAAATATTATCATAAATTGAGGGATTATAGAATTGAAAATAAATCCATTCAGCAAGGTGCCCTACTAAAGACTGAAAATGCATGCCTTTGAATTTAAATCAAATTACTTCTTAGTAAAACTATTCCAAATCACTAGTGCTGATTTTGAGAAGGTGATTGGGAAATATAACCTGTTATAAGTTTAATCATCTCTATTATTATCTACTTTATATATGATTCTATGAACGTTGCATTTATTAGTTATATTTAAAAGTAGTCCCTGCAGGTTATCAATACAAAAATGGCAACCCAACAATAGCTGGATTAATTTATTATTACCTGAGAATTCAGAACAAAAATGACTTCTTAATGTATGGCTCAATAATACACATATATAAGAGTACACCCTGAAAAAATTAAATATAAAAAGTAACTAAATTTTAAAAAATATATACATATCTAAAACAAATTTTAAATATATTATAATTTTTCCTTTGAATTTATATTAGCAACATCTTCTTAAAATTATAAGTATTTAAAGAAATAACAACTGATTAGGAAACTATTTTAACTGTTATAGCACTTGTGAGATAATTATTTGCCTGAACAATCACTCTTTGTCCTCAACATTCATAAATTAAAGGTCGTAATATACTTCAATTTTGAAATAACCCCTAGAACAAAGTCATGCAATTCCATTAGCTTAGAGGATAATTTTATTAAAATACATATTCTCTACTCTTTAAATATCATGGATTCTCAGAGAACCAACATGCAAATCAACTAATTTATAAGTAGTTTTTATAAATGGAGATGAACAAGCATATAATCCAACTTTTAAGATTCTTTGTTGTTATTAAATTATATATTGAAATTATATTTGTCAAGCATTTTTATGTTTTATTATATTTTATATTATCTTATAAATATGTAAAGTTTACATTATATACGTGATTTATCATGCAAAATAATTACTTGTTAACTTGGGTGTAGAGATTGGTGAGAATCAATTTAGGGAACAGTGCTTGTGGAATGGTTTTGTGATTAGTTCAATGAATCTATAAATATCATTATCGTGTGGCATAATCATTTATGTCTTTCTAGGGTTCTGCACTTATACTCATGTTATAATATTAGGAAATATTGTTCCATACTATTTGGTCTATGGTTGCACATTATTTCTATTGTTTACTGTAACATAGTTTTATTATATCTTTTGGTCTTAAATCACACTTGTAAAACAGCATGTGCCTTCAAATTTGGTAGATTAATAAGGGTGATTTATTGTTATTTTATCTGGAAGTAGTGTTCATATCGTATTCTTTATATCAGTCTGTGTCGGGGGTTAGTCTGAAAAATGATTGTTATAATTGGTTGTAGATCCTTTAAGTTTGTTTCAGTGCTGGTGGTTAATTCACTGAATAATCTGTAATTATGCTAGTTGCTCTGATGATGATTACAAAACCCACAGGATACTTACTCCTCATTAACCCTGCACTGATGAATATACCTACCAGTATATCACTGATCTTTGTCATACAACTGTATGTTTCAGTAGAGTTTCCATACTTATGATACTTACATTGTTTCATTCCTCTTAATGTTTGTTGCATGTGTTCTGTCAGCAGCCATTAATGAGTATTTGAGTGAAATATGGTCATAATTTATAAGTAAATTATATGATGTCCCAACTCAGCTGCATTGAAGTTTAAATATTTTGATTTTGTATTTCATTATAGTCAAATTTCATAGGACTATCATTCCAATTGTTATCATTGTTATTATAAATTGGGGTGTAAGTGCATTTGTTCTGGTTTTGATGCATTGGAAGTGACATTGATTATATTTGAATCTACCCTTGTTCCCATAAGAAAAAAATCAATACATTTGTAATAAAATTTTAGATTGTATTATTTGAAACTCATGCACATGTCCATGCACAGAAATAAGTATATGTGATAGTATTTTATTTTATTTTGTTTATTCACTTATCTAACTAATGTACATTGTCCATCGAGAATGATTTTATATGATGGTATTTTGTGTTATTTGACATTTGTCTAAATTATGAATATTGTTAACCAATTACTACTTTCATATTAATTGAGTCATAAATAAATGTTAATTTGATAATCTAACTTATCTATGCAGTTGCCATTAGCCACTTATAGAGTCAGAAGTCCAATATGGTAAGCAGACCATAATTATTAGAGCACATATTGTTCCCAATGATGACATGTACCAGGTTTACTAGAACATGCAGAGAGTATTTTAATGTTTATTCTTGGGTATTTTGTGATTGTATAAGATATAATAAAATCCCATTTACCTTCTGCATCACCACTACTTTGCTTTGTCAATTCTGGAGTATAATCCAAAATTGGTTACCTCTATTGATATTTGCAACATTAATTCTTAAATTAATAATATACTTGCTAGCCAGTATAACAATTAAACCTATTTTCTAAAATTATAACTAATGCCTTGTTTATCCCTAAGAATTTCATTGCTATTGATTTGATTTAATATTCGTATTAATAAAGAAATAACTTAAAATTCATACTATTTGCCTTCCATTGCAAAGCACTTGCTCTATATTATATTTCTTTACTTTAAACCTGAATACATGATGAGCTACAATTTACAATGTTATGGAGCTGATATATTTATTAGTATATGGTTTAATGATTTGTATCCACTATGTAATGATTAGCAGTTTCAGAGACTATGCCATCTTGTCTATGGCCTGCCCTCAGGTCTCAGATAAATGAAATTATAAAATAAGATCCTAGTCTTCCTTTGAGAGATAGCCATTGAAAAAATAGTTATAAATCATAAATTAAGATATGGAAACCCCATTTTAAAATCCAGTAATCAAAGAGAATTATAGTTAATTAAAAGAATATAATTTATTTAGGTAACTTTATGTACCTTCAAATAATGCTATGGTTAGCCTTTACAGTGTACTGTGTGGTAATATCTTTGTATTGTATCATAAATTCAGACTGTTACAACCTGGGGAAATGTTTTTCAGTTACAGTTTTGGCATCCAACATGGGACTCAATTTGCTGAAGAATGATGGGTTGGGAAAAACTATTCCACTCCATCATTGTGCTATAGATACAGTTTTTAACATGTGTCAGCATGATATACTGCTTCAACTTTGGTACTGACAAGATAGTCAAAACTCAGGTCTTTGAAATTTTTTTCTCTCAGATTTCAGGATTGTATACTAAAGTTTGGCTGCAGAAAGGAGTTTTGCTATTAACTGAAAGGAGACCCTTTGATTCCTCTTGGAGGCCTTAAAGGAACCCAACAGGGCAAATTCCTAATGTCCACTCCATACATTCTTGTCATTGCAGCTGTTATTACTATGTGATTATTCATATAGTATACAAACATGGATGGGCTGCTCACCAACACGCATTAGCCAGCGTGGTGAGTTTATTGGCTTTTTACCTCTGAGTTTAAGATCAAGAAACACCATGGTCTTTCTTCTCAGTGCCTTATAAGGCAGAATGAATGTTTGTGTAAATGATAAATATTTTCCCAATACATATATACAATTATGACAGACAAAAATAAAGCATGACCCTTATTCCCAGGAGGCTGTAAAGTCACCAACCAAGGCAGCGGTTGGTGGCCGAAGGCGGAGGGTGCTAAGAATCCCCTGATTGTGGACCCAGGCTGCCATTTGATGACAACTTTTTATTTAAGTACTTACAACTGCAGATCACTTTCAAGTGAAGGAAGATTGCAAGAATTAGAAGAAGAATTCTCTTATATTAAATGGGACATTATTGGACTTTGTGAAGTTAGAAGAAAAGGTAAAGAGACAATTGATTTAAAAAGTGGACATATACTCTATTATAAAGGCACAAATATTGGAAATACAAGTGGAGTAGGATTCATTATAAATAAAAAGTGGAAGAACAATATTGTGGAGATTGGTGGTGTATCGGACAGAGTGGCAAGATTAGTTATACAACTTAATAGCAGATACCAAATGCAGATAATTCAGGTTTATGCCCCAACAAGTTCTCATAGTGATGAAGTAGTAGAAGATTTTTATATGGATGTACAAAAGGCTTTTGATCAGAGTAAACACCATTTTAAAATTGTTATGGGAGACTTTAATGCTAGAATTGGTATAAAAATGAAAGATGAAAGTGCTGTGGGTAATTTTGGTTATGGTAATAGAAATGAGAGAGGACATAGACTTGTGGAGTTTGCAGAAAAAGAAAAACTTTATATTATGAATTCTTTTTTTGAGAAAAATGTTAAAAGGAAATGGACATTGAAGCATCCAAATGAAGGTACAGCAGAATTGGATTATATTTTGACTAACAGGAAATACATATTTCAAGATTGTAATGTTCTTAATAAATTTAACACAGGAAGTGATCATCGATTAGTAAGGTGTAAGATACGTGTTAATGTAAAACTAGAGAGACAAAAATTATTAAGGAAAACAATATTTACAGTTGATATTCCTAATCTTCAGAAACATTCTAATGAATTTAAATTAGAACTTACAAATCGGTTTCAAGTATTAGTAGATTTTGAACATGATTCAGATTTGAATGAAATTAATATGAAAATAACTGATACACTTTTGAAAACTGCAACAAAGATAGCTGGTAGAAAGAAACAGCAATTGACCAATAAAATTTCTACTGAGACTAGAGAATTTATGAAGAAAAGAAGGAATATGAAGATATACAAAAATGATGCATTAAAAAGAATTGAATATCTCGAATTTTGTAAAATGCTGTGGAAAAGAGTTGAAAATGATATAAGAAAGTATAACTGTGAACTAGCAAGGAAAGCTGTAGAAGAAAATAAAAGTCTTAAGAATGTAAAACAACATTTTGGTATTGGTAGGAAATTTTTATCTGCAATAAGAAAAAAGATGGAATTATTACTAAAAGGAGAGATGACATCATGAAATTGGTAGAATATTTTTATCAAGAATTATATAGTAATAAAGAACAAGTACCTCCTATATCTATTACATCTTCCAAATTGCCCAGAATTTTAAATGAAGAAGTGAGACATGCAATTAAATGTATGAAGAAAGGAAAGGCTCCAGGTAATGATGGAATTATAATTGATATATTAAAAGAAGCAGGTGAAAAAATAGAAATTTTTTTAGCAAAGTTATATACCAAATGTCTAAATGATAAAGATGTACCAGATGATTGGAAGAATGCAGTAATAATATTAATATTTAAAAAAGGTGATAAAGAAGATATTAGAAATTACAGACCTATCAGCCTTTTATCAGTTTTTTATAAAATTTTTACCAAGATAATTACTACTCGTCTACAGAGAACATTGGATTTCCACCAACCAAGAGAACAAGCCGGATTTAAAAGTGGTTTTAGTACAGTAGATCATATCCAGGTATTGAGAGAAGTTATAGAAAGGACAAATGAATATGAGTTGCCATTATGCTTAGGATTTGTAGATTATGAAAAGGCATTTGATTCTATAAACATTTCTTCAGTGATTAAAGCATTAGATCATCAAGGTATAGATCCAGGATATTGTCATATTTTAAAGAATATTTATAAAAATGCAACAGCAACAATTAGATTACATAATGACACTGGGAAAGTCAACATTGAGAAAGGTGTAAGACAAGGTGACTTCATATCTCCAAAACTTTTTACAGCAGTGCTGCATAAAGTATTTTGTGGATTGAAATGGGAAACTAAAGGAGTGAAAGTAAATGGTGATTATTTAAGTCATTTAGATTTCGCAGATGATGTAGTTGTTTTTGCAAATAATGCTTCAGATCTGCAGGAAATGTTGCAGGAATTATCAGATGAAAGTAGGAAAGTAGGACTAAAGATAAATGTTAAAAAGACTAAAGTAATGTTTAATCGATTTGCTCAAAATATGAAAATAAAGATTGATTATGATGAATTAGAAGAAGTTAACAATTACAAATACCTTGGTCAGATTATTAATACAGATGGAAACATAATGGAGGAAATTAATCATAGAATTAAACTTGTTTGGAGTGCTTTTGGTAGAAATAACTTGATACTAAAAGGAAATATGCCTATGTGTTCGAAAAGGAAGGTTTTTAACAAATGTGTTTTACCAGTTCTTACTTATGGATCTGAGACTTGGACACTTAATAGAAGAGCAATTCAGAGACTTCAGACCACTCAAAGAAGTATGGAGAGATGTATGTTGGGAGTAACAAGAGGAGATCGTAAACGCAATGTATGGGTAAGAGAACAAACAGGTGTTACTGACCTCATTGAAAAAATTAAAAGATTGCAGTGGAGTTGGGCTGGACATATTGTTAGAAGAGATGATAATAGATGGACAATTGAAATTTTAAACTGGATTCCAAGAGATTGTAAAAGACCCAGAAAGAGACCACATGTGAGATGGATGGATGAAATAAGAAAGTGTGCAGGAGTGATGTGGAGAAGAGAAGCTAAAGATCGGAGAAGATGGATTAAACTTGGAGAGACCTTCATCCTGCAGTGGATTGATAATGGTTGATAATGATGATGATGATACTAAAGTTCTAATCAATTGTATGATAATTGTGAGGTTATAGGTGCTCTATAAGAGTGGTGGAATAAATAAATGTTTTCAATGTTATTTCATTTGTAATTACTTATGTGGACTTTGGGTAACAGCAATCATATTCCAGAATATGCTAACAGATTTTATGATTGATTTGTGAAAAGCTAATATCGTGGAGGGTTCATAAAATTGTCATGATCATTGGTAATAATTATAGTTGGGCTTTAGATCATTTTAATGTATATATGATATGTACCACCTGAGATATGTTGTTGGTGGTGATGATTTAGAGTTTCGTTGGATTGAACAGATTTTAATTTTTAGTTATTATTAAAGTATAGATATCATTACAAAAGTGAGAGCTGTGTTAAAGGATATTGAAGTGTATTTGTTATTACTAATAAAATACCCAAAATGAGTGATTTTGGAAGAATTTAAAAATATAAAAGAAACTTAAGGGGTTAACCTCCATCAGCAAATTATGCTGTTGTTTGAATGTATAGAAAGCTGATTTAGTAAGATGTCTGGAAAGTTAGAAGAGCAGTCTCAGTCCCAGAGAGAGATATCTAAAAAGTTAAAAGAGCAGTCTCAGTCTCAGAGACAGATAAGTAAAAAGGTAGAAGTCTATCTCAATCTCAGGGAAAGGTGTCTGGAAAGTTATATGAGCAGGCTAAAAAGTTACAAGAGCAGTCTCGGTCTCAGAGAGAAATGTCTGGTAAGTTAGATAATTTTGAAAAGAAAGGTACTGCTTTAGAGGTTAAAATAAATGAAGTACAGGAATTTGTGAAAGAGAAAATAGAAGCTGCTAGGGTGAAGACAGTTAACCAAAATTTTCAATCATTGGAAAATAATTGTAAAGCAGCAAAAGTGAGTCAGATGTTAAGTTAGAGGAAATTAAGGCCAGCATTCTAGATTATAAGATGCATTCTGAAGTTCAGCTAAGAGAAATTGGAAATAGTTTTATAATCCATGACAAGAGGATAGACAGCTGTTCTGAAGAAGCTTGAAGCAGAGATAGTAGACTCAAAGAGACAGTTGACACAAATAAGACAAATTAGCAAAATGAGCTATAAGGTCCAGAAAGTTGAGTCCCAATCAGACCAGTTCATTAGTAAAATCTAGGCTGAGATAGAAGTTAAACTTTAAGATGTTAATGAGAATCACTTAACTTTTGAAAAAACTATGCAAAATTGGGGAAGGTTAAAAAATTATTGGATAAAATTGTAAATATGTCTAAGGTAGAGATGAAAGAGTTGAAAAGAGTTAGTGCAAAATTTAGTGGTGATATAGAAAGTGTACAGAAAGAGATGAGGGAAGTGATAAATAAGTGTCAATAATGGCCAGAGGAATTAAATGAGTTTAAGGAAGAACAAAAAAAGATTGTGGAGAATATAGTAAAGCAAATGCAGTTAGAAGCTAGAATGGAGCATATTCAGCTAGAAATGCTGGAGATTAAGAAGGCTCAAGAGAAAAATTGTAATTATATTAATCAAATCATAAAATGTTATGTGGATAAGGTAGAGACCTCTGATAAAGATGTAGTTGGTGCAGATAGTAAATTTACCAGTCCCAGTTCAGACCAGATATTTCCAAAAGTCATTAAGAAATGATCTTGTAACCCATAATATGCAGAGTGCATATGCTCTCATGAGTAGATCTATAACTCTTAAGTTTTTGAAAATTAAACCATTTGAAGGAGAATCTTCTGGAATTTCTCCAAAATCTGGAAGAGTTGTTTGCCTTGTGCTCCTTTTAAGAAAGAGAAAAGCATGCTATCTTTATCAACCAAATATGCTGCCACTAAATATTGTTGTCAGTCTCTATTTGATTGTCCTCAAACATTTGGAGACTTAAAGCATTTTGATATCTAGTTTCTGGGGTGACTATACCAAGATAATATACACTATCAAATCATCCAGGAAAATTATAATGCCAATAAAGGTAACTACGCACAATTTTTCCATGGACAGGTGGTCAAGCTCAAAACCTTGACTGCCTTCCTATTGTCAGAGCACCACATCATCAGGATCTTATGGCATAATTTACTTTGACAGATTGAGCAGGTCTTAATTGCTGCCAACAAATACAACTTAGATGAAGTATCTGAAAATTTTTGATGCTCTTGAAACAAATGAGTATGATATGGAAACTAGATGTAAAGGTGGGAAATATACCAAAGATCCTCATAATTATTCAGTTGCAAATGTTAATGTTACACTCATAAGAGGCCCATGGTAGGGGACACCAGAGTAGGAGTCATGGTCATAAACAACCAACTCCTTGCCCCAAGGTAGTAATCACTCTGGACCAGCTAAAAAGAAACAAGACAGTAATCAACCTTCTGTTAGTGGGATTCAACCACTCCCCACAAAAGTATTAAAACAAATATTAAATATAGCACATTAAACTGGTGGGGGCTCACTGAAATGTTCCTCCTCATGTTATCAACCCACAAAAGAATAAGTTTAAAAAATTCTTGAATCTCTATGATGGGTCTTTCATGATTGAAAGTCAGGTGGGAGAGAATACCTTCATGCTCTCAAATCCTGAAGGAACTCAAGGCACCTAAAATACATGTAGTTTAAATCCTGCACAGAAAGAAAATTAATATTTCTTATATATCATTGTATATTGTACCATATTCAGGTTAATGAGCACACAAACAGAATATAAAAACATTATTAGTGGATAGTGGCCCTGATTAAGAAGGACAGCAAGTTAGGATGTAAGTTTTCATAAAACTTAAAATAATTTCAGTAGGATGTAAGTTTTCATAAAACTTAAAATAATTTCAGAAGAGAGAAAAGTTTTTCCAAACTGTAACTTTACATTTTAGTGCAAAATATATAGCTTGGTAAAACTAGTTAAAAGTGTCTCTCTCTTCTTTCAGATGACTTGATTATAACAGCTGGTATTTAGTATATTTGACCCTTGTGTTCAAATCTATTGAGAGATTATAATTCCATTTTTATTATTGTATAATTTTTTGCCTTTTCTTCTCTTTCTTTCATATATTAGTTTTGCTCTGCTTACAAACACTAATTTAGATGAACTGTGGTTAACCTAAAGGTGAAAACCAATAAAATATTACACCAAATATAGTAAGATAGTTAAAAGATAAATGATTATTATTTATTTTTATTTTTAAATAATCTTAAAGATTATTTTGGTTTAATTGAAGGATTTATTTAATTCTTTTAAATTAATTTATAGGATACGATAAGATAAACTTTTTTCTTTTCTTTTCATTTTCATTTTTTAACAGATAGGTAAATGAGAAAAAATCTAATTACCTAAAAAAAATAGAACTGAAAAAAAAAAGGATTTTTTTTTTGAGAGAACTGCTGTCATGACAGCAAAGTATATAATAAAATAAAAAAAAAATTCTTTTACTGTTAAACATATAATTAAAATGAAAACTTTTTAAAAAAAAAAAAAAAGAGAGAGAGAGAACATAAAGATACGGAAGGCAGTTAAATTAAAACTTCTCGTAAATAATTTAATTTGCAATATTATCAAGTGTTATGTATAGCTAAATCCTAACAAATCTGTTCATGGTGGTAATTTGCAATATTATCAAGTGTTGATAGCAGAATGTATAGCTAAATCCTAACAAATCTGTTCAGGTCCACCAACTGTGAGCCTAGCTGCTGATAGCCTTCCACAAGGGCTACAATTGAAATGCACAAGGAATTATTGTTAAATTGGATCAACAGGAATAGTGATTCTAAAAGCTTAGTCTTTTTAAGATTTCTTATTGTTTGCTGACTATACTTAGCCTTGAATAAAGTTTTACTTTCATAACTTTAATACACATGGTAGTGTTATGAATGTGAAAAACATGGTACTGTATTTAACTTTGGATAAATTTTGCTTTCATAAACTTTAACACATATGGATGTGTTATGTATGTGCAGAATGGAATGCAGGGTTTTACTTGAGTTATAATGTTTTATTTTAATTACTTTGACATTTCTAGCATATATCTGTGGGGAATGTAATGCTGTTTTAACCTGTTTGTGTACTATTATCCAGATGATGAAGAATTAGTAAGTTTTCATTTGAATTTATATTAGCAACCACATTGTCCATTATCTTCTTAAAATTATAATACTTTTCAAAGAAATAACAACTAACCTGGAAACATTTTAGCTGTTATAGCACTCATGAGATAATTATTTGCCTGAACAATCGATCATAATATACTTCGATTTTGAAATAACCTCTAAAACAGAGCCATGCAATTCCATAACTTTGAAGATAATTTGATTCAAATACATATTTCCTACCCCTCAAATATCATGGATTCTCAAAGAACCTATGTGCAAAGCAACTAATTTATGAATAGTCTTTATAAATGGAAATGAAGGAGCATATAATCAACTTTTCAGATTCTATGTTGTTATAAAATTATATATTTAAATTATATTTGTCATTTAGAAATGTGCTATTAATTGATTGGCTATTAGCCAATGGATATAAATATCATGTATTTGAACCTAGTGCAGTAATTTAGTATACATGCACATTCATGTTTTATTGTATTTTATATTATCTTATAATTATTGTATTTTATGTTATCTTATAAGGATAAACTAACACTGGCTCAAACACCTTAAGCTGTTTATAATATTGCATGTACTCATGCAAATTGTAGAGCCTCACATTATGGGGAAACCAAAGCAGCAACAGAAACCAGATTACAGCAACACAAATATGCATACATCAAAGCTCAGTCAGATCCATCACATTATTCCATTTTTGCACTTCATCAGAAACTAACAGGACACCAGTGTGAATCACAAGATGTCAACTTGGTCTGCAAAGAAAGGCATGATGTAAAAAGAAAAGTTGAGGAGACCTGCTTCATTGCGATGGATTGCAATGCCATCAACCACAAGGACACATGCTTTGTGATCTTAGAGAAATGGAGTGATTAACCTTTGAACTTTGCATAATTTGCATATAATTACTTTACTCAGAGCTATAAAGATGAGAGCACATATCTTGAAAGCACTTGCAGAGTAATATAATTTTATTTTGTTTTTAAGTAAAAAGTAGCTTTGTAGTCAGGTGCAATAGTGCCTATATTATTTTTCAAATATATTTTCGCATGCAAAATTTTCAATTTAGGTTTGTCATGCAAAATAATTACTTGTTAACTTGAGTGTAGGGATTGATGAGAGTCAATTTAGGAAACAGTTGTGGAATGTTTTTGTGATTAGTTCAATGAATCTATAATGTATCATTACCATATGGCCTAATCCTGTGCATCTTTCTAGGGTTCTGTGCTTCTACTCATGCTATAATTTTATGTAATATTCTTCCATACCATTTGGTCTATGGTTGGCTATTACTTCAATTGTTTACTATAACAGAACTTTTGTTATATTATTTGGTCTTGAATCACACTTGTAGAACAGCATGTGCCTTCCAATTTGGTAGGTTAATGAGCGTGATTTATTTCTATTTTATCTGGAAGTAAGTGTTTATATTATATTCTTTATATTCACAAAATGATTATTACTATTGGTTGTATATCCTTTAAGTTTGTTTCAGTGCTGGTGGATAATACACTGAACAATCTGCAATTATGCTAGTTGCTCTGATAATGGTTCAAAAATCCATATGATACTTACTGCTCATTATTCGTTGCACTAAAGAATACACCCATCAGTATATAACTGAATATTGTTATACAAATGTATGTTTGAGTAGAATTTTCATACATTATGATACTTACATTGTTTCATCCCTTTTAATGTTTGTTGCACATGTTCTGTTATCATCCATAAAAGGGCATTCAAGTAAAATATGGTCGTAATTTATTACAGTTAAATTATATGATGGCCCAGTCCAGCTGAGTTGGAGTTTAAATATTATGACTTCATATCACATTATAGTCAAATTTCATAGGTCTATCATTCCAATTGTTATCATTTTTATTATAAATTATGTATACATGCATTGCTTTTGGTTTTGATGCATTGATGGTGCCATTGACTGTATTTGAATCTACTCTTGTCCCCATAAGAATAAATATCAATACATTTGTAATAAAATTTTAGATTGTATTATCTGAAACTCATGCACATATCCATGCACAGAAAATAATTATGTTAGATAGTATTTTATTTTATTTTGTTTATTTACTTACCTAATTAATAATAGTTTTAACAAGACTGTAAACCTTAGCAATGAGCGTCTGAAAAAATCGTCACTAGGGACCTCTGTAGGTCTTTAAAACACATGCTTACGCTGTACATTGTCCATGTAGATTGATTATATATGATAGTATTTTATGTTAATTATCATTTATGTAAATTATGAATATTGTTAATCAATTGCTACTTTTATATTTATTGAGTCATAAATAAATGTTAATTTGGTAACCTAACTTATCTGTGCAGTTGCTATTAGTCACATATAGAGTCAGATGTCCAATGTGGCAAATGGATCTTAAATATTAGAGCACATATTGTCCCAGATGATGATGTATACCAGGTTTACTGGAATATCCAGAGATTATTTTAATGATTATTTTTGGGTATTTTGTGATGTATAAGATATAGTAAAATCCCATTTACCTGCTACATCACCACTACTTTGCTTTATCAATTCTGGAATATAATCCAGAATTGGTAACCTCTATTGATATTTGCGACATTAATACTTAAATTAATAATACACTTGCTAGCCAGTATAACAATTGAATCTATTTTCTAAAACTATAAAAATTCCTTGTTTATTCCTAAGAATATCATTGCTATTGATTTGATTTAATATTTGTATTAATAAAGAAATAACTTAAAATTCATATTACTTGCCTTTAATTGCAAAGCATTTGCCCTATATAGCATTTCTTTACTTTAAACATTGAATACATGATGAGCTACCATTTGTGATGTTATGGAGCTGATATAATTATTATTATAGGGTTTAATGGTTTATATTGATGATGTAATGATTAGCAGTTTCATAGATTATGCAATCTTGTCTATGGCTGCCCTTGGGTCTTGTATAAATAAAATTTATAAAATAATGGCATAGTGTGTCTTTAAGAGACAACCATTGAAAGAATAATTATAATCATAAATTAAATTGTGGGAACCCTGTTTCTAAATACAGTAATTAAGGAGTATTGTGGTTCTTTACAAAAATTATACAATTTAATTATGTATCTTGATGCATCTTCAAATAATGCTGCAATTAGCCTTTGTAGTGTACATTGGCCATGACAGATTGTATGATAATAGTTTTTGTATTGTATCACAAATTCAGACTAATACAGTCTGGAGTAAGGGTTTTTCACTTACACTATATATATATATATATATATATGTAAAATATATAAAAATATCCGTAATTATATATATATATATGATTTCATATTATTACTATTTTCAGTATATTCCATGTAGTAAAATAGCTAATGTTTCAGTACAATAACAAGTATTTTCCTCAGAGCACCCTCTTTCTCTGAGGAAGCTACTTGTTATTATACTGAAATGTCAGCTATTTAGCTATTTTACTACATGGAATATCCTGAAAATAATAATAATATGAAATCATCATTTATCTGTGAAAACATTAGAATTAACATATATATATATATATATATATATGTAGTCAACATTTAAACAACACTAATATCATTAACAATCACTTAATTTCTATCTGTTGTCAAGATATCCTCCTTTAATCAATAAAGATGAGAAATCCACTTTTTTCTATGATCTAATAGGCTTAAATAGACACTAAAGATTGCAACTTGACTATAGAGAATGATATTATTAATACAAAAAAGTTGAAATAAACCTCATTAATTATTTGTTTTAAAAGCAGACTAACAAATAGTGAAAGAAGTTGGTCTGAATTGTATAAGATTGAATTAAGAGAAGGATGCACTGATAAAATTTGAGACAAATATATATATACAATATTTGTCTGAAAGATATGATATGTTGGACTATTTCCATCATTTATGAGTGAATGTTGAATGTATAAAAAAATTTAAACTTTAAATTCAAATACAAACAACTTTTTAGTAATAACACACAAATAGATAATACAGGTTAGTAATTATACAACATAATCATTTAACTTTATTATGTAAATGTAAATCAGAAGGGATCATTCCTAAGGGTTTGCAGTTAAAACCTCCTATTTCCTCTAAGAGAGCTGAGAAAATTATTCAGAGAGCAAATGAGGACTTATTGAGAGAAAGTATTAAGGTTCAGTGATTTAGAAATGTGGAATTGTTTCTACAAAATAAAGTTACAGATGTAAGATTTTTCAAGAATTTGTTAAGCAGTGAGCAGATCGTATTGCAAGTTACATGGAAGGATAAAAAAAGTTCAGAATAAGAAGTTTGTAAATCATCATGGGCAAGTCAAAAGTAATACTGCAAACAAAAGCAAAACACTTTTTTCCATACAGTAGTGCCACCCTGTGCTAACCAGAGTAATCAATAGATGCCAGAAGGCTTGTGCATAAAATCCCTATCTAGTGCCTACTCATCCAATATCCCCAGACTAGTTTCTGGCTTGTGGCCATCATCAGTGAGGAGCATTGGATCTGAGATGGTGATCATGTGATATTTAGTGGTTTAAGTAATACTGCAACTAGTCTATTCTTGTCATCAGTGAAAAATCTTAGTTCTAAACAACTTAATGATTGTGAATTATCAGTTCTTGAAAAAGGTTTGAATTCACCATTATCCCATCTACTGTCCCACTATTGGATATAATGGCAGCCACTGGCAAGGTTACCCAAAACTTGACTCTAAAAGAAGCAGCAGAGTTATGCTGGAGAATAAAAAGGACATTTGAAGGACATCAAGTGCACAAGCAGAAGTCAAACATTTCATATGATGTGAGGAAAGCTATTATATCTTTCAAACAGGTTACATCTATAATCACTCTTCCTGCTGGAAAAGATAATGCTACAGTTGTAATGGATAAAACAGTTTATAATAACAAAGTACAAGGTCTTCTCACAACAGGCCAATACAAAAAAGTAGCAAAAAAATCCAATTCCAAAAACAGAGGTAAAACTACAAGCATTACTCTGAAAGCATTGCAGGTATTTCAGTGATTTAGAAAAAAGAAAATTAACTTCATATTTCAGCAAGATTTCTCAACTGTATGGACTGCCTAAAATCCATACACATAATGTTTCATTAAGACCTATTGTTAGTTCTAGAAATTCACCATGTTAAAAATTGTCAAGATTTTTTCTCAAAGTTCTTAGTCCATTGGCATTGAGGACACAGTCTTTCATCAAGGATTCTAAGCACTTTGTAGAATTAATCAGGAACATGAAAATGGAAATAACTGACATATTAGTAAGCTTTGATGTGGAAAATCTGTTTACCAATGTATCATGTGATGAGGCATTGTCTATTGTAAGGAAAAGGTTATATGACAATAATAGTCTACAAACTAAGAACAGCTCTACCTATTGATAGTATAATGGAATTATTAACCTTCTGTGTAACAACAACATACTTTCAATATAACTCAGAATTCTTTCAACAAAATCAGGGGATGGCCACGGGATCATCACTGTCACCCATGCTCAGCAACATTTACATGCAAGAACTTGAAACCACAGCCATAAATGCTATTTCATGTCCAACTAACATGTGGCTTTGACATGTTGATGATACATTTGTGGTATGTCCAGATGATGAGGTAAAATTACAGTCATTCTGGATGCACATTAGCAACATATCTCCTATAATTAAATTCACAATGGAGTCAGAACAAGAACAAAAATTGGCATTCTTGGATGTTCTTGTGACAAGACTCCCTCAGGGCAAAGTAAAAACAACAGTGTATAACAAACCAACATACACTGGCAAGTACTTGGCATATAATCCAATCATACAAGAAGCTTTAAGTAAGGAATTGTACTATCATTATGGAACAGAGCAAAGGAAGTTTGTTCAGAAACTAGTGATTTGGAAAAAGATTCACATAAAACAAATGCTTATGAAGAATGGTTATCCATCAGCAGTCATCAGAAAAATCTTCAATAGACAACACAAAGAGACACCAAAAGAGAAAACAATTACTGGTATGGTAGTGTATCTCTACATACCAGAAATGGTGGACAAATTAAAGAAAATCTGCAGTCAATATAACATTAGAACTGCTTTTCAAAGCCATATCACACTTCGATGAATGCTTACTTCTACTAAGCCTAAATTGGAAATGCTGAAGAACAAAAACTGCATCTATGAAATACCATGTGAATGTGGAAGGAAATACATTGTTGAGACATGTTGCCCTGTTGAACAACGATTGAAAGAGCACAAACTAATGGTTAAAAGAGAAAAAACAGATGTGTCTACCATAGCAGATCATGTATGTACTAATGACCATATGCTTAAGTGGGAAAATACAAAGATATTGGATAAAGAGGAAAAAAGCATAGAAGAAATTCAAGGAAGCTGCTCATATGACAATGGTAAATAATCCTATAAGTCAGCCCAGTGTGGCAATACACAATGTATGGAAGCCTCTAATTAATCTTGCTCTTAAGAAAAAATAATAAATAAATAAAAAACTATTTAGCCTCATTATAAATATAAAAAAAATTGAAGGGCTCAGGAGGACTTGAACCAACCCTCATATATAAATATGTCAAATTTTTACTATATGTTGCCTTTAATTATTTCTGCAAAAAAGGTAAGGGACAAAAAGTAAATTTATTTGAAATTTTCAGTGAATTCTAAAATTTTATTTAGGAATTATATTTATTTTCAATTTTTTAAATAAAATTTATATTAAACTAAAATATATGATCATATAGATAGATAATACTATATGTTTAAGTATAATTAAAATAATAGATATATTAACTAGATTTAAAATTTATATCTGAACTAGGAAAGATATGATAATCTAGTTTAATAAATGATTAATAATAGTCATTAATGTTTTCATCCAAAATGAATGGTTTCAAAATTATGAGTGCTGAAAGTTTGAAATTATAAATCAAATTTTAATCATCTACACGCAATTATATTATTGCTTTTTATGGAGAAGTAATATAAAGTAAAATAATAATATAACATTAATGCATTTAAGAAGTGTATGGATCATTACAATTTAGTGATGGAGTTCTTAATGCAAAACAAATTGTAGTTATGTATATGAATAATTTTTATTAGTCATTTATTAAACTAAAGATTATCCAGTAATGAATAATATTTCTATAGTGTAATTTTTATTACACCACTCTCATGCAATGTAGGGACTGGTTTCTATTCACTTTTAACACCTTATGGAGGGATATAATCATAAACATATGACCACATGTGAAAAAGATCTATGATCCCCAAGGTGCATATTTTGTGCTGAACCAGCACTCATCAGTTGGCCCAGACCACAATCTCTTATACATATCTTAATCCTTGTTCAATATGTATATATAGATAGCAAATTATTAGTTTATTTGATGTCAAACTTACTGCCCTCACAACTTTGACACAAATCACTTAATGAAGGTATATTAATAATTTTTATTAATCATTCATTAGACTAAAGATTATTCAATAATAGATTACATTCCACAAATATTATTTATTATTGAATAATTTCTACTCTAATGAATAACTAATAAAAACCATTAATATACTTTCATTAAGTGATTTTTGTCAAAGTATTGAGGGCAACATGTTTGGCACTTATCACATAAACTAGTAATTTGCTATCTATACATACACTGAACAGTAGGTGTAAGAGATTGTGATTTAGACTAACTGATGAGTGTTTATTCAGCATGAAGTGTACTTCTTAGAGATTATATATCATTTTCACACATCGTTGGTCATATGTTTACGATTACATCTCTCAACAAGGTGTTAAAAGAGGATAGAAACCAGTTTTTACTTTGCAGGAGAATGACGCAGGGAAAATTACACTACAGAAATATTTTTCATTAATAGTTTATATATATATATATATATATATATAAACTATTAATATATATATATATATATATATAGATCAAATATATATATATATATATATATATATATATATATATATATATATTATAATTTGATCTACAATTGTTAAATTTTCCATACTCTCACTTTAACATAATGTAAATGATTATAAAGTCTTTATTGATGTATTTTAAAAATGTATAAAAGAATGAAAGTTTTAAATATATATATCATCATCATCATCAACCATTATCAATCCACTTCAGGATGAAGGTTTCTCCAAGTTTAATCCATCTTCTCCGATCTTTAGCTTCTTTTCTCCACATCACCCTGCACACTTTCTTATTTCATCCATCCATCTCACATGTGGTCTCTTTCTGGGTCTTTTACAATCTCTTGGAATCCAGTTTAAAATTTCAATTATCCATCTATTATCATCTCTTCTAGAAATATGTCCAGCCCCACTCCATTTCAATCTTTTAATTTTTTTCAGAGGTCAGTAACACCTGTTTGTTCTCTTACCCAAACATTGCATTTTCGATCTCTTCTTGTTACTTCCAGCATACATCTCTCCATACTTCTTTGAGTGGTCTGAAGTCTCTGTATTGCTCCTCTTCTATTAAGTGTCCAAGTCTCAGATCCATAAGTAAGCACTGTTACTATTTTCAAATTACATTTCTTTATCCTTAAATAAATCAATAGAATATTAGCACTCTAATATCAAGATAACACTGCAAATGGAATGTTGTCTGGACAACATATTGTTTATATTTTATAGTATGGATCATGAAGTTTATAGGAAGATTTATTTTGAGCTTTAATGCATGGGATGATACTTTGAACATTTTATTTTTTTCCCTAAAAACAATGATCAAGTAAGACAATCACTGTATTAAAATGAGTTGATATCTATGAAGATCTTTTTTGGTTAACTGAAAAATTCTGCTAAATTAATTTAATGGTTTTGTTTGCAAGTTTACATGATTTTTTATACATTTTGACTAATTTCACTTCCACGTTTTTTTATGATATAATTATTTTAAGTTATGTTTTTTTACACAAATACATTATAGTCAATAAAAATACTAAAACACATCCTAAAGTAAAAGAAAATCTATACATGTGAAATAAATAGAGAATGGATTTTTTAAATATAAAATACATTTGCTATTCATTATTTTAAATAGACCAAAATTACAATCTGGATACCAATATTAGGTAATGGAAATATACGATTTCCACTATGCAATTGAGTAAATAAATTTTCAATAAAGTTTCATAAACCGGCAGATGATATTTAAAAAAATAAATTATTAAGACTTTTACACAACAGAGTGCATATTAGAGATTCATTGACTTAAATGATAACCTGTTTCTTACCATTCAATTTTGATTTCTTGTATTATTCTCACATTCATCAATCTATGCATTACACTTTGCATCTTTTGGATCTTGGTTAATATTGTCTCTTGCTATTTATCTGTATTTAATTTATTTTTCATGATTTCCTCACATATATTCTTTATATATAACTTAATTCATTCTTGGCTTTTGTTTACATTTTTCTTTATTTTATACTTTTGTTTTCTACTTTTAGTATTTCTTGCTTCATCTGTTTTTTTTTTTTTAGGTTAATCAGCTTGAATTGCAAATATCCTTCTTCTATCTTCTGATTTACCTTCTTGAATTGCAAGTTCATTTGTTTTGTATATCTTCTATTTTCTGTGCCAACTGATTATGCTCACCTTCTATCCTTTATTTAATATTTTTGTTATTATCCATCTTCTATCTTTCACTCTTACTGTTTTTGCCCCTATTCTATCTTTTGATTCATTTTCTCAAACAATGTTATTTGCATCATGTCTGTTTGTGCTGATATTACCATTGCCTCTTCAGGTATTTTTACATTCTTATCATTAACTTTCTATTTTATTTGTTTATATTCTTTTTTGTCAGATTCCTCACTATCTATTTCATAATTCTGTATAGTCTTAAGCTATTGTTTTTATAATTTATTTCAAGACTGTCTTCTGTATTAATCTTCTGACCTGATTTATTCATCTCCTGTTTTCCCTGTATTTTCTGTTTCTTGACTTGAAGATTCTCTTTAATCTCAATAACTTATTGGATTGAGATTTTCCATCAATTGCTTTACATTTCACCTTATATATCATTTGCAACATGATAAGATTTATCTTAATTTGGTTTGCTCTGTTACCTTATTATGTTGGGAAATATTACCTGCTCTTTTCCATGCTAGTCATGCCATCACAATTAATTGGATATTTATTATTCATTACTTGCATTATATCCATCAAAACTTCATGATCCCATTTTGGGTATCCAAAAATATCAAAATGCAAGAGTTTTACAGGTAATGATCAAACAATGCATGGTAATATGAAAAGAACAATTTTATATTGTGAAATAAGCACAATAATATTAAAATAAAAAATATTTATTCTAGTCCCTTATAGTTGTGGTAATGATACTAATATTCATCACTATCTATGCATAACCTGATGAGTATAATCAGTAAAGATTGATATATCCTCTCTATATAACCAAATTATATATCCAAGATATACTTTATAAGTTTCCAAGCATTAAGCTATTACTCCAACAAACACAATGGTTACTATTATATCTAGCTAGAACAAGGATAATTAGAAATACTCCCAGATGAAATGACATGGAACTAATATTCTGATCTAATGGTTTTTTTATATAAGAAATTGAACAACAATGTTCAATACATAACAATAAAAAAAATAATTTATTTACAGATTAGTAACTAAATAATTTACATATATTTCAAATCTATGTAAATATTTTATTAATTGACATCTTATATAAGCATAAAATGAGTCATTATTTCATTTATTTCTTTCTTATTCAATATATTTTACTTATATTTAACACATATCAATTAATAATTCACTTTTCTTTTTTATTAAAAAAGGAATTCTTAAATTATATTTTTCATTAACACAAATAAATCCTTACAAATCCTTATCAAACTATTATTTATTAAATTAACAATAAGCAATTTATTTTCTTTCAAAATGTATTTTAATTTATGTCTATAAGCATGTATAGAAATACAATATATAGGATAATTGTAGTGTTCAATTGTCAAAGAAAAATATCCAAGGTTTTAACATGATCAAAACTTATGTATGTTACATATATAAACCTCAGTGGTTAAATATTATAATCAAATACAATGGTTAATCTAATATAGTCAAGTATTGATTACCATAAATTAATACCCAATACCTTTAATTCATATACAATATAATTTCACATGTCAATGATCCTTAGAATAATAACCCATGTATTTAGACATATTTAAGTTCACCATCATCATATCTTTTTAAATAAAGTTTTAGCACACAAGTACACCTACAGTGCAAGTCTTAGTAAATTTATTGTAATAAATATACATAATCTCACTTATATCTTCATAAAACTAATAATCAATAGAGGTGACTATCTTTGGATCTGTACTGCTTATAAAACAGTACTTATATTACACCTCTTATAAAACAGTATTTATATTACATAGACATTTGATTCTTAAATACACAAAATTTTTCATAATTACTCAAATATAAACAAAAGTTCATAAATAATGACTGTTATATAATAAAGTTTAAAACATAAAAGCATATATTATCTATGCTTATTGATGTGAGTCTAAATCTCAGTGCAAAGCAGTACTTGAGCATATTTATAATAAGACAATTTATATTCTTAATTTGGAATTAAAATGATTACTGTGCTGTTCTTTATTTTAGTTTTTGAGCATTTTTCATATACTCTTATATACTTCTACATACATATCCATTACATCTACCTAATATATTATAATGGTAAAAATTTCTACAGTAAAGTTTGAACTCATACCTAAGAATACATGTAATGGTATACAATGATATATATATATATATATATATATATATATATATATATATATATATATATATATATATATATATATATATATATATATATATATATATATATATATATATATATATATATTGAGACCTTCATGATGTGTACCATAAACTGTGGTTCAGATAAGTAGTAAGTTAAATAGTAATAAAATTCAAATAAAAATTTTAATTCAAATATATAATAATATTAATCAATGTGCTGATGCTGATTTATACTTTAAAAACACAAGTATTTCCAAAAGTATTTTATTTATTTTCTGTTTCAATAAAAGAAACTTAAAGGCACCAAACCTCCTAAAATAAAAGCTTATTTTTGGAAAAGTTTTAAAGGAATGAACATCATCAATTATTATCATTCATTCCAGCATGTCCCCCTATGGATTACATGATTTATCAGTGCTGTTGATATTAACTAGCATTTGGGTGTAAAAAGCATATCTTTGGATTGAGTTACAAAGCTGTTGCATATATCACAACTATCAACACATGTACAAAAATATTATAGTAACAAGAGATATTTTAAGCTTAAGGTATGGTTAAAGTCTAAGGACTTATGATAAGATCCTACCATTTCAAATATATTGAATCAGTCATAAATAATGGATTTCAGGTACTGTTCTTTTACTATTTTATTATTGTCTTCCTTATTTTGTCCAATGACAATATTCTCATTGAATACTGGTAATGTTAGAGAGAGTAAATACAGTAGCACTAATCATGTTCTATGAGATATAATATCTGTCGATCTTAAGTTATTTATATGACACTATCCATTTCTTTCTTTTTTTACAGCATTAAAGAGGTGTTGCATGAGCTGGTTTTTCAAACTTCAGCACTAATTTCCAGATCCGACAGCTTTTTCCCAGCATTTTGACTCTTGTAACCCTTGGTTATTCAGCCACATATAGTAGATAGAGTTCTTCTAAATAAAATCATCATAATGACTTTTATAACTGGATTATTTAAAAATACTTTAGTCAACAAAACATGGCTGTCCAAATCATGGTTGAAAAAACTTTTAACCAACATATTTTTTTTTTTTTAGCATGAATGACAGACACACAACTTCAAAAGTAGACTATTCTGGCATGCAAAGCAATATGGAATCAGACTGCTACACTTCTAAGTTAGAATACTACTAAAATAATCCCAAGTTGCTCATTTCAGATGTATTTATACTTCTTTGAGGTCATTCAAATAACATGTTTTTAAACAAGATATAGGGAAAATATGATATTTGCATCATTACAATAACATATTTTATTAAAAACACCCTTTTTTACTTTCTTCAAAACATGTTGTGGATACAAATTTTATATACATTATACCATGTCTTTTATGAGTAAAAAAAGAAGAGAAAAAATAGCTTGTTATTTCTCTCTTCTTTATTCACATTTCATTACATAGGAAGAAGAATTTCACTGACAACTTTTACATTTTTAATTATAAATTCTAAAGTTCTATTAATTTTAAATTTTAAATTTAGCTTTGACATACATTTTTATTATAAAATGGACAAACTGTTTAATTAAAACATCCATTTGAAAAGACAATTTCAAAGATCAAATTTAATTTTTTTTGTTTTAAAAAAGGCAATTCAAATTTTTTGGCACATTTACACTACTTTTTTTTCTTCCTTTACATTGTAATTTATTGTTCTCTTACATATCATAATAATGTGTATAAATTAATTTTTTTAATTAAATTTTAGGCAGTCTACAACTTTTATTTCTCAAGTGTCCCATGCACACTCATAAATATCAGTTTGTATATTTATTAATCAATCACTAAGTTTTTATTAATTATATCTGGATTTCTATTTGCAAATAAAATCTCCTTTTGAGATGACGTATTAGTCATAAAATGAAGTCTAAGGTAGATTTCACATAGTTGGTAGAGATTCCAAACTTTTAGCTGCTGAAAGTCATATTATACAATTCCTTCTTTTACAGAAACATAACCTTATATTCATTCTCTCAGGGGAAGATTACTTATTATTTGCAATATGTCAAAGAAGATGTTACTCTTTTACATTCTCAACCTATAAAAGTAGCTTTCTGGGTTTAAATCTTTATAACAATGTGTGTTTGAAGTAAAAGAGAATCACTTTTAATAATCCAAAAAAAGAGCTATTATGTAGATTAATAGAAACAACTACTTTAGCCTCAGGATTGTCAAATAGTAATTGATGGTTGCCAGACTACATCAAAAGATAAAGTTATCTCTGTTTACATGGATATAATTTCTTTATATTCATTACCAAATTAAAATTGTAAAAAAATATTTAATTTAAAAAAAAAACACACACACATATATATAAACCAGACTGCTGGTTAAAATATTAAAGCAACTTTATAGAGAAGTAATTGTTTGTTATTATTAGTATATATATATATAAAATTATCCCAAATCCAAAACTCACCCATATATATATATATATAATATTTACAATAAAACACACAATTACTTCTCTATAAAGCTGCTTTAATATTTCAACCAGCAGACTGGTTTTCATCAGAAAGCACAGCAAAATGGCTATTCCCAGAATTTAAATGCTAAAATATTACAGACAATTACATATCAGATAACTAAACTAATTCCTATAGGTTAAAAATCTTTAAAAAACTTTGTATATATATATTTACAAAACTTTGTATAAAAAATACAAAAAAAATTCTTTCACAAAAAACTTATTTTAAAAAACTAAAACAATACATATATTAAAATATATCAAAAAACAATAAAACAATAAAAAAATAAAACAATAAAAATATACTGTTATATATGTACACACAAAAAAACTGTATATGTACATTCTACTATATGTATTTTACTATATATATATATCATCAATAGTAGTCTGTCCAATAGACAGGTCCAGAGAGTAGTCACTACATCAGTTCATCCATTCTTCCATTCCATTCTCTTCCTTGCCCACTTCCTCAATTCCACATAACCCCTTCCATCTCGTATATCATCCAATAATGTCAATCTCTTCCGTCCTATCTTTTTATTTCCACTCACCATACCTTCCAAAACATCTTTCATTAAACTATAATCTTTTCTTAGTATATGTCCAATCCAGTTTCTCTTTCTCTCTTTGATACTTTCAATCAATCTTCTTTCCTCATTAACTCTTTTCAAAACTTCTTCATTTGTTATTTTATTCACCCAACTGATTTTTTCCATTTTTCTCCATATCCACATCTCAAAAGCTTCCAGTCGTTTTTTAATTCTATTACTCAATGTCCATGTCTCACAACCATACATTAATACACTCCACACATAACATTTAATTAATCTTTTCCTTAATTCTCTTTCCATAGGTCCACAGAATATCTTCTTTCTTTTTACAAATGTCACCTTTGCCAATGCTATTCTTCTTTTAACTTCATCTTCACTTCTTCCATCCTCATTCAACCAACAACCCAAATATCTAAATCCCTTCACCTGCTGCACCATGTCATCATGGATTCCAATTTGCAGTCTTTTTGCATCTCTCCCTATCCATAAACACTTAGTCTTTTCAATATTAATCTTCATTCCATATGCCATACATCCTTCTTCCAATTTATTCAACATATTCTGAAGATCCTTTTCTTCCTCAGCAATAAGAGCCATATCATCTGCAAATCTTATACACTTTATTACTCTCCCTCCAACATTTGCTCCTCCACAGTCCAAATAATTATTTATCATATCTTCTAAATAAATATTAAACAAAACAGATGACATACTACATCCTTGCCTAACTCCACTTTCTATATTCACTTCATCCGTCTCATTACATCCAAATCTAACTCTTATTCTTTGCCCATTATACATATTCCATATCAATCGTCTTTCTTTCCAGAATACTCCTTTATCTCTTAAGATAGACATCAGTTTATTCCAGCTTACTCTATCAAATGCCTTTTCTAAATCTACAAAACATATACCAATTCCTTTATCTCTTTCCATATATCTTTCTGCAATTGTCCTAACAATACCAATAGCATCTCTCGTGCTTTTCCCTTTCCGAAAACCAAACTGTTCTTCAGCAATATAATAGTCAACCTTCCCATAAATCCTTTGAGTTAAAATCCTCAATAACACCTTAGAAACATGAGACAATACACTTATTGTCCTATACTCTTCACATTTAACAGCTTTCTTCTTTTTAGCAATTGGAATCACTATAGTTCTTAAAAAATCTTCAGGCCAAACTCCACTATTATATATCAAATTGCAAAGTCCAACTATTTCCTTCATAGTAAATTCTCCCATTTCTCTCAAAAATTCTATAGGTACTGCATCAAATCCAATAGCCTTACCATTCTTCATTTGTGCGATTGCCTTTCTTACTTCATCTGGCAGTATGTCCATACCTCTATCATCCATTGCAACATCTTCTTCATTTTCAAGTTCATAACTAATTAAATTATTTCCTCTACTAAACAGATACCGAATATATTCTTCCCATCTTTTTAATATATCATTACTATCGGTTAACCTTCTTCCATTCTTATCCGCAATCTCACTTGCTACCCATGTCTTTTTCTCCCAAGAAATACTTTGTATTCTATCAAATGCTAGATCATATCTTTTCATCTGTTGAAACCTTTCTATCTCTTTACATTCTTGCTCCAACCACTTTTCTTTTGCTAAATCTGTTTCTCTTCTTAATTCATTATTAAATTTCCTATATTCCTTTTGCCCTTCCTCAGTATTTATATTCTTCCACCTTCTCCGCACTTCCATCTTTTCCAACATACCTTCAGTTATCCAAGGTCTTTTAGCTTTTCTCGCACGAATAATACCTATTTCATTTTTTGCTATTTTCAAGAATCCCTCTTTAATTCTATTCCAACACTCATCAGAGCCATTAATATAGTTCCCATCCTGAACAATTCTTTTAAATTCACCCTCACATATTAAACCAAATTTTCCTTTTTCCATTTGTCTCAATTTATCCAAGTCCCATCTTGTGTATCTTTTCCCTCTTTTAATTCTTTTCAAACTTAACTTTAATTTAGCCATCACCAAATTATGATCCGAATCTATATCAGCACCTGGCAAAGCATGTGAACCCTTAACAGCATTCTTATATCTATTCTGAATCAGTATATAATCAATTTGATAACGTTCTTTGTTACCTGGAGCTTTCCATGTATACAATCTTCTAATATGATTTTTAAAGCAAGTATTTGAAATGACAAACCCATTCTCTTTACAAAATTGTACAAGTCGACTACCCCTTTCATTTCTTTTCCCAATATCATAATTTCCAACAATTTTCTCTTCCCTACCTTTCCCCACAACAGCATTCCAATCCCCCAATAGCAATATACATGCATTTTTTCCTTCACATTGAATACTTTCTTCTATCTTCTCATACATTTCATCAATTTCACTATCATCATGAGTACTAGTTGTCATATAAACTTGTACAATTACCAAATCCCTAGGACTTGCATTTATTCTCATCACCATCAGTCTATCATTAATACCATCAACCTTTGCCACACTATTCCATATTTTCTTCCTCACAGCAATGCCAACTCCATTAATTGATCTATCACCACCTGAATAAAACAACTTTACATCTCCACTACTTACTTCTCCACATCCCTCCCACCTCACTTCACTTAATCCCATTACATCAATATTATTCAAATTCAACTCTCTTTTCAAATTCTCCAATTTCCCACTTTTCCTCAAAGATCTAACATTCCACGTTCCAATTCTCAGTGTATCCCCTCTCAATGAATTATATTTATGAGGATTTTGCAGGTTGACGACCTGAGTAGCCTCATGTCCACTCCTGCCGGGCAAGACACCAAAGTTATTCTTAACTAAGGTCTCAACACCAAACGTAATGATTTCTGTAGACATACTCATAATAAAACAAGGGAATTATAAGACAAAGTGGTTTCCCGTTGCCTTCTTTGCCCAGCAATAACCTCTATAATAGGCTTAGTGCACTAGCCAAATCCCATAAAATGAAAATCCAACTACCGCTTCCTCCTCATCGTTGTCACCTCTAGTGATCTTCCGCTGACTTGGAAGAAATGCCGTTGCTGACCCAGCACCCAGCGGGGTGTTGACTTATTTAATGGTGGTCAACACTCGCCATTATACATCCACCGTCATAGGAATTGTGGCACTTTATAGAAGTAGACACGCCACTGTCTCCTTCACCACTTCCTGATAGTGAATGTTGTCCCATTGTCAGCGACTGCTTATTTACAGTACTCTGCTTATTCACAGCTAACCTTCATATCTGAAGGCCATGCCCCTATCCGCAACCTGGGGACGCTCTGGGTGGCATGGGACCCATGCCTTATTCCCAGATATATATATATATATATATTATAATGATCGGGTTTGGAGATCAATTAGTCTTACCATATCCGCCGTACAGAGCACCACTAGGCTACTTAGAACCTAGAAAATTTATATAGTAGGCAGATACATAAGTTAAAAAAAAATTATTTTATATATTTAGATTGTTAGCCCCAGTCACTAGCTCAGCAGAGTAGTAGAGATTAATAATAATGATATATATTATCAAAATATATTAATATTTTTTAAAAAAAGAATAAATAAGCCACTGCCAGTAATCAACACACAGACATTTATTTATGCACATATAAATTTTGAATCATTTTAGAATCACTTTTACTTTAAAATTTTCCTTTTATAAAACATCAGAACTTTACTTTAAAATTTAACTCATATTTTAACTTTGTCTTTAGAATTTAATTTACGTTTAAACTTTTATTTTCTAAGTTTGCACAGATGAATTTAATATTTTATTAAGTGTCAAGTATGAATAGACTACATAGATTGCATTTGGTAAAGAAAATATTCTATCCCTGATTTAACGTTAGGCCAAATATTTGCAGCCAAACCAACAGTAATCCATCTGATATATCAATGCATTCAATGCAGTATGAATACGACAGCACAAAATACTATACTGTCAGGAATGTACATCTGAACATGGTTAGAAGACATTGACTCTCATCCAGACAGGAATGCTACATCTGTCTGGCAAAAAGAACAATAAAAAAAACTCCATAGGAAGGGACTGAAGTCCTTTTTGCCGACTTACGATCCCATTCCATAGGCAAAAGGGGGTGTGCGACGTATTCCTGCAAGTAGCAAATCTCATACTACATCTACTAATTACACAAATATATCCAATCCATTGACCCAATTTAACTACAAAACAAATAATCTAAGATTACTCTCCCTTAAACTAACATATATAATTTTACAAATCTATGCAGACATTCATGCCCGACTTAAATTTACCATTTATTACAAGTTGTTTTAATAAAGAAAAAAAATCATAACAAAAACTTAAAAGAACAGAAAATAAATTAATGGAAATGATTTTAAAAAAGAAATACATCAAATAAAATTACTTATTAATAAATTAAGTTGGTCAGATAGGATTCTATTTTTATAAAATAGGGAATAAGTTTTAGAATTTAAAGTTCTTATTCTTTTCATATACTGGAGTTTTATAATTATAGTTAAAACTTATTAACGTTCATAAAGTTCTTACGGTTTAAAAAGTTCATCTTTATCAGTTGCTTGCAGTTTGGGATCCAGCATCAATTCCCCGATGTTCTGTGGTCCATAGTATAAGAAAATGATTGGTCATTTCTTTTTCCTTCCTTTTTTTTCAAGCAAAACTAAAGGGATTGAAGAGTGCATCTTTTCAATCCCTTTTCCTGCAACACATATATCACACCTCTGCTGTCACATCTCTATCTTCTCTCCCAGCTCTTTCTTCACTAAAATTTATTTCCAAATTTTTTTCTTTTTATATTAATTTTGCAGATTCATTCAACATTACATCATGATGATGATGACCCTTTTGTTGAAGTCCATTTCCTGAGGGATTTCCTTTATTGGCTATTAGTTTCTATTGTTTCTTTTTTCTCCTATCTGATCATTGCTTATACATTTTGGAATGCCCAAGGGGTAGTTCATTTTTAACTAATTAAAATAATCATTTCCATTTTATACAATAGAATTAATTAAATTATTTTACAAACTTAAAGATATATTTTTATCTCTAAATCTTTTTAAGTTTTTGCTTTTAAAATACTTTTTCTCTTTTTAATAAAGTTTTATTTTAATAATTTTTCATCTGTGCAATTTTATATATTAGAGTTTAGATGATTTTTAATTTTCAATTTTTAATTCTTAAAAAAGTTTTCATATGCAAACTTTTCAATGTCTAATTTTTAAAATAAATAATGTAATGATGTATGTGCCCATTACAATATTGGTTGCTATATTTACTGTGAATGTTTAGGTGGTTACTAGTTGGAAACTAATATATATATATATACATTTCACTACGTGCTAGTCCACCTATAAAATAATTACCTAGAAACAAAAATTCCTAGAAAATGGATAAAAGATGTCTTACATGCAAACATTATTGTTACGAAGATGGTTCAGGGAAATATCATTCATGATTTTAAATGGTATATCCCCAACTATGTCATTTGTAAAAGTATGAACTTCGATATATTTAATAGAATGTAATAGATGCATGAGTTGTTACATAGATGAGTCAGCAAACAGTTTACATATTAGAATGACCAACCATAGGTTTGATATTTTACATAAAAATAAAGATAGACCAGTTTCTAAACATTTCAATTTACCTGATCACTTGATTGATGATTTAAGAATGGTTATATTGGGAAATAATTTTTCTTTCATGAGAAAAAGAAAACAGAAGGAGAGTTATTTTTAAATTTAAGACATTACATCTTCATGGTATGAATATAAATATATTGTACTATCACATCCTTGAATTACCTAGTTTCTTAGGGATTTGTTTTTTTGTTTGCTAGGTAATTATTTTATAGATGAACTAGCACATAGTAGAATGTATATAAAAATATATATATATGTATAAGATATATATGTATATAATAAAAAATATATAGTAGAATTATATACAGTTTTTTGGTGTGTACATATATAATAGTAGAGTTTTATTGTTTTATTATTTTTTTATTGTTTTTTGATATATTTTAATATATAATAATAACATAATATGTATGGTTTTAATTTTTTAAAATAAGTTTTTTGTGAAATAATTTTTTTTGTATTTTTTATAAAGTTTTGTGTGTGTGTGTGTATATATATATATTATACAAAGTTTTTTAGATATTTTTAGCCTATAGGAATTAGTTTTGTTATCTGATACATAACTGTCTGTAATATTTTAGCATTTAAATTCTGGGAATAGCCATTTTGCTGTGCTTTCTGATGAAAATCAGTCTGCTGGTTAAAATATTAAAGCAGCTTTATAAAGAAGTAATTGTGTATTTTTATAATGTTTTTATTTTTCTTTTAGTTAGTTAGTATATTTATTATTTTCATATATATATATATGTATGTCAACACTTAAACAATGCCAATATCAATAACAATTAACAATCTCAATTTTTATTAAATCAATCTCTTCTGAACAATAAAGGTGGAAATCCACATTATATATGGTCTAATATATTCTTATATACACTAAAAATTAAAACCTGACTATAAAAAGTGAAATTATTAATTCAAAGAATTTTAAATAAGCCTCATAAAACAGATAAATATAACCTATTCTGAATGCAGACTAACAAATAATCAATTATAACATTCAAACTGCAATTTAATTATGTATTATTTATGTAATAATGCCAATGGTGCCTAAAACTAGATAGATAAATAGCTGCAGGCATTAATTATTAGCTTTATTATGTAAATAATACATAGTTAGAATTTGAAAGTTGTAATAGCAGATTGTAATTAATTATTTGTTAATCTGCATTCAGAACAGTTATATTTATTTCTTTAATGAGGTTTATTTAAAGTAATTTCAATCTTTGTAGTCAAGTTGCAATATTTAGTGTCTATATAAATATATTAGGACAATACATAAAGGTGGATTTCCACCTTTATTGTTTAAAAGAGATTATTTTGACAACAGATTGAGATCGTTAATTGTTATTCATATTGGTAATGTTGATGTGTAGACTGCTTTCATGTATTTACATTATTTACAGCCTTGGGAAGAGTGATTAACTTCTTTTGTTTACATATACATTGAGTTATGCTTATTTTAAAGTTTATATTATTTATCTATCTAGTCCTGGATATTATTAACTTTATATATATATATATATATATATATATATATATATATATATATATATATATATATATATATATATATATATATATATATATATATATATATATATATATATATATATATAGTAACTGAATCTTTATAAGTACAGTAATCAGATATATTTTAAAAATTTTATCCACTTAGTAGTGCTTTCGATTATCCTTGTAGTCTTTGTCAACTAACACTTTGAAAGCTAACCTTCCCACAATTTCATGATCTTAATGTTTGCTGCCTGCCTGTTAAGTAAGTCATGATTGTATTTGTATATTAGCATAGCTTCTTTTATTTTTCTTTTATTGTTATTTTTTACAATTTGCAATATTTTAATATTGTTGTAATTGAAATTAAAACCATAAATACATAAATTTTTATGGTCGCAAAAAATGGATGCTGAAACATTATTATCTACTTTGCAATTTTGATTTGATTTCTGAACTCTTCTTAACAACATCAAGTGCTCATTAGTTCTTTTTTCCAACGTACATTTCGATTTACCTATATATCCACTACACACCTATATCTCCATTTATAAATGATACAATTTTTATTTATAAATGAGGTTTTATCTTTAGAATTATCTATTAATTTGTTTAATGTAAGAGGTGTGTAAAATGCAATATCACATACCGTTATAAATCTTAAATACTCACAATTGCATTTAATTAAAAAATTTTCTATAATTATTTTCTTAACTAAATTCTTTTCTCAAGAGTATAAACTACAGATTATAATTTTATCTAGTCCATAAAATTTTTATTTTTTCCCCACAAATAACACAAAAATGCAAACACACACACACACACACATATATATATATATATATATATATATAACAGTTTTAATATCTTCGAATCATTTTTTAAAATTTAATTAACAATATAGAAGCTTTAGTAATTGTTATTTTTTTATATCTATTCTTTAAATAATCTACCTAATATGCATATGTGATATTTGTTTGAATCAATATAAAATTCTATTTATTCACTCAAACATTTATTACCATTATTATCTATTTACATATATAACAAAATTAACTTTTTACAGTATTTTTTTACCTAATAAAATATTATTTTTGTTAGTCCCATTTTACAGTATTCAAAGTTACTTTTTTTTAAAAAATATTTTTTTGTTTCACATTATTGCACACATTGTTTATAACAAACACGCTTACACATAAAATCACTTGGTTGACTATGAAATAAGTACAAAATATTTGTTTCAATATATATATAGTAAAGTGAAGATTTTCAAGATAAAGATGTGAATATATATTTAAGATTTATCCGTTTATATAATGGCTTGGTGTAAATATTAACATTTATACAGCTATCTTCTGTCTAATAGATGTCTTTTACAATATTTTTGCAGCATTTTAAAATGACCCCTACCTACTAGAAGATATTTGATGGAAATCTGTCGATAATGCTAATATTAACAGCAAGCAAATATATATATATAAGCCTCAATCAATACGAATTCAGTATAATATTAAACGTGTCTGAGTATAGCGTGAGCGCAGATATTGATAAATTAAATATCATGCAAATACGCACATGATATCATTCTTATTAAGATAACACTAATATGATCTCTTTGATCTTAAAGCTTAAATATTTATTTAGCGGTCTAATTTGTAATAAGGTATATATATATATTTTCATGTGTCATAGCATTGTCCGGGAAGCGAACCCGCTAACCCGGAACAACTGCTTGTAAGGAGGCTGTGCTGACCTCTCGATCACCAATTCTTGACAATTTGTAATAAGGTATAATTTTGTTAAAAAGCTTGGTGACATATGGATTAGCATGATTTCTTGCAAGGCCTGAGATTTGAGTCCAGGCTGAATAAAATAATTTTTTTTTCCAAGTTTTAAATAGAATTTTGTCAGATAGATCAGCTTATAGTCAACTTAGTTAACCATCCAATTATTGGTTGGTAAATGGATATTATAGCTATTCTTAGCAATATTTAGAGTAAAATATAAAATTGCTAAATCCTCATCAATTAACTCATATCTATCTGGTTCACTTTCACTGTTCTTTTTTGCTCTGCAGTGGATTATTTAAAGAGACTTAATATTATATATATATAAACTAGATTATTTACAGTATAGTTATGCTTTTTAAAATGATTTAGTATTTGTATTTTCCTTAAGCACTTATACAAATAAAAGAAAAATATACAGAAGTCATTAAGTCTCCATTTTCCTCTACAAATTGCCATTATACGTTTCAAAACATCAATAGTAAGACAAATAGAAAAGCAGAACATTCATTTGCTCATTTGCTTATTGATACTCAAAATCCTTTGATCTTTATAAAAAGTTCACTCTAACAATATAGTATTATTAACTGTTTCACTCAATATCTACAAGGAAAACTAAAGCTTATCTTTATCAAATTTGCTTTAAACTAAAAATCAAAATAGCTGAAACAATTATTAAAATATATGTAAAAAATTTATAATATTCTATAATTTATCAATGAAATGTTAAAATTGGAAAATGAAATTATATATATTAATATTCATCTTAATATTAATTTTTATATATCAAATATTTTTTACAGATATAAATGATAAAACTTGAAAGTCGTAAAGAGATTTTCATATACTTTTCTAGCTAGAATTCATTTGTGATACAACAAAGCAGGAAATCAATTAACAATTGCAATGCAAACTAAAATCATCTTATCTAATAATAGTATTTATTTATCAGATAAATAAATAATATAACTACAGGATATGATATTTGCATTGCTAGTTTTTATTGGTAGCTTATCTAGAAAAATATACCAAAACATTTCATTAAAACTTTCAATATTTACACCCACTCATATATATATTTCTTTGATAGACATACTCATATATATAATAATATAAAATACCAAACAGAGTTTTAATTATAGCAAAGGAAATTAATTAAACCGAGTATAGTTTTGATGTGTGTATATCATAATCATAGTTATTCTGCTGAGAAAATCCATTATTTGCTAATTTGAATATTTTTACTAATGTAAATTCGAGTATGACAAAAATCGAGAACATAGTAAAGATAATTATGTTTCTGATGAGATAAAATCAGGATACAACATTATTGACATACACAAATACACGGAGCAATTTAAAAAAAAAAATTTTAAACAGAGCTGAGAACATAAAGAATAACAAAAGTTGGATTGTACTACCATATTTATCACACATTAAAAATAAAATTATAAAAATCTGTTCTGATAAATTTAACATGGCATTTAGATTGCCCATCAATCTAAATAGGTTGCTTAACAATACAAAGAACAAAATACACAAATAAATTGGCTAATGTGGTATATGCCATGAGGTACAGTGAAAAGATCTATCTATCTATCTATCTATCTATCTATCTATCTATCTATCTATCTATCTATCTATCTATCTATCTATCTATCTATCTATCTATCTATCTATCTATCTATCTATCTATCTATCTATCTATCTATCTATCTATCTATCTACCTACCTATCTACCTACCTACCTACCTACCTACCTACCTACCTACCTACCTACCTACCTACCTACCTACCTACCTACCTACCTACCTACCTACCTACCTATCTATCTATCTATCTATCTATCTATCTATCTATCTATCTATCTATCTATCTATCTATCTATCTATCTATCTATCTATCTATCTATCTATCTATCTATCTATCTATCTATCTATCTATCTATCTATCTATCTATTATGGTGAAATGAAAGTGAATCTAAAAACAAGAATAAGACAACCCTCCTTGATGTATAAAAAAGGCAAAGACTGATTAAACTAACATGTCAGTATTTTACAACCATAAAAAAAATAGGAACACAGTTTGATCCTAGTATTATTAAAATAATGTATGAAGAAAAAACGATAGGAAATGTATGATTAAAAAGGTGTGGTCCATTGTACAAAATAAATACATAATGAACCAAAAAGTATTAAAATTAGCAAAATATGGGTCTTTTCAGCAGAATAACTATGATTATAATGTGCACACATTGAAAGTATATTTGGTTTAATTAATTTCATTCAATATACTTAAAACTCTGTTTTGATATTTTATATTATTATTAATAATGAAAAAATACCAAGATATTTTTACCCACATATATATGTACATCAGTTTTTATAGGTGTAATATATGCTTTAAGTTTATTCCATTTATTTATATCATCATTGCCAGTTATTTTTAAAAACAAGTTCCACTTATACTACTATTTTATTCAAATTACTTCTTAAAATTTTTGGATTGGATCTATGTACACTGCCTGAGTCATCTTAGTTATAAAAAGATATCTTAAAAATTGTAATACTTAAGTAAACACAGAAAGGGATGTATTTTCAATAAAACAATTTTAGCATATCTATTCTAAATAAAAAGAAATACTGATTCATTTCAATTAATTATTTTCTATATGTTAAAACTTTAGTACTTGATTGTTATATAACCTCCAGAGAAATAACTATTTTCTTAATTCTAATTGTAACTAAGTGTTTAAATTTATAATTATTCACATCCATTAAAAATTAAAAAAAAACTCAAATGATTTTTTAGTACAGATTACATGACATTTGATCATTAGGAAGGACTGATTTGGGCTTTTCCCAAGATCTTTAGTTTTTGAGGTTTCTATTTTATATTCATGTATCTTATAACAGGTAGGAAATTAAAAAAATAGTATTGTTGGTACCCTGTTTCTGATTATTGGTAATATCTTTATTAGTTCTAAAGCTATCAAAAAAGTCAAACTATTGTCTGTGTAAGATGTATATTCCAAGGATAAAGTTTCATAATTGCTTGAATTCACAGGATTACCAGGAATTTGTTATCCAGAATGATATTATTTTTTCTAAATACTGTTTTCTTTTTTTGTATACAATTTGTGACAATAGTAACTATGGAAAGTATGTAGTCAATAATTCTTTTTCTCATCAAATGTCAGTCAAATGATTGATAATATTAATAATGAAGTCTATTAGATAAATCTATATTCATTTATTTTTATTTTGTAATTACATCATACAAATATAATAGATAACTGCATAAAATGCATTTGAATTAACACTGTTAAAATATATATTTTTTATTTTAATAAATATTTTTATTTGTGGTTAGCAAAAAATAATATTTTCCTGGAAATATTTTGAACTTGTTATTGAAGCTGGAATATGTCAATTAAAGATTGCATTAAAAAATTAATGTAGCTAATAAGTGCACATAAGGATTGCATGTTCATGTAAGAACCATATACTACATAAATTACAACAATTCTCATTTTGAGACTTTAAAAAAAAAGATAATATATGCACCAACTAATAGTAATATCACAGCAAACAAGTTAGTATACGCACCAACTGTTAGTAATATTACAGCAAACAGGTTAGTATATGTACCAACTGTTGGTAATATCACAGCAAACAATTGAGTATATGCACCAACTGTTAGTAATATCACAGCAAACAGGTTAGTATATGCACAACGTTTCAAGGGAGATATTACTAACAGTTGGTGCATATACTAACCTGTTTGCTATGATATTATTAACAGTTGGTGCATATACTCACCTGTTTGCTGTGATATTACTAACAGTTGAATGTATTTGGAATATTTAAATAAAATTAAAACTTTTCTAAAGACATTCAACACACATATTAGATGATGGAAATAGTCCAATATAAAAATACAGATAGACTCCTAGTTTGTACAATCTGTACATCTTATAACAACCACTGTTTTCTAAAATTTAAATGCTATATAAATTTTCTATCTTCAAATATAATTAAAAAAATAATATTGAAAAGTTTCAAAAACAAATTTTGAATATATATATTATATATATATATATATATATATAATATATATATCAAAAACAAATTTTGAATATATATATTGTAGTGGACATATTTGTACACTCATGAATCAAAATCCAGAATTTTGGCAAATTTTCCCAAAGCTGATCTAGATGAGGGGTTGAGACCTCAAATCAGATCACACCTCAGCTCCTCCACCAATACTCCATGACCTACTACTCTATGAATGACATATATGAGGCCACATTTGGAGTTTTTTTAATTCACATGCCAGCATTGGCAAAGGGTAAAACATAAGACTCAGGGAAAATGATTCTATAACCAAGTAATTAACTAAACACACAATTCTATGGCTTATGGCATAATTAATAATTAGATAAATCAACACAAGATGATAATGCATAGTTATATCATTCACTTAATAACTAAAATTAATATGATTCAAAAGGATTGGAATGAACTATGAAAAAATACGTAAAGTGATATTATATATATTTAATAAAATTTATAACAATTATTAAAATAGCTATCTCTCTGTGCATTGGAATTCACTGCAAGTGTTCAATGGATGAGTGGGTTACAGAACCTCATCAGATGCATGGGATCATTAAATGGGAAATTATTACATTAAGAACTTTATTACATTATAATCTACAGCTTGGATTATACCTAATTCATGCTATGAGATGCTTATAAGTTTTGTGAACAGTTAACTTGCAAGAGAGACCATTTATAATTTTATAATCACTCCAGGTACCTCAAAGTTAGCCTAAATTAGTTTTCTATACAGACTATTATTACATAGATAGATCGTTCATTCAAATCAACATTGAATTTATTAATATTAATGGTGGGATAAACTGGGATCTGTTATAGCAAAGTTTCTGATACTATAGTGCTATATTAACACAAATAAAATGGTGTCTCAAATACGCATTTCCTTATGGGATTTATCAATTCAATGATCAGTTCCTGTGTACCATAGGACTTGCTATGAGACAAGAACATTTAGTTCTAGAGGTCTAATTAGCTTGAACATGAAAAATCTGGACCCTCATGTTCCAGTTCTAAGAAAAGCTATTGGCCATGAATTATGGAATGTTCTTATACCAAATCCCCATAAACAATACATATATGATAGAGCATCACATAAGCATGTGTGTGTGCTTTATAAGAAAACATTCACCACGCCAATGGCATCGATCATTATTAAATCTAAAATGCACTAAATCTATAGCTTGTTTCCACTACACAATAGTATACCAGTTTATAAGTTAGCATACTCGAACATGCTAAAAAAAAGGAGTTAATCACATGATCTAGCTTATAAATAATCTCTATAGTTCTTATTATATTTCTAGGGAGGAATAAAGCATAATCAGGACTTATGTATTTAATTGAAACATGCTGTAGACTATCGCTCTGCATTAGTTAACCATAAATAATTTTATTTGTACTAGCAAACCTACTTTTACCCAGCAGATTGGAGATTACATGTGTGTGCTTTAAAGTTTATAAATTAATTAGAGAGAACTTTTAATCACCCCCCCCCTTGAAAAATCTAAATTATCAACCTCCAGCCTGAGTGGGTCATAGCATAAATTCATAACAAATATAATAAAATATAATAAAGGCATAACCACAGATAGAAAGATATTTAGAATATAATTTAAATTTGACAAGAGTTACATTATTAAGTTCATTTAATTTAAAAGAGTTAGGCAAGTTTTACAAAGTACTTATTGTTACATTATTTTAGGAATTAGTTACAATTTAGCTTGATTACAGAATTTATTCAATAGGTAAAATTTAAATAATAAGTGTCTGCACATTTATACATATCTAGTTTAGAAGTATTTAAGAAATTAATAATTAGAGTTTATTAAAGAGCTCTGCAGGTTATGTTTTACCAATGTTCTCTGCTCAGGTATCTTCTTTTCAGGCATGAAGCACTTCTTTTCTGAACTGGTCTGTTCCTCCTTCTTTTTAGGCAGGCTGCTGGTTTGAACTGCTCCCTATCACTGATGACTCATCTCCCTTCAGGGCAGACAGCAATGGTTTGCCTTCTAGCCTTGGATTTTCATTGTACAGATAGGCATAGCTCCCAAAAGCATTACAAGTTACAATTATCTGCATCCGACCTCCTTTAATTCTAATCAGGTTTTTTTTATAAGAATACACCTCCCCTCTGCTAATGACACAATTTATTTACAAGTTGAGATAAATTTTTACTCTTTATTTTACATGTATGCTATAAGCCTGACAAACAAAACTATTACCTTTGTCAGTTATAAAATTAAATAATTGTGAAAATTGGCATCAGTTATCTAGCTTCTCTTTGTTACCAAAAATAAAATTAATATCTTTTAAGACCACTCTTAGTTTTACAGATTTTAAAACCCAGGTGTAGTCAGCTAACTTTCAAGAAATAAAAAAAAAATATATAAAAAAAACAGATTTTAACCTGGTAAACATTTTATTATATACTTGAATCTGTCAACTTAAAAACTATAACTATTAGGCAAAGAGAGCTAATTGGTGCAAGAGATTTATCATCTTGGTAAAATAAATACAATTTAAAAAAATGACAAAGCTTCTAATCTATAACTTCGCAAGCTTATTCATATATATATATATATATATATATATATATATGAATAAGTAATCTATAACTTCGCAAGCTTATTCATATATATAAGTATGTGTGAAAATTCGCATACACAGTAAGGTTTAACTTTACTCCCTTAAATTTTAGAATTATGTTTGCCTTATTTATAGAAATTATTTAACATTATTTGCCAAACACATTTATTAGATATATGCACATACCGTACTATATACCTTTTACTAAGTTAATAAACTGAAATACACCTTTATAAAATATATGCAGATTCACTCACATACATAAACTAGGAAAATTATACCACTATGAAACATAGTAGGTGGAATGATATGATTGATAAAGAATACCATTTCAATATATATATATATATGTTAATTCTAATATTTTCACAGATAAATGATGATTTCATATTATTATTATTATTTTTGAAATATTCTGTGCAGTAAAATAGCTAAATAGCTAATATTTTTGTACAATAACAAGTAACTTCCTCAAAGTTTACTCTTTCTCAAATCATAAGAATGTGTGTGAGATTTAAAATCATTTTTATCTTTTTGTTTCTCCTCATACTTAAATTCTATTGGTTGAGAAGTTTTAGAATTTAATTTTAACTTCCAATAGTTTCTTCCAAATGTTGTTAATCTTCTTTAATTCACATCTTTCATTTATGCTCTTGGGTCTTTTAAAAATCTCTATAGCTTCTCTTAACATGGAGAAACAAAAAGATAAAAACGATTTTAAATCTCACATGCATTCTTATGATTTGAAAAATAGTACACTTTGAGGAAGGTACTTGTTATTGTACCAAAATGTCAGCTATTTAGCTATTTTACTACATGGAATATCCCAAAAATAATAATAATATTATATATATATATATTATAGAGAATTTGCCACAGACTTTCAAGCTTTCTTCAGCTATTTACCCTATCTCATACAACTAATACTTATGACCATACACATGTGGAAAAGATAAATGATCTCCAATATATGTAAAAAATGCAGCTATATTGAATATAACATTAGATCAACAGTCATCAATTTCTGATATATAAAGCAATAAATTATAAAATAATGGTTTTGCATGAGCTAATGGAAAATTCCAGTAGAAGTATTAAGAGATAGTAGAAGTTAAGTTTTGGATGTGCATTATTGACTGCAAGAACAAATACAATAATAAAAAGTTTGGCAATTTATTGCCATTGATTCAACTCTTGTGCCTCACACACAGATTGGAACTGATCATTGTTCTTTATGAAAATACAAAATGTCATGGATCCACATATGTTATTTTGTAAAAAGAAATAGATAATAGTAACTGCAAGGAGTAATAACTGATATGTCATTATGTCCATTATGTTTCATTTTGATACAAATCAATTAATAACAATGATTTGAAAAATATAAAAAACAACCATTATAAAAAATGAAGAATTGCAAATTAGATTATTCATGAATTTAGATATATTGATTCTAAACATAAGTGTGGCATAGATTACTGAATATAGTTTTATGATTGATGTAAAAATTAACATAAATTTACATAGAACAAAATTAAATTATTGCAGAATGTGATACAGGATGATTATTATTAACCTGAACTCTATTATTTCAAAAACTTCTATTATCTGAATAAAATTACAAAATAACAGTAGCATACTCTCTATCAGTAGTGCCACCAAGTGGAGGCCTTAGTAATTAATGGATGTAAGAAGATTACTAAGGCTTGCACTGGAAGGCACTACTGTATGGAGAGTTTGCTATTTTACTAAAAACTTGGGTAAGCTTAGAAAATGATGATCATGTGATGTTTTGGTGCTTTTAAAATTGCCAGAATATTATTTTTATTTATTATTATAACTACTGCTAAATAAAAATAATTGTAATGATATAAATAAAGGCATATCCTGTATTTGAAAAGGTTATATTAAAATTATTAATAAAATAAAAGTATCCAGTCTACAAAAATACTTTCAACATATATATATATACTCATTATAGATAGTAAAATTAGGGTTTATTTAAAATTTCAGTAAAATTTGGATATATATAATAAGCAGGAAAAATGTTTATCGCTAAAATTTGAACAATTCACAAATCAAAAAATGCTCAAGAATACAAAACTTCAGATTAATTGTTTACATAGAATACTATGTTATGTAATAATTAAAAAAAAATTCAGTCCACTAGAGAAAGTCAAGGACTCCAGTTGACTGAAACTGGCTCCCCATTTTAGTTCCAAATTCCCTAATTTAGGGAGTTAAATCTCTTCGAAAATAGTCCTATTTAGAAAAATAGCTTCTTAGCTTTTTTTCCAGATACAAAGTATGTCACCAGTTAATCTCAAGTAAGAATAATTACAACTTTTCTTAAAAACGCTATGAAAATTAAATGGCAGCCATAGAAATTACTAAAGATTTCCATAGAGATTTTAGTTTTAAAAAAAATTCTTGTTTAATCAATTTTGCTGACAGAGTGAAAGAATCTAGTTGTTGGGAGAGTCCCTGGAGACCTAATTCCCCGCTCTAAAGGGAAAAAAGGGCGGGAGGGGTGTGTGCTGTGGGGATCATTTTTAATGCTGACTGGCTCACTCATTAAAAAGGCAAAATAATGTATTTCATTATGATTTAAGTGTTTGTGTTAGAAATCAGAGATTTTATTTAACAAAGCAAAATTTTGCTTAGTGCAGTTAAAACTAAGGTGATTTACTCCAAGAAGCTCATTTTATCAAATTTTATTAGCACTGAATTGTTCAAATGCTTTATTCAGATGTTTTTTTAGTTTTCATTTACCAATACAAAATTGGAGATTCTCTATTATACCTGTAAAACGCTATTCATATTGGAATTCTAGACTTGACTAATGATCTTTAATTGTAACTTTGAAACATTTACAACACTTGATCATCTTATGGATTAATGCAACAGTATATTATCAACAAATAAATCTGACATTTTATCTCTACAACCCACTATATAGATCAACAACTGCCCTGTGAAACTATGAATTGATGAATATATAGTATATAATAAAATCTGTAATTACTAAGATGTATACTAAGGCTCTTGATACAAAAAGAAATATACCTCAAATATAATGGACAATATAAAATCTGGCATTTTGATTTCTATAACACATTATATATTGAAACAGACAGATCGGAGAACCGATCTTCGTTTCAGGTGTTTTTATGTACGGTAATTCAAACCACTGTTCGCCCGCAGTGACGTTTTGTCTATTTCAAATTATAATAAAATTTAGTTATGTATTTTATAGTTATCAGTCAATATGTAAAGATTCCGTCTATAAATGTCGCAAACCATGAAATAATATTTGTGTGTGCGTGGTTTGCGAATTTATATCATTTAATTTAAAGTTTCAGTGCGGGCGTATTTGTTTTAAATTTAAGTTTAAAATTGTATAAAGTCGTCTAAAAATACTGATCAAAAATCACATTCCTTTGATCAGTGTTTTTAATTAAAATCTAATTGCACAAATGTTCAGAGCAATTAAGTTGTATTCAAAATTAGTAAGGAATTTTTATATGTAATTATTATGTCAATTTAAAAATAGGATATTAAATTAAAAGATTGCTAAAAACAGATAATTGATTATTGGTCAAGCTGCATCGCTAGAGGCTAAAGAAAGTAGGCGGAGCCTAAAACAAAAACAAGTCGGAAAGGTCAGCAGTGGCTATTTTAGAAAAAAACTTACATTCTAACTTTGGTCGTGTTTGAGAGAGGTAGTCTCGAGACAACACAGCAGTTAATAATAATTCAAATATCTTATTAAGAAGTTTACCAGTGAATCGCCATGTTCATGGGCTAATTGCCAGGAGCTGATCTCTGCCCGCCAATATGGATCCTCGTGCCGCTGTTTGATCATGTTTCATATACTTCAGAATTTCCAACTTTCAATCTCAAAATTTACTATGCCTTACAAATAACTTTCAAAAATGCGCGCCTACGTTACAAGCCAAGCTGGATGAAGAAAAAGAGAACTTTGTTACACGAACTTTAATTTTCTTCCGTGCTTAATATTATTAATCAAGTGAATCATATGTAAGTCTTTATATCATTTATAATGCTATTATTTAACCTGTCAGTAAATTTTCTTTTCTTTTTTAACCCTCTGCTCTAGTCTTTAGAAATAATTTATAACATTTGTAATTAATCGTAATAATCATTTAAATGAATGCATTTATATTGTTTTGTGTATTGCTTATTCCATAAACAAACGATGCCAATAGTAAACTAGTGTACTATAACGATCAAGTTATTTTAAAAGTAATCCCACTTTCTGAATTAAATATTCCTTCACATTCCGAGTTAGTAAATGTTAAATCACTTTATTATTCTATGTCAAGTTGTTATAAAATTACAATCTAAGTTTTAATCTTAAATATATATATAATAGTTTCAAAGTGTTCATTAATGTTATGTATAATATGAGGAATAATTCACTGAATAATTTGATACTATCGCTACCGCCTGTCAACCAAGGGTTAAGAGTCCCAGAGTAAAATTAACTAATTATTGTTTTTTCACCGTCAGTTTAATTTCGCTATGTTTTTATTGGGATAAGGATCTCAGCCTGTGGCGTAGAAACAGACAAATAGTTTCCAGGTTTTATATAATTTCTTTAAAAAAAAATCCGCTTCAAGTATTCGTCCTTCACGTCTGTGGCAATGCCTTTCCTTCGCTGAAGTTAGCGTCTCGCCATTCTACCATTGGGGAATGAAAGCAGTTTTTCTTTCCCGGTAATCTCTTGGATCACCGGGGTTCGAAATGATCCCGGCTGGTTGTCGTGTCCCGGAACTACTTGGGGGCATTAAGCCTTGTCAAAGAACAAGCCGCCCGGTATTCCGTTAATGCACCGCAATTGATTACTGTAGGGCTCTTGAATATAGGCAACCACCAGTTCATATATTTTCCACGTCGTATTTATATAAAACCACCAGTTCATCTATTTCCCACGTCGTATTTATATAAAACCACCAGTTCACCTATCTCTTATGTCGTATTTATATAAAACCATCTCCACTGTTCGTCTACGTTTCGGCTCGAGCCTATTCAAATAAAATAAGTAAACAAAAATCTTTAGATAAATATTTTTTTCCAATGCTCTAATACTCTGATTCTCTTAACCACCTGTCAATTATTTAACTACCCAGCTATTGGCATAAGTTTGTTTATTAAATAAAACGTTCACTAAAGACTAGTAGCCAAATACAAGAGGATTTATGAAGTCTTACCGTACTGTATAACACTATATTTATATGCTGTATATTTCTATTATATAACACTATATTCATGTGCTTTCTATTTGTCTTATTTAACACTATATTTATATGCTTTATATTTTGCTTATTAAACACTTTATTTAATCTTAATCTTTGTGTCCTCCACCTTATTACTCTCTAAGTTTATTTAGCCACTTACTGTCTGTATTGGCAACTTAAATATATACGTTACATAAATGACCGTCCCAGTATCTATAGTCTAATAAATCTATTTATCATTAACTGTAAGAATTTAGTCCATGTTCTAAGCTGAGCTAGAAAAGGGATAACCCCGTGCTGTTATAAAGTCATCATCGGTTAGTCATACCGGGGTTTGGGTTTGAATTCAGTTGGCGTTTTGGGAATTTATTCTTAAACGTGGACTGGGTTTGAACTCGGGTACTGTGTATGAGTAAGCGTGGTGAATTTATACCGGTACAATATATATATATCTACAGCTGCACTGTGGAACTATGAATTGATGGATATATAGTGCATAAATAAAACATATAATTACTAAGATATATATGAAAGCTCTTGATTCAAAAATAAATAATCAATAACCATTTTCTAGAAGTGAGCAGTGACCTGTATATAAATTATAATTCAAGCATGAAATTTCTGGGATATATACTAAAGACTTTGGTTTAAGAAAAAAGGGAAAAACCACATGCCAACCATTGAAAATCTAGGGATAACTGCAGTGAATTTGTTAGTTACTGGTTCACTCATCTTTGCTACCTGGAGGTGGGAGTCTAGTGGTAGGGAGGGTCCTGTGATCTGAGTCTTAGCCCTCCATGCCCAGAGGCTGGGGGCACTGTACTGGGATTATTACTGATGTAGATCTCCCTCTCTTTGGGTGGTGGAGATGGTGCTGGCCATAGTGGTTTAAAGTATTATAGTACAATATGTAACTCAACAATGATCTTGGGTTGAGATTGTGGGTTTATGCACCTTCCCTCCCTGGAGGGGTTGAGGGGGAATGATCCCTGGGGCTTAACCCCCAGAGTTTTGGGATGAACCACCAGGATGTCAGTATGAGGGAATCAGTGCTGGTGCTGGTTTTTCTCTTCCCTTCAGGGATGGCAATGATGGTGTCCAGGGCAGTTTTAATCTTTCTGTTACCTTAGATGTGCTAACATACACTTAGTAAAATCATGAGTTAAACCTTTGTACAACACATGATGTAGGCATGTAAATTCAAAGATTTAAACCAAAACAATAAACCTTTTAGGGAAAAAAAATTAATTTAGTAAACACAGAGAAGAACAAATTAGTCTTATGTTTTGCAATTGTTTAGTGATCCAGGTTAAATAGATAAATTTGTTTAATCAAATATATAAAGCATTTGTTGCAAAATTAGTAAACATACTATAGACAACTTTTGTTTTAAAAAAAGTGACAATAAACGACTTTATCAAAAAAAAAAAAAAAAAAAAAAGAAAAAAGAAAATAAGTAGCTCTAAACAATAAACTCTTACCAATTTCAGAAATCGCATAAAATATTGTTAAAAATAATATGAAAAAAAATATATCGTGACAATCCAACATATAAGTGTTGTTTGAAAATAGTATTTCAGCTGCTGAGCGAATCTGTATTAAAATTAAAATTAGTGAGCATAGTATTTAATTAGAGCATATTTTATTAAAGAAAATGATTTAAAAATTAAATAAATCTTTTTTAACATGTTTTTGTTCTTATTTTGGAAATTAAAAACAAGTTTTATTATATTTTGTAAATTTTTCATTCAAAAATAATTTATACATTTTATTAGATTGTTTAAAAATATAATATTTAATAGTAAATCTTATTAATATGCCATGTGACTTTTTCAAAATATTTCCCCCATTATCAATATGCTTTAAAAAGTAATTTCGATATTACTATTAAAAAAAAAAGATCAATTTACATAACGTTTCATGAAGTTATTAAACCAATATATGAAAGTGAAGATTTAAATTTGTGATTGTGTGTATGTGTATCATATATACATGCACAATATGAATGGTGGTCAACAGCCTATAATTAAATTTGATATTTTAATGCTTGTTAAAATACTAATTGTATATAAAATAAACTTAAATATACAAAACTTTCTACTGCATAAGTTTCATCTACAATCTAGACTTGTTAGCTGTGTTAGAGGTCTAAATACCTGTCTATCATTCCAAACAGCTGCCATTTATTCCCAGCTTCATGTAATATATTATATTTTTGAACTGTGTTTAATCTGCTTGTAATACAAAATACATATTTAAAATAGTGACAACTAGAGCCTCATTTAAATCTTATATAAATTGTCAAAAATTACAATTGTTAAATTAAATATATTTTAATATATCATAATCAATAATTTATCTTTGCCTTATATAATAAATGTTTAATATTATAGTACCTATTTGGTTTAGTGCACTGATAAAGTGATAAACTGAGGAACTCAAAGTCTATAGATTGTAGTTCCAGTTCTTGTCTTCTGATGTTTTCAACTTTTTATGAATTACCAAGCAATAATCTTTTTATGACTAGATTAAATATAATTTGAACTTTCAAATTATGTGTTAACATTTCCATGTTTTAAAAAACAAAAACTTTCACATTAAACGTAAGTTATATATAAATTTAAAGCTATATTGATGTGGTTGATGGATGTTTAGAACTCTAAAATATTTGATGAATATATATTGAAAATGAAATTCTATATAAGTATTATCATACTGTAGTTCAATCCACTGATTTTAATTTAGACAGTCATCAGTATCACTCAAGATATACTAAGATTTAAATTTCATTAGGGAGTGTTGAATATCTTTCACATTTACTATGATTGTACTCAGTGTATGATATATATACACACCTGGGTCTCATTTTGCGCGATAGATAGGTTCCTCAGAAAATACGCGCAAATGAAATCGTGCAAAAATAGACATAACTTACATTGAAAAAGGGGGGATTGGTCTGTGATTTTTCAAAATTTGCATAAAAGCAAAACACCAACGTAAAATTACTTTAAAATTCACGCAAAAAAAAATAAGGAAATAAAATATGACTAATAAAAAATTTCAAATTTGAAAAAAATTGATACAAGACAAACTTTTTTTAACTATAATATTTAATTTTATTCAAAATAATATATTTTTATGCATAATTTACAGTACAGTAATTTACATTTTTTTATACATGTTTTAATTATTATCGCTATTTGCCAAAACACACGTTCGTTTGCAAACTGGTAAAAAAAACAGATTTTTCACAAGAGGAAATACAACTAGCGCCAACTTCACACTCATGTTGTGTCAATGGTTTTCTGGTGACAATGTAATTAGTAATTAATCTTTGAGACAATGATTTTATTAATTCTTTATGAAACTAATAACTAAAAATTAAATTTTTGATAAACAGAGCAAAACTCTCCATACAGTATTGCCACCTGTTTAGCACAGGTGGCAATACTGTATGGAGAGTTTTGCTCTGTTTATCAACAATTAATGTGCTAGTATAGGAAATGTGATCATGTGATGCTTAATGGTTTAAAAATTAAATTCTTATTTTTGTCTTTAATTTTTTAATTTTCAATTGCATTTAAAAATCAAATTTCACATCACAATAATTTCAAGTCGCTGTAAGTAATTTTTAAATTGTTAATTACAATTAAAAATCAGATTTTAATTTTTAATTGTCAAATTTAATTGCTCCCACTGCTATTACTCACCTTTTAAAAATAAACTTGTGGACACTAAATGATTAATAATTGATTACGTTCTTTTTTAAAAAGCAAAACCAGAATGTGATTTAAAATGCAAAATTAACACGCACAATGTTGAACAAATTTACATTATAATCTTGTAATATTTAATGTGTGTATACATAAAATGTGGAAATCATGATTTTTAATTTCATTATTGCATAAAATCTTACTATTATAAAGCACTGAAAATATTGAAATTACTAAGATGAAAGTCAAATTTCAATAATGTGGTATTACTTTCAATATAACTTAAGTGCACGAAATTTATTATTTAAAGTAATAGCGCATTATTGGAGTTTGACTTCCGGTGAAACATGAATCACATAACTTCAAAATCGTGTTAAATAAGTCCACGTAAAAAGAGACCCAGGTGTATATAGTTAACGTGATTATAACTTGTTTTTGTTTTTCATATATATATAAATTAATAGTTTAGTGCTATATACAAGACTGGCTGTGTTTAATAGAATAAAATAAATTTATTACCAACTTTTCAATAAGATAACACTTATCTTTTACTGGGACAAAAATATATAGTAAGAATTTCATAGATTCATGTGGTTGTTATATCACATGATTGTTGAATAGTCTGATTTAGATTTAGCAGTATTTTTTATATTTATTTGCATTAAAAAGCTTTTCCAAATAGTTGGTAATCTTATTATTTCATCACATTTCTTAATTAATTAATTTATTTTTACAAGAGCATACACTTTTCCAAATATATGTAAATTAAGAAAAGAAATCAAGTATATAAATGAAGTCTTACTATGAAAGGTTATATATATACCATCACTATAAACAAAACAATGTGTAAAGCAAAAGACCCACAAAAAGAAAAAGAAATAAATAATTCTAATAGAATATGAATACCTTATATAAAAGAAGCCACAGATAAAATTGGAAAGATACTAAAATGCTATGACATAAAAACAACATTCTCTACTGAGCAAAATATTAATAATATTCTAATTAAACCTATATAATCCATCTAGAAGCCCAATTTATGAAATTTCCATGTGCTCAACTATATACATAGAGAAAAACAATTGATATATAAATACTAGGCAAGCTGAACACATTGGGGCATTAAAAATTTTCAATATCTTCTAAACTTGCTCTCTATGTTTTAGATACTGGCCATCACATAGATTTGCCAAATACCAAAATCATATCCACATTCAATAACCATGATGAAAGAGTATTTAGAGAAACTATATAATTTTCTTTTTCTTTTAATATGTCAAATGCATTAACTGGGAAGTGAACCTGGGCCAGCTGCTTGGAAGGCAGTTATGCTAACCATTAGGTCACCAATGCTTGACAGCTATAGAAATTTTAAAAAATGAAAACTGCATTAATAAACATGATGAAGCAATAAAATTACCAACTATTTGGAAAAGTTTCTTAATGCAAATAAATACAAAAGTACTGCCAAATGTATATCAGATTATTCAACAACCATGTAATATAACAAAACCACATGAAACAATTCTATATACTATATCTATGTAATCATTACTATATATTTTTTCACTCAGTAGAGTATAAGTGTTATTTTATCGAAATTTTGGCAATAAATTTATTTTATTTTATTAAACATGGCTCACTATTCCTGAAAACATGCTTCATAAAACATTTTTCACCTATAAAAACATTCATTTCACCTTAATTTTTAAAAAGAGGTTGCCTTGACAACAGTTTGAAATTGTTGATTGATATTGGTATTGTCTAAGTGTTGACAGGCTTTTAATGATATAATAAACCAAAAGCAGCTTTCTTAAATTGTCATGCCAGACTGATTTTCAGCTTTTGTCTTTAGTAACTAGGCAAGATTCAAAGCTGCATATAACAACTACTTTTGATTTCATTTTATTATTCATGCTAATGATTTTAAAGTTTTGAACCCAAGACAAATTGTTTCAATAGTTATATACATCTGAGATTATCAGTAACTAAATATTTTACAAACCTCAGTTCTAAACAACATTATATAAGAAATATTATTAAAAGCTTGCAAACAAACATTTGATTTAATGTTTTAGCCTTTTTTCAAAGATAGATGGTATTGCTTGTTGCAGACTACTAAAATATAAATTTGTCAGGAACTCAGCACCCATAAGAGTATGAATTTATCTCAGCAAGTGACGACATCTATACAATATTATAATTATAATCTATTAGTGAGTGGTCATTAATAATTATAACTTGCATTCATGATAATCTGGGACAATTCAACTCTTTAGTTAATATTCTTTTACTCGCCAATAATTATGTTGAATATAGACCAGAAATAAAAAAGAAATTCCTAAACATCGCTGTAACCTGAAGAGTTTCAAATCTAGTTTATATCTCAGATTCAAGTTTATTATAAAAGATAAAGTTGTGGCATAAAAAAAAAATACGAATGGAAAAAAATTGCTGAAAAAATTTACTTTCAAAAGATAAAAATTCTGCAAATATTTTATTACAAAATTGTAGATGAACTTTTTTTGTATATTTAATAACAAATATCACATCTTGAAAATAAGTTTTTATTTTATTAGGCATCTGTAAAAAATAAAAAATAAAAAGAAAGCGATAACATAGTATTCTTTCTTTCATTTTTGTTTCCATAGGTAAATAGAGTTAGTTTAACGTTACGACATATATATATATATAAAGAATTATTTACTCAACCATTCATTTTTAATAATCAACTATACTTTTATTTCATAGAAATCTTCCTGCTAGGCAGTCATGGACAAAATCAGCAATTTTTGCGTTCTGAATTAAGTACTTCTGTAGCTAAACTCATTAAAAAAAATCTCTTTTTAAAATTTTGATATCAGTTGATTTCATGTGATGTAAAACGATTGGTTCATTGATTCTCATATACAAACAGTTTATATAAAATCTTACTATTTTTATATTATATATATGTATTGCAAATTACAACATTCCCAAACATTATAAACATAATTAATTTACATTTTCTACCTTACAATAATTAATATTTGAATGTGTTAATCCTTACATGTGAAATTGTTTAACATTGATCAAATTACTGAAGTGTGCAGTAATTAACTTTATTATACAGGATAATCCATGGCAGTTAACCTGATAATCAATCTACTTTATGAACAATTTCCTTTTTCTCTATCCTTGCTCATTTAATTCACCAATAACAATTTAAAAAATGAATTCTTATCTAATTACTATGTTCAAATCTTCAGTCACTCAATAACTATAGGCTTTTGAAAATAAAATTATTAATCTAGATTTGAACTTCAAATTATAGGCATTTATCATTTATTTCAAAAGGCATAGTCAAATCCGCAAAATTGATGATACGTATATATTTATTCCAACCAATCTTCAAAATCTATATATTTGTGCTTTAAATTATCAAAAACAATACAATTTATTCTATTAAATACCCTTTCAATCATTATCATTAGCAGGCACTCATAAATAAGTATGGCAATCAAATACTAGAAGAAAAAACAGAGATCAGGGATATAAAATTAAGAACGATTTTGCAATAATTATACAAATATGATAATTTGCGTATAGCCACTAGGATAGCATAATTAATGATACTTTCATGAACCATTTTTTTGATTCTATTTCAGAACCATTTATTATAAGCTGATGACACAATTCCTGAATGTGCCTATTAAGATGAAACAATGAAAATCCTTGTATGATTTGTTGGTAATTACAATTATTAATTTATTATTATTATTATTTTAATATAGCTTTTCATAATAATCTTTATGATACCAATATATTTTTACTATATATCTTTACCTATAAAAATCTTTGATGTTTTAAACATAAGTCCATTTTTAACTGGCAGCACTATGGCAGTTTATTTTATATGAGTTTTTTTTATTATATGGAATCATACTGTTTAAAAAATACTGCTACTCTCTAAAGTCTTACAAGACATTTTAAGCATCAATTAATTCTTTACATCCTTTTCTCTCATACTTATAATAGTTTAAAAGATTAAGAGAGAGTTCATCAATTCTCTGAGTTTAACTAATAGTTGTTGAGCTTATTTTACTTAAAATATAAAGTGAGAATACTAAAACATATTAAATCAGAATTTAAAAAATATGTAAGTTATTTATATTATTCTTCACATGTAATCTGTGATAAACAGAGTAAAAAAAAACAACCACCAATACTATGTTGCCAAGTGCTTTCAGTACCATATACCAGAATCATGACATATTGAAACTGAATGGTTAATATTCCAATGCATGCTCAATCAAATGATTCTGGAACATAGTATCGAAAGCACTTTGTAAAATAGTATTAGTGGTTAATATTTTTTGAATTTTTTCTATTCTGTTTATCACAGTTTATTCATGAAGAATGATTTACATTATTTGACAGAGTTTTTGTGTTATTTATTTATAAGTTATTTATCTATATCTTGATTATAGTTTGGAAGTTTAGTAATCAAGTCTTTCAAAGCAGAAAATAATAGAATTATTTAAATCTGGTAAGATATGTCATCAGAATTTACAAAATATAATCATATAGATATGTTTAGATTTTGAAACTACATTATGCAAATACTCTATGTATAAGCATATATATAAACAAAAACTCTGGAATAAAGTCTACAATAATAAAAATGCTCATATATATCTATAAATATATATAATATTATTATTCAATGTCTGTATTTTTTCAAAGCAATATACATAATTATATAATTGAATATTTGTAAATACAGTAATTAAAAATTTTATCCACTTAGGAACACTTTCGATTATTGTAGTAAACTTTGTCAACTAAAACTTTGAAAGGCTAACCTTCCCACAATTCCGTGATCTTAACATTTGCTGCCTGTTAATTAAGTCATGTTTATATTTGTATATTAGCATAGCTTCATTTATTTTTATTTTATTGTTATTTTTTTCAATTTGCAATACTTTTACATTATTAAAATTGAAGTCAACACCAGAAATACATGACTTATTATGGTCATAAAAAACAGATGCTGAAATATTATTATCTACTATACAATTTTGTTTCAATTTCTGAATCTGTTTTTATAATAGCAAGTGCTTTTTAGTTCTTTTTTCCAATGTGCATCTCGATTTATCTATATATCTACTACCACACCTACCTATCCATTTATAAATGACACAATTTTTATTTTGAAAGATTAGCCTTTCAAATTATTAGTTGACAAAGATTACTAGGATAATCGAAAGTGCTCCTAAGTGGATAAAATTTTTAATTATTTAATTACTGTATTTACAAATATTCAATTATATAATTACACACACAAGCATATATATATATATAATTATATAATTGAATATTTGTAAATACAGTAACTAAATAATTAAATTTTTTTATCCACTTAGGAGCACATTCAATTATCCCAATAATCTTTGTAAATTGCTTTAAAAATACAGACATAGAATAATAATATTATTACATATATTTATAGTTTTTCTAAAGGTTTGTGATGATGGTATTTTAGTTGTATTTATTTGTTGAACTATTTCCATCATCTAATATTAATTATTATTAAATGTCTTTAAAAAAATTTAACTTTAAATTTCCAAATTACATTCAACTGTTTTGTTAGTGGGCATATTCTAACCTGTGGGATAATTTTAACAGATAAATGTAATTTGGAAATAATCCAACAAATAAATACAGCATATGTGTGTGTGTTTGTAGATTTTGGAATTATATATATATGATATAATTAAATACTTACAACATTATATATAATTTTTAGGTTTGACTAATTAATCAACCATTGATAAAAATATTTTCAATATTGCTATACTTATCACTTTGCTAATAAAATGAACATTATTTGCATTAGTTGATCCAGATGTATATGGAAATTAGAAAATCTATCAAGTTTCCAAAAAAAAAAAAAATCTATTACACTTCAAGAGTAAACACAGCTTTACTTGTATACAACTTTGTCTAAATTTTATGAAAGAGTTTATTTCTTACATTTTAATAATATCTATGCAAGTGAAGAAGACATATAATTATAAATACAATTAAATGCATCATTTTCCTAAAATTATATGTAATTTTTGGTTATAAAAATCGACCAAACACTCTGAGTAAGAAATAAACTCTCCAATGAAAGTTGAGCTAATATATATATATATATATATATATATATATATATATAGCTATACCATAGTTATTTATATATATATATATATATATATATATATATATATAAATAACTATGGTTACATCTAGTACGTAATGGATTTGACTTTTGATTGGAAATTTATTAGGGTTTCATAATCTGGATATATTTTTGGAAAAGCAAATATAAATGATAATTCTGCATTAACATAGCAGTCTAGTAGAGAAATACTGAAAAGTTTCTTATCACTATTTGGCTGAATAGTAAATAATTAAAAACTAAATATATATAATAAAATATATTTTATCAGAGTATGTAGACAAATATCAACTATTACAGTAATAAGTCTTTGGTACAAAACAATATTTGTTACTTTACTGAGTCAGGCTTTCACTACAGTACATTTTTGTCAAAGCACAATTACAATTAACATTGACAAATATATTAGCATATCTGCATGTGTATAGACATAGACCAAAGTAGTCAATATCTACCATAGATATTAGCATGTTTGCATATTTACATATATAAATTAATCTAGTGGTTGACTATGTCAATTTTGCAATGCCAAATATTATGGAGACATGTACTCATATAAAGTGTGGTGAAATAAAAAAGATAATGAAAGATAAATAAGTAATAATAAAAAATTAGTATTGAAAGCATAATTCTGAGTTTAATTTTATATGATAGTCAAATTTTTTTTGTTATTGTGTATTTTCTGGTATTGTCTAATATAGAACTGAGGAGCAAAGCCATCATGTAACCTGGGAGAAGGATAGTCCCATTACTTTCAAAAATCCTCAAGTTGAGAAAAAACAGACAAACTCCTGAAAATGCAAATGCTTGCCAGTATTTTCATATAAAGACAACAGGAAATAATACAAAATATTAAATAAGAAATGAAAGAAATGATAGAACAAAGTCAACAAGAAATAAAATAAATGATAAGGCCATGTTAACAAAAAATGAAAGAGATGAAAACAGAATTAATGGATAGAGTAAATAAAACTCAGAATGCAATAGAAACATTCCAAAGAGTAGAACAAAATAAAGGAGTAGAACAAGAGATAAATGTAGTAAAAAAATATTAGTGAGATTTGGATAAGATTATAAGAGTGATAAAATAGAAACCATAAAAAGTGACATAGTTATAAAAGATAGTACAGAGGAAGTACAAATAGAAAACCAGAAAGAGGTGTTACATAAAACACAGAGTATAAAAATAATAAAGAAAAAACAGGTGATCAAAGTCAATAATTTTCGAGAAATTATAGGCAATCTGTTAAGGAAAGCTCAAAGATTGTAGAAGGAGGAAACTAAAGCATGTTATAAATACTTTTCCACATCATTTCTTACAATATCAGTAATGAAAAATTTAAAACTGTTGGGTAAAAAGATGTTGTTGGGAAGTTGTCAAATAATGCCACAAATGTAAACTTTAGAATCTAGTTTTTCCCAGTTAGATAGCACAAATTTCTCTGGAGGAATATAGACTATCTTGAATAGACCATATAACACAATAAAATATCAAACTCTAGCTGATCTAGAAGATTCTGAAAATAGTGAGGATCAAACTTAACTAAATCATTTGAGTTTGTTAATAGTAGACCACCAGGTACGAATAGTCAAAAAAAAAAAAAAGAAGCAGCAGATAAGACCAGTTAGAATACTAATAACTAAGATCCAAATAATACATGGCAAAAACTGCCAAAATTAAAGGAACCAGAATTCCTATTATTATAAATTGGATATATTTTTTGTATGTGTTTGCATAATAATTTTGCATATGTATTTTATTGTTTTTTTGATGGATTGTACTGATATACAGTGATATTTATATATGATTCATAATAATTTTAAAGAGACAATGGGGATTTTAAATTAGATATTGTCAGAAATTTTTTAATAAAATTTATATATATGTAATAATATAATTCGATGTCTGTAATTATATAATTACATATATATATGTATATGCACAGATAAATGTATATAGTATTATTAATTTAATTTAGAATGGATTTGAACTCAGCCTTTCAAGCTCCTTATGGTTACCTACTGCCATACATAACCATATATAAGTGAAAAAGATAAATGATCTCCAATATATATATATATATATATATATTGTGCTGAACCAGAACTCATCAGTTGGTTCAGATCAATATCTCCCATATATATATATTTTCACATACATGTGATCACGTGTATCAGTTGTATAAGAAGGAAAAGATAGCTATAGGAGCTTGAAAGTCTGAGTTCAAATCTCTTCTAAATTACATTAATTTGGTATAGATAATAAAGTATACTTGTATTTAAAAGTATGTTAAAACAAAATGTATTTTATTAACAATTATAAACTGGAAATGATACTATTTTATAAAAATTAATTAATATTCTTATAAATAGGTTGATTAATTAATGAGATAAATATTTGATGTAATTTAGTCCGGTAATCTCTTCCAAAGATAAAATTTTGTAAATGTTGTGATTGGACAAATAAGCCATGGACCAAACGGAAGTTCAAGGGTTATCTCCCAAAAAATTGAACAATGGATTAAAATGCCTGACCATGGATCAAAGTTTGCTGATAAGCCAACTCCAGGAATTATATGTAGGGATAAAATTATTGTGTTAATTACTGCTGAATTATTATCACTGAAGTGCTTTAATTGAAGTTTGTGTTGATAATTAATCTTTGGTCATGATTCCATTATATTTATTTTGCCTGGTGTTGAAATATTATGCAGGAGTATAAAAGCCACTATCCGTTTCACTCTAGCTCACCAGCAGAGTGTAGGCTGAAAGTTCATAAAGAAGTGTGGAAAGAAGCCATCAGATAATATAGAAACATCTTAAGGAGAACTGTGTATATTATATGCTTAAACGTTATGTGTCTATTATTTTGTAGAGCAGCTCACTATCAATCAACAATTAAACCACCATCTGATGCTGCACAGTGAATTAAGACCAAAATGATTAAAATCAGCTCCTGCCATAGCTATGATTGATCAAACTATGTCTGCTAAAGGTGTACCAATACATGAAGTCCAATCTCAGGAATGTGTATGAACTTTAAAAATATATTGTTATAAATATCTAATGCTAGCATTAATTATGTATCTCCATTACACTAAAAGCATTTTATAAATTATTGTTATTATTGATTTTGTGTAATAGTGTATCTGTTTATAAATGAGTATGATAGAAGATTGCTATTTTATTATTTGATCACAACACAATTCAGTTGGCATAAATCTTAAAGAAGATTAAAATTTCATATAAAGCAATTAGCATTTTGTCACAATACTTGACCGTTCTCATAAAATCACTCCCACACACTTTCTTATTTCATTCATCCATGTCATATGTGGTCTCTTTCTGGATCTTTTATAATCTCTTGGAATCCAGTTTAAGATTTCAACTGTCCATTTATTATCATCTCTTCTAGCAATATCTCTAGCCCAATTCCACTTCAGCTTCTCAATTCATTCAATTACTTTTGTTTTCTTTTTGTTATTCCTAACATGCATGTATTCACATTTCATTGAGTGGTCTGAAGTCTTTGTATTACTCTTCTGTTAAATGTCTAAGTCTCAGATCCATAAGTAAAAACGGTTAAAACCCATTTATTAAAAACCTTCCTTTTTAAACACATTGGCATATTTCCTTTTAATATTAACTTATTTCTATCAAAAGTACTCCAACTAAGTTTAATTCTATGATTAATTTCATCCATTATGTTTTCATCTGAAGTAGTCATCTGACCAAGATATTTTATAGTTGTTAACTTCTTCTAACTCATCATTATCAATCTTTATCTTCATCTTTTAAGAAATTCCATTGAACGTTACTTTAGCCTTTTTAACATTTATTTTTAGACCTACTTTCCTACTTTTATCTGATAACTCTTGCAATATTTACTGAAGGTCTGAAGCATTATTTGCAAAAATAGCTATATCATCCACAAAATATACATGGCTTAAATAATCTCCATTTACTTACATATATAATTCTAATATTTATAATTATATTTATGTACATGCACATATGCACTCATATATTATAATTCATTTAACTTTCGAACAACCATGAATTGGATAAAGAAGTTATTATATAATGTTTTCAAATCATGTAGAAACTGTAAAGAACAACTATAATCATTTGCTTGTAAAAATCTTCATTTTAGAAATATAGTTTTTTTAAGTAATTGATAAATTATGATTAATATTTTTTTCTACTTCTGATGCATATGTATATGTGAATGAAAAAACTAAGGGGAATAGCTTTTAATTAAATAGTTCAATTCAAAATGAAATTTTATTTAAAAGTTTTTATTCTTTTCTTAGAACAAATAACTGATTGTTTGGGATTGTATCTAGAAACCTTTTTATTTCAAGTCCATCACTCTGCCATTGGTGCTAAACCACATAAAGTTAAAACAATAATGAAGAAACTGTAAATAATCCACCGCAGTTAAAGCTTTTGCAATACTTTTTCACAAGAAGTCAATGAAAGGAATGACATTACTAATCAGGCTAATCAACTAATAGTCAGTGGAAGCTTATATATATTGTAACCTTTTGATTGGTTATCCATGGTAGAAATAGTATATAAAATGTATATTATACTATAGCTCCAAAATTTTAAATTTATAATTTAGATAATAAAATAATTGATTTAATTTAGATAATAGTAATGCTATAAATTTTGGTATAATATGAATAAATGATGTAGTGCAAAAAAGATTAAAGATAGAAATCTGTGAAGATTTAATACCATTATTATTTATAATCATTTATATTACAGTCATGCAATAGTTTTCAATCCAAATAAACACCGTTACTTCTAAAGTTGGTTTTAATTTATTTTATTACAATGTTTCTTCAAAAGCTAAATATATAGAATTGTAGTAAATGAATGAAGAAACAACTATAGATTACAAGGTGATAATTTATTTTAAAATTATTGTAATAGTAATATATTTTTAACATAAATATTTATTATAAATTTTATGTTTAAATTTGATTAATAATATCATATATTAAAAATATAATTAGAATTAAAACTTTGATTTTAAAGAAATGATTTAAATTAATTTCATTTGTAAAATGTTTATTGATTTTAATTATTTTAAATAGAAGCAGAAAAATATTTAGTTAAAAGTTGTAATCAGTGATTTAGGATATTGACCAATAAGATTTAAGTAAATAGTTTTCTGATGTCAATTTATCCCAGGGTTTTTAAGAGAAAGATAGAAGCAGATGATTGAGGTAGAAATTTATAAAAAAATTTTTTCAGTTTCATTTCTTAGTAAAAAATTATAAAAGTTTGAAACTATTTAAAGTTTTAAATGGTAAAATAATAATTAAAAAGCTGTCCAAGGCTATAATATATTTATAGAAATTGTTAAAGTAATGGAGTGAGTTCAAACCAGTTTTTTTATTTTCTCCTAGTTGCAAGTCTTGGTTGTCCACTTATAACTAAGATGATATCTAAAAAAGTTTAAAAAGAAAAACCAAAGTTGCTATTCTTATTTGAGATAACCATGAGAAAAAAAGACAACTACAATTCTTCAAAGAAATATATACCTGCATTCACATAAGAAATCTTTCATTTATTTATGACAAATTAAGTACATTTATTAGTCATGATTAAAAATGAGAAGCAAGTTTAACATCTCTAGAAATAAAATTTTAAAATGTGTAAAAGTATTTTATCAGACATTGAACATAATGATGTAGTTGAAAGTCTAATGAAAATTAATATTCTGTTTGAATTGAACAATTTATGTGTGATAAATAGCTTGAAAAAAAATTTCTAAAAGAAAATGTTCAGCCTATATTTGATCATAAAAAAAAATGAGGTGAAAGATGAATTAATATTCCACATGTTTAAATAGTAAGTGAAATCTTAGTATATTATTAAATGAAAGCAACAGTAAATGGGAAGGATAATTGAAAATATCTGTTTAACTTTTTAATAGTAGATGACAGTCACAAAAATAATACACTATAGTACCAAAAGTTAAATGAATTATTCATATATATTTAAATCTTACAAGATTAATAAATAACAAGAAAAGGGATGAAATAAGGAAGTAAACTTATTGACAAATTAGTTAAACATATTTTAAAGTTTTGCAATGTGAAAAAATATTGTGAAAATTAATGGAGAAGATTTATTAAACTCTTTTGGTAGTATAATTTTCAAGAGTATAATTATGTGCATGTAACTTTAAAATAGTTCAAGGAGGAATGATGCATTCAATTCAGAAACTTGGGTCCAGTTAGTGTTGAGCTTGTTAGTCTAATGTTTTGTTAAATACACATGTGTTATAGCAGAAAGAAAATAAGAGAAGCACCCAAACTCATAAGGAATGGTGAACATCTACTGGGTGACCATGGTAATATTAAACTAGAAATTTGAAATGGGTGTTAAAAAAAACAAAAAGAAAAAGGATTTTAATTGTAAATTTATTGTTAATATTTTTTTGTTTGATATGAAATATAAATGTGATGTATTTTAGTTAGTAATATATGAAATAATTTTATATGCGATGTGGTATATAAGGTTAAAAGAGATTATGCTTGTTATTATTCATTCTTGTTTAAAAAAAGAGTATGCTTAAAAATATAAAGAGAGTATTCATGAATTATAACCTGAAAGAGTGTGTGAAGTATAATATTTTAACTTTATATTTTAGCTGGTATATTTTTTAAAAAAAAAAATGAGTGTGGAAAAATGTGTTGTAGAAGTAATTCATATGTATTATTATAAAGTATATTGGTGAAAGAAAATAAAATAGTGGTGATAAGTAAAATTTTATAGGATTCTATGAAAATAAAATAAAAATATTATAAAATGTAATGTTATTTGTGAAAGTAAGAAAAGAGTGAATGTTAATGTAAAGAAAAAGAATATTAATCATGATCTCATTTGTTATAAAAAAAAGTATCATATTGATAAAGGTAGAATGTAGATTGAAAATATTTAATGGGAAGATTATATTATATTATTAATCCATAAGTAATATAATAAGAGATACTGAAGGCACAGTAAAAAAAGATGAGTATTAATTACAGAATAGGATATAAAATGTCCCGAAGAACTGATTGAATAGTTAAATGGGATTAATTTTTGTGATGATGGGAGGGTTTTCTGCAAAGGCATGAGTGTAGTACATACTATAAGTGCTTGCTGGATAAGCTAGGGTAAAATTGGGATAAGATCATTAGGAAAATGATTACCTTCCAAAATATGACACCCCATAAATAAAAGAAACCTCTATCCCTCTATTATGATATAGTATGTTTGATAAATTCAGTTTCCTATCTATAAAGTTTTCTGGTAAATCAAAATAGAATAGAAATCAAAAGTTGACTAAACATTTTAAGAATTTTATAGTTTGTCTTCCTAAGTTTTGATAGATTAGCCTAAAAGTAGTAAGACCATCTACAGAACAAATATTTTATATTTGAATAAAATCTGAATAAATTATTATATGAATTGTAATACCTGAGATTAAAGATAAACTGAAAATATAAGTAAGAGATAGAGAATGAATATATAAAATGGATTATTATATGAAAAAGAATCCTTCATTTCACTATACATTTTAAATATATTATAAATATTTTTTATTTTTTTTTATAACATTACCCAGCAGCAATAATGTTGGTTGATAAGACTACAGTGCAATATTTTTATTCAAATTTTGAATATGAAGTATAATTTAAATATGATAATTTTATTAAGATATCTGAAGTTACAAAATATAAAGTAAATAGAGAAAAATGACTAAGAAAATAACCATCAGATAATTCATGAATTGTAAAACTATATAATATTAGTATGAAAACATACATGATGTTAAGAAAAATAAACTTATGATTTTAAAAGAACTAGATACAGAATATGTGAAGGGAATAATTTAATATATCAAGCACAGAGTTCTTCTTTTCAAAATAGTTCAAATTAATAAATATAATAAATATATAAATTAATAAATATATTTTGCTAAAGTGTAAAAAAGTGGAAATTTGATGTAAAAGAGTGAAGGTTTGATGTTATATACTGTAATATCCAAAATAAAAATAAAACAAATTAACTCCTTTTTAAAACTTGTTTTTTATATGACTATAATCATAAGAAAAAAAATTCAACATTTCGACTATTTTATATAGTCTTTTTCAAGGCACACTAAAATAAAATAAAAAAAATATATAACAAATAACACATATTCCAAAAAATAAAAAAAATAAAAAAATAAAAAATAAAAAATTACAAAATATATTCATAACCAAAAATTTACCTTATCTTACTCCCCCTTCCTATTACCAACAATCACAACTCAAAGAAAAACAATTTCCTTATTTTTTTTTTTAAAATCTATATATATCCTTTAAAATATTTAATTAAAAACCTAGTATTTTTTTTTCTGTTTATCTATTAACATCCTATTTAATTCTGGTTTTATTTCATTAATGTATACACTTTCTTTTATCATCCTTTCATTATATGACTTAATACATTCCAAAGGTTTTATATCAAAATCCCCAAGCTTAAATTTATTCATGTGAATATAAACAGCAGAATTAAAACACCATTTAGGGGATAAAAATTCTGCTGTTTACATTCACATGAATAAATTTAAGCATGGGGATTTTGATATAAAGCCTTTGGAATGTATTAAGTCATATAATGAAAGGATGATAAAAGAAAGTGTATACATTAATGAAAGAAAACCAGAATGAAATAGGATGTCAATAGATAAACAGAAAAGAAAATAATAGGTTTTTAATTAAATGTTTTAAAGGATATATATATATAGATTTTTTTTTTTTTAAAAAAAGGAAATTGTTTCTCTTTGAGTTGTGATTGTTGGTAATAGGAAAGGGGAGTGAGATAAGGTAAATTTTTGGTTATGAATATATTTTGTAATTTTTTATTTATTTATTTTTATTTTTTATTTTTTGGAATATGTGTTATATATATATATATATATATATATATATATATATATATAATGTCTGTATTCCAATTATAATAAAATATATATAATTATTCAAAACAATACAATAATTAATACAGTAAAACAATATTTAAAAAAAACAAATATATACCAATTTAATAGAAGTACTTTCAACTATCTATGTAGTTGTTGTCAACTAGATTCAAATTGTATTAGAAAAAACCGTTACAAATGTAAACAAAAAGTAATACGTCATACATCAATTTTTCCACAATTCATTAATTTTTATATTGGTGGCCTGTCTGTTTATCAACTGTTGCTTTTCACTTTTTATTAACATAGCTTCTTTAATTTTGCATTTATTATTATTTCTTTCAATACACAAAATCTTAACTTTATTAAAATCAAAATCAAAACCATAATTACATGTTACATTATGATCAGAAAATACTGATGGTGATACATCATCATTTCTAACATTCTCTTGTCTTGATTTTTGCACTCGTTTATATAACAACAAATGCTCCTTTGATCTTTTCTCCAATGTACATCGAGATTCCCCAATATATGCCTTTCCACAAACACATAGCCATTTATATACTGCACAACTTTGATTTAAAATACTACACCTATTTTTTGAATTATTTATTAATCTATTTAAATTAGTAGTAGTATAAAATGCAACTCGACATATATTTTTATATATCTGTTTTATAAATTTCACTTGTTCATTACAAATAAATGGTATTGATATCCAAGTATATTTTATTTTATCAATATCTATAGCATCTAAAATATTTCTATTATTATTAAACTTAGTAACAATATTATAAATTAATTTATGATCATATCCAACATTTAACAAATCCATAATGGTTTAAAATCATTTTTATTTAGGAATAATAAATTATGTAAATATAGTTCTGATAAAATAAGTAACATAAATGTATTTATTATGGATTTGTTAAATGTTGGATATGATCATAAATTAATTTATAATATTGTTACTAAGTTTAATAATAATAGAAATATTTTAGATGCTATAGATATTGATAAGATAAAATATACTTGGATATCAATACCATTTATTTGTAATGAACAAGTGAAATTTATAAAACAGATATATAAAAATATATGTCAAGTTGCATTTTATACTACTCCTAATTTAAATAGATTAATAAATAATTCAAAAAATAGGTGTAGTATTTTAAATCAAAGTTGTGCAATATATAAATGGCTATGTGTTTGTGGAAAGGCATATATTGGGGAATCTCGATGTACATTGGAGAAAAGATCAAAGGAGCATTTGTTGTTATATAAACGAGTGCAAAAATCAAGACAAGAGAATGTTAGAAATGATGATGTATCACCATCAGTATTTTTTGATCATAATGTAACATGTAATTATGGTTTTGATTTTAATAAAGTTAAGATTTTGTGTATTGAAAGAAATAGTAATAAACGCAAAATTAAAGAAGCTATGTTAATAAAAAGTGAAAAGCAACAGTTGATAAATAGACAGGCCGCCAATATAAAAATTAATGAATTGTGGGAAAATTGATGTATGACGTATTACTTTTTGTTTACATTTGTAACGGTTTTTTCTAATACAATTTGAATCTAGTTGAGAACGACTACATAGATAGTTGAAAGTACTTCTATTAAATTGGTATGTATATTTGTTTTTTTAAAATATTGTTTTACTGTATTAATTATTGTATTGTTTTGAATAATTATATATATATAATTTTATTTTAGTGTGCTTTGAAAAAGACTATAAAATAGTTGAAACATTGGATTTTTTTTTTCCTCATGATTATAGTCATATAAAAAACAAGTTTGAAAAAGGAGTTAATTTGTTTTATTTCTATTTTGAATATATAAAGGGTTAAATGTATATAATAATTATTATGTCTATCTGTGAAGAAAGTCCATAATTTTGTTGTAAATTTATAAACATTTCCATGATTATTTTGTTAGTGAATTATTTAATCTAATTTGTATAGGTGTTTGCTGTTCATTATTATTGTTGTAAATAAATGAATATTTTGATTTAAATTTTGTAGTAGTAATTTCATTGTATTTAAGAGTCATTTCCATCACAAGGTCATATGAATAAAGCACATTATCCACATAGAATTACACATAGCATATATTGATTACATGCTTTATCTGAAGAGTTATAATTAAGAATTTATAATTGACACATTAATTCTCAAATTACTTTTGAAGTTTATCATATTTTTATTAGATATAAAAGAATCTTGAAGATTTATGTGAAAAGTACTATTAAGTATTACAAAATGAGAGCATATAATAGAAATTAATAGTATGTTTGAAGAGTCACATTCTGATTTTGTAATGTAATTTTGAAATGTATTTTGTATCATAAATTTGAAAGTATTATATTATTTCAGAGTACAAGTTACTGACCAAATATATTTTAAGGTTTGTAATTCTGAAGGATCTAATTACAATGGGTGAAAGTTAAGTAAATAAGAAATGTATTCAATTGAGTTAGACTTTGTCGATAATAATTGTATAATAAAGTTCTTGATTATAATAAAATGAGTATTTTATAGTGAGTGTTATTAATAATAAGTATGAGAATAAATCTTAAAAAAGTAAATTAAATTATTGAAGTGAAGGTAATGAATAGATAGTGATTGTTAATTTTCATGTCTTATTGTTATAGTTAGATTAATTTTTAAATAGGAGGTTAATCACTGCTTGTAATAGTAAGTGTGATTTTATTTAAATGGTTGGATACCAGTAAAATTCCTCTTGCATTCAAGTATTTAATTATCAATCTAATTTTTATATTATATTTTAGCATATAATATTTATGATCCTTGACATTGGATAGCATCAATTCTTTTAATTGAATGTAATTTTTGTTAATGTTATTATATTGAGATTAATAGTTAAAGAATTATTTAAATGAAATATTATGTTAGTCATTGTCTGTTGTGATTTTCCCAATGATTATAATAGGATAGTAGCAGGAGAATTTTCACAATAGTAATCCCGTTGTGGAGTGTATTTTATATAATTCTCAATGTTAAAACCACTATGTTGTAATCGTCCCTAAAGTCTATCATATGTTTTGATGTATTGCAAGTTTCAAGCTCATAAAGAGTCTTATACTTTATTGTTGTTATACTTGATTGTTTATTATTGAGCTAGTATAGTAGAGGGTAAAAAGGAGAAGAGAAGGTGGAGGTGGTTGAAGAACCGGAAGAGAAGGTAACAATATATATATATATATATAAACGAAATTCTTAAATCTTTACATATTGTTAAAATTAATACATCAAACTCAAAGAGTAAAGGCAATTTATTTTTTAATAAATTATTTTTAAAAATATCCTTTTTTTATTTATAAAAAAGGAATCAATTTATTTAAAAAAAATATTAAGTAAAAATTAAAGTATTTATTTTTAAAAGCAATTTACTAAAAAAGTTAATTGCTTTTATCTTTTGATTGTCTCTCATATATTTATAAAAAAAACATTTATTTGGCAAATTCAACAACAACAACAACAAAAAAATCTTAAAAATATCAATTAAAAAATTATGCAAAATTAAATTATACAACTTAATGACTTTTTGGTAAATGAAGAGTTTGACTAATAACTGGGTACACAAGAATAGTACAAATAGCGAGAAATAAAAAACTCATACAAATTAGAACGATATAGAAATATATTTAAATGAGTTTAGCACGAAATACATATATTGGTGATTATTTATCTTTTCTACATGTATGTGGTCATGTGTATCAATTATATGAGATAATGTGGATAGTTGGAGGGTGCTTGAAAATCTGAGTTCAAATTCCTTATACTTATATATTCAGTTGATAAGCTAGAAATTTTTTTACTAATGGGCTTACTCATTTTGTTACAAAAAAAAGAAGGCATTGTATTTTTAAAAAAAAACATCACTCCACTACGTACTTTTATTTAAATGTTATAACGCTACAACATTTATTATAATCTTAAAAAATCAATAAAAAATTTAATATGAAAAATATATAATACTTTTATATTAATAATTAATAACATTGATATATAAAATATTTTTGCACAAAATAGAAACATGAAATATATATATTAAATATATTATATAACAACACAAATTATGATAGCAACTGCCATACAACAATTACATTCTTCAATTTTCTTGTTATCCTGCTTTCTAGGTGCTGAGCGATGATTTTTTTAAAGAAATTGTCATAAGATCTGCAGTATGTTCAATTTTCCAGATTTATCCATTTTGTAGTGACAATATTGTTCAATTCATTGATGCCCATTCAGTTTCAGTACTGCTTACTGCAATTGTTTTCATAATAGCACTAGCTTTGTTAATTGAGTAGGAAATTCAGCATGTAATTTTTCTGTTAAAACTATCTCCACCAAATCTTTAAAATCATGTATATGAATTTCATATTTAAAAAAAATTAATGTTATATCATTTTTATTTTTTATATTAAAATTATTTTGCAGCAATAATCTATCTTTTAACCCTTTTCCCACCTCTTACGAGGCCTCTCGTCGACATCTGACGTCACTCTAACTCTGCCAGTTCTTATGCTAAAATATTCGTTTGACAGGTATTGATTAGGTTTTTAAAAGTTCTGTAAGATGGTGCCCTCTTCCGAATTATTTTACAAGTAAAAAATCAAAAAACCCGCATTTAAACCTAAACAAAGAAAGAACATTGTCAGTGATAGGTTGTCAGTGAGCTCTCAGCCAAAAAAGACATTCTGATTGGCTGGAAAGAACAAAGAAACTGCCTGATCAAAGAAAATAAAGAAAAACGCTGAGATTTTCATTTCAAATGTGATTTAAGTATTTAAAAAAGTATAATTTGAGAAATTAAAATAATTTTTAAAAAAAAAACTAAAAAAACAAAATTATTTTCGAAAAATATTGAAGATTTTAGTAAAAATATTTAAGATTTAGCAAAAAGAAATCTTTACTTTTTGATATCGTAACATTGAAAAAAAGCGTTTGCGTCAGCACTTTTTTGTTTAGACATTCACTTTATATTTGCCGAAATTGAATATATTTTATAATAAATAAATAACAATTTATTTTTGAAAGAACTTTCGTTCTCTTTCATAACCTGAAAAATTAGTAATATACTTTTTATAAACGTATCTGAGTTGAATTTAATATTATAGGCAAATATGTTTTAACAATAGGCTTTGTCTTCAGTTTGTGAGTTGGCCAATTAAAAGATTTGATTTTTACCTCATACAACCAATAATATAATTAGTGGTTTAAGGGTTAAAGACTGAACAACCCAATGTAAAGGTTCTTCTCATGGTAATTTTTTAAATTTCATATTGCTTGTGAGCACAATTCCTGAATTTATGCAGTTGTAAGAATGACACAATTTTTTATTTCACATGAACCTTTCAAAATTTTCAAATTATTAACAGCATTTATTGTTCTGATAATTAAAGAGATGGATTTTATAATACTTATATTTCTATTTTGTAGAGATTTGCAAAGGTATGATAATTCTTGAAGAAACAATCCATCATTAATGCTAAATCCTTTAAAAATTCTAAATTTAATAGTCAATTTAATAAACCTGAATATATATTTTTGGATGCAAAATGCTCATTAATTTCCCCATATCACAAGAGCCATTATTAAACTGCATGTTAACCATCAAGATCTTTATAGATGATGAATTTTTAAAATTTTTATGTCCAGCTCATCTGCAACTGTATTTAACTCTCATTGATTTTTTGGAGATTGATGATAAAATGCATATAATTCATCTAAGAATATTTTGAAACAATTTGGTTCTTTAATATCTTTTATTTCATCAGCTAGGTGATATCAATTACAATATTTAAAATTTTTTCTAAAAGTTTAATCACAATGCCTCATTTATTTCCCAGCATTACACTAACATCACTAGAACAAACTACAAAAAGGTAAACTTTCAAATAATTATCTGAAAATCCATATGCACATGATGTAGTATAAGCTTTAGCAGAAATTTTGTACTAAGACATCTAAAAATATTATGTAGTTTAATTCTGTCATGATTAAAATTTTATTAAAACTTTATAATGCCACAATTTTTATATGGAAAAAGTTACTATAGCAGTATTTTATAAATTGTTACAGCTGTAAAATAATTTTTACATAGCTTAAATTACAACAATTTTAAGCATAAATAAGTGTTTAACATGCCAAAGTCTTTAAATTTTTAATTATATGGTAATGTATATAATAAATAATGAATTTTAGAATTAATAATTCTAATTTAGTCATAATTTAACTATTAAAATGTTAAAAAAATTATTGTATTAATTTTAATGTTAAGAAAGCAGGTTCAAAGTCTATATTTTGATTTGCTGGTATTTAAATTAAATCTAGAATATATTAATTCATTTTAATTTTAACATATAATATTCTAGTTAAATATTTTAGACTTATTTAATAGAAAGAGTTTAATAAATCTAGTAATTAAAAATAGGATTTAAAAAGCAATAGATAAAAAAATGAATGAATAAATAAATATTATATTTAATGTTAACATTATTTATTTTTTAAAAAAATATTATATAATGTCCATTATAAAAATGTTTTTAAAATTTATATTCTGAGACATGTCAAGATTTAAACAAAGATAAATAAATGTATTAAATATCTGCAATATTTATTTTATTTTAATAATGTAAATTTCATTATGTAATATTTTGTCTTATCCCAGTGTTTGTAATTTTTAATTAATTATTTTTGTTAGCAACCAGGAAGTGTTTTTAATTTATTTAGTTGTCTAGACAAGATTTTTAAAAAAAGATTTATTTAAAATTTGATTATTAATTAAATAAGTTTTTATCTAAAAACCTTCCTTGGTTACAATAGATCAGAATTAGAACTAGTAAGGGATGGGTGCAAAAGTTAAAAGGTTAATTAAAATTCTTGTTAAATGATCACATAACTAGTAGTATAAATAAGTGAGATTGCCACCTGCTGAAGAACCTCAATCAGTTTTTAAGTTTTTTTGTTTGTAGCAGTTGAATTCTAAAAACTCCTATTAAATTTGAAAAGTGTAATTTTTAAATTTTTTTTTATTATTTTTGAGCTAAGTATGTTAGGCTGAATTAAAACTATCTAAGCACATTTATCTGAACTGTAAACCAAAGGAATTAAAATCCTTATACCTTCCTGATTTAATGGTAATATCATTAATTATTGCAATGTTTAGAATATTATTTTTTAAATCTTATGTGTTGAACAACTTCAAAAGTTTTTATTGCCATTATAATGACTCAAGAACTAGTATCAAATTTGATGTCTATTTGAATGTTTGTGTTATAATAAAAGCTGCCACAGAATATTTAAGTTTCTTATTGGCAAGAATGTCACTGAAAGTATTAATTTCTTGAAGTTTTCTTTAAAATATTCATTTATGTCATGTAATGTCTTTAATTCATTGGATAAGAACTATATTTTTGATATGATGAATGTATCTTATCAGATGTTTAAAATAATTTATTGTCTACAAAATAAAGATTTAAATTAATAATAATTTATACTTAAAATGTATTTGTTCTCATTTAAATAAAAAAACATTATATTATTAATTTATCAAAGCACAAATATAAGAATTCACTTATTATGACTATTCCCATTTTGTTCCCCTGAAAAAAAATCATTTTTCCCATGTAGGGATAATAAAAAAATCAATTTGCAACAAACCATTTGATAAAAAACATAAAATTTAAGTTATTAATTTTAATAAAAATAAAATATGAAATATGCCTGCAAAAGAAGATTATATTTAAATGAACTTAAATAACTTTTCTGCATTCAATTATTTTATAATGTCTGCAAAATGTTTTAAAATCTGTAAGTTATTTCTTCCCTCAGAATATTGCTATGGAGACTGCCATAGTTGTTAATATGCCATTTGAATTAAATATTTTTCTCCTGAAAATATTTGATAATGTTGATAAATATTATTTATCAAAAGTACTTTATTATAAAATGTTCATATTGCCATTATAAATTTAGAATAATTTGTATAATAGATTAAGTTGGAAACCTGAATTCAAATACTTGTGAACTATTTATTTCAACTTAATAAACATACATTATAATTTATATTCATGGATACTTGTTTGAGTGGTCATAAATTTCTTTTCTACTTTCCAACATGCTTACTTGAAATTTTACTAAAGATATCCAAAAGAAATGTGATCTATATTTCATAGTTATGTTATAGATTTTGATATCATAGTTATATTGCATTGTATGATTGACATGTTACTATCCACAGTATGTTGCTGCTGACATCCCTCTTCATGTTCCAGTTTAATAGTAAACGATTCAAGAAGAAAACAGAAAGACTGTTCTTTACTTTATTTATTGGATGGTAAAAAGGGGTTAAATTTATTTGTATTTATGATTTTGCATACCGTGTGTATTTATTTTATGTGCTTATTATTTTATATTGTATATGCTATATTTTGAAATATTATAAATTAAAAGTTCTCAGACTAGTGCTTTATCATATTTCCATATTTTAAAATAGTATGTTTCCCCTTTTTACATAAGAATTATTTATATATAAAGGATATTGTTATGCTGTAAGTTGAATAAATACATGTAAGCTTCTATTATTTATTTTATGATTATTTATTGCCTAATGTTAATAGAGTCATATTTGGCATTAATTATTATTTATTGTATTTTACATTTGTTAGCTATAGTATTTTGTTAGAGATAGTAGATTTATTCTCTCTCAATTTTAGGAGTCCTTCGATATACCAGTATATTTAAAGAGGTTGATAGCTTATTTTTTCAAATGAGATGATCAGATTTGTCTCTCCTTTATTATTTATTGTTGTACTAGCATTTTTATGTTCATAGTATATATTTTTTGAGATAGTAGTTTGGCTATCTTTAGTTTAAGGCTATTCATATTTAATATTTTTGTTTCTAATGTGCATACTCATTATTTTCCTGACTAGTAACAGTCCTAGATCCTTTACTAGCCCCAAAAGTAGGTGCATTCATATGAGCTATTCCATCACACTTTTACTTTGCCTTACTTTATTATTTGAAGATGGATTTTGTTTGCAGTTTGTGGTATATTTAGTAAAGCATGTATAATATTTTACCATGGCTTTACCTAACATTTTAGTGGTTTTATCAAGGTATTGAGGAATTCTACCTTACATCTATAGCATTCTTGGTTGGCTTAAATATTAATGATTCATTGTAAATGTGTAAGTCTAATATTTTAGCTTTGCTAATAAAGAAAATAAAATACAATAAATAATTAAATTTTTAAAAGTTTAGTTAGGCATAAATAGATAATATACATCTTTCTTATCACTCCTTCATCAAAGGATTGGTAAGCTAATATTACAATTGAATATGTTAAATATTCATAAAAAGGGACACTACTTATATGAAGATAATTATCATTATATGAATGCATCGATAAATGAGAAAATTTTCATAATTAAACAATAGAAAGTTTATTTTATTCTTCTGGATTATTTTTGCTTAATCCAATTAAATTTATTTTACTTTTTTTATATAAAATATGACATACATTTTTGATTCTTCTGTTATATAATTTTTGAGGAACCAAAATTGTGAAAACGTTTGGCCATGTAGACTCAAATATGGAATATTTGTAATTTTGCATTTTGTTGTTAATGTAGAATAAATATTTGTTGCTGAAATTTAAGAAATATCCTGTAGTTGTTTGTTCACATCATTCCATTTATCAACGAAAAATCATTCCACATAATGACTAAAAATTTAAGTATTTAGGAAATATTGTAAATTATTTTAAGGGTATTCAATAAAAGATGACATGAATATTGAAGTTAATAAGAGTCACTTTATTGAATTATTTAAACATTAGTAGTACATTTAAGAAAGATGTAATTTTCTTAATAAAAAATTACAATTGGATTAGTTATTTTGGATCACTTTAACTAATTTAATTTCCTTATTTCAAATCACTGTGCATATTTATTTCAAAATCATTTTCATATTTAAAAATCATATTTATTACTTTATGATAAATTTAATTTTACAAGAACTTAAATTATATTTATATGGTGTTTAAGTAGATTCATTTTAGGATATTTGGAATGGCTACGAAATCGCTTACATATTCTTAATATTTGAGTGTAGTCCTAGATTGTTCATCGTCTTATTCTAAAATTAAAAGATCATGTTTATTTATTTAAGTTAGCAATAGTATGATTATTATCATAATTATGATAAGATATTAGCTTAGGGGAAATGTACATCTTATTTATTTTGTTAACTAGGATTTTATTCAATTTTGAATAATTCTAAGAGCTAAAAGAATTTATTTTAGAATTTATAAGATATTTCTCTGAGTTACCCTGATTTAATTTAATGAACATTATTATTTAAATTTATTTTGATAATGAAAAAAGTACATTCAAAGATGAATTTTAAGTGGCATAGATGTTAAAGAACATTTTAAATTTTATAAGCATTAAATAATGTTTTTATCTGATTAAAGCAATGAGATGCATAGAAAATACTAAAGAGATGGATTAATTAGTAGTTGATATTTGTAGAAGAATGTAATCCCAGTGGTATATGCTCACAATATTAAGAGTTTATTATTTATGTGTGCTAGAGTGAGTTGAGATTTCTCCTCTTCTTGATTTATATTTTATTATAAATGTTTCCACTGTATATCTTCTCATTGTAGCATATGCATTTGTTTTATAAACCCAATGAGGTTAACTATTTTGTCTTTATGCCTGTACATTTTTAGGTTACAATTTGTCTTAAATGCACATACATATCAATCAGCATCATTGGATTGTAATAATTCTGAAACATTATTGATACTTTCATTGATATTTTCTTCTGTGGAAATATTTGTATCAGAATTAATTTTTTTTTTTTTTATCTTTTCCAAAAATTGACAACACACGCGATTTTTTTTTCCTGTCTATAAAAAATAATGATATATATTTTGAAAATTAAGAAAAATAAAAAATATTATTAAAAATTAACATACTGTATTTAAAGTTATTCTTACACAAACTGTTATTTAAATGTTTAATAAATTTTTATACACTACTTCAAGTTTTTTATAAAAACAAATAAAATAGATGTTACTCACAAATTATCTCAAGTTACAGAATATATAATTTTACATTTCAAAATAGAATAATGTAACTGTTGTAATAATGACAAGTTAATGCAGTCTGTACCAACTAACAAACTCATATACTGCTACTTAAAAGATACCAAATATTGTGACTTAAATTAGTGCTTCTTATTGACAAAACTTTTGTAAATCTGCATTATTTAGATGATTTATATTCTGAAGTACACTTTTGTATTAATAGATGAACTGAACCATGGTAACAATGGAAGACAACAACATTAAAAACAGAACAATTATTAAAAGTTGACTATAATTTAAAATTATTTTTATAACTAAGCATAAATTATGTCATTACATACTATTTGTCATCTTATGTGATTTCTTACTTATATTTTTATAAATTTGTATAAATGTATAATCAGTTGTGTTCTGATCTATTGTGTCAGCTTCCTGATGGTGCTATTTCTAGCTAAATTGCTAGAAATATGCTGTTTCCATGGCCGCAGTCAAACAGATAGCTTTCTTTCTATGATAAAACACAGAAAGAGTCAGTTTACTCAGCTGCTGGCTAACCGCTGTTGCTTTTTTTTATGCTAAAAGCACAGACACATTCTTTCATTAGCTGCCATAGCTGCTTGTGTTATGCATTTTATATCTTAGTGCTGGGTTGTATATTTTCACTACAGTATCATGTGACAATATCATGTCTAAATAATTTAACTTTTCAGGTCCACCTTTTTTTGTTTCATGTGAACTGACCTAATGGTATGGTACCTTCTAACACTTTTAACAGTGTTGTTACTGTTCAATCAGAATTGTGTTAGCATCACAAATTGGATTTTAGGGTGGGATGCAGCACTATTTAGAAAATCACAATGAAAGTAATGTATAATGAGAAATTGTCTGAGACAGGGAATTATGGCTGCTTTGAACTCTCAAAATTGCAATTGCCAGACACCTGAGTTGGATTTCATTATAATAGATTGTTATAATTATTAATAACTTTATTGGGTAAATTGCAATATAATTTAGTTCCCCCATCCCAAAACACAATCTCTGATTAATTACTGTCCAAAAAAAGGGTAAAATGTAATTTAATTTTTTATTAAAAAACTACCGTAAATTTTCCGATAGGGAAAAATAAAAACCAAAACAAGCCCGTATCTGATTAATTACTGTCCAAATAAGTCTCTGCTATATGTACTATTATTTGTTATTAAAAAGTAATGTAATTATATATATATATACACACACACACAAAGAGTGCAATCTAATTTACTTTTTACCCCCCCCCCCCAAATACAAAAACAAAAAAGAGTAAAATTTAATTTAATTTTGTTTTAAAGAAGTATCACAACTTTTCCGATATGCACACTAAAAAAACACAAAGAAGCCCATCTCTGATTAATTACTGTCCCAAAAATGTCAAAGTTGGCTTTCATTGTAAAATTTTGTTTGAATTACTGTCCAAAAAAGTCTCCAATGTATTATTATTTTCTAGTTGAAATTAGTGTAATTTTTTATCGACACACACACAAAAAAATCCAGTCTCTAATTAATTACTGTCCCAAAAAGTCTGCTTACATTTTTATATTTTGTTTGAATTTTTTTTAAATTTTATGGACATCATAGTCCTATAGAATTGCTGTCCCAGGAATGTTATATCAATATGTTTTTTGTTAGCATCAACGCCATCAAGTGGCTGACACAATACATTACCTTATAATCAAATTTTTCAATGGGCTTGCAAATGTTTGAAAAATTTAACACTGGGCTTGTAAAAGGCAATAAACCACTGCTAGATCATCTCTGTATATATTTCAATCAAACAATTTCTATTTTAAAAGTTTTTATATTAAGATGACCTGTCTGTATTTCTGTGTGTATGTCCATATTTTTGAATTTTTAACAATGAAAAAAAAAATCTATTTTCATTTAGAACTCAAACTTACATTCTTATTCTTCCCAAGAAATCTCTTTAACATCTGAGTGAATAAAAATGTTGCATTTGTAGAATAAAATTTTGTTAATATTTATTTAACTCATACTTACTTACTTAAACTAATTAAACAAAAATCTGATGCATATTTATTATTTTCACATCTTATTATTAAATTATATTTTTTGCCAGATATTTTTTGTAGTTTTAACCAAATCATATATATATATATATATATATATATATATATAAAGATATTTTTAAAATAATGCTTTCATGTAAACAGTAAACTAAAAAGTAGAACAAAGCAATCTGACTAAAACATATTGTGTCATTTCATAAAAGCATTGGAGGCCATAAAAATCAAAAAGGTCACAAATGCTTTTATGAAATGACACATGTTTGTTAATGAGATTACTTTATTTCTCTACTTTTTAGTTGGCTGTTTACATAAAAACACTATTTAAAAAAATCTTTTTTTTTTTACATATTTTTATCAGTTATAAAGTTGTCTTGAAAAAAAAAAAAATATATATATATAATCCATGAAGTTATAATCTTCAAATGCACATACTATAAAAATCCTTTACTTACCAGATTTGTGACATTTGAATAAATTTATAAATAACACCTTTCATAACAATGAAATCTATTTATCAAATAAAAAATAAGTCCATTTTTTTTGATTTACAAAATATTTATATGGGTAATTAATAATCATTGATATTTTATGGGGATGAAACACTATTTACTTCTGATCTTAGAAAAGTTTCAATGTAACTGGCATATAAGTTCAGCTCACAATGCAGATATAAATTCTATTAATTTTAATAATCCTCTAACTAAGACACAACTACTAAATATGTACAGATTAGAATATATACTAATATTTTTTAAGTAATAATCTTCAAATGAACAGACCATAAAAATCCTTTAAAAGTCAAAGGTACATCATATTCATGTAATATATGAAAAATGAATGCATTTTGATCTGGTTTTCAAGATCTTATATGGATAGTTGATTAATCATTAATATACATTATAATGATCTGAAGAAAGGGGACTTAATGTAATCTGCACTACAGGGCGCCACTAGGCATTTGAACCTAGAAAATTTATATAGTAGGCAGATATGTAAGTTTAAAAAAAATTATTTTATATTGGTTGATTCTGATCGTTAGCTCATTGTCACTACCTCAGCAGGGTAGCAGAGATTTAAAATATTTCTATAAGTTTTTACGACATATTTTATAAATTCTTATCTAAGATATATAAAAAAAGAATAGAATAAGCCACTGCCAGTAATTAACACATAAACATTTATTTATGCACATATATAATATTTAAAATTATTTTAGTATCAGTTTTACATTTTAAAATTTAACTTACATTTTTAACTTTTATTTTAGATTTTAATTTACATTTTCATTTTTATAAGTTTACATTTTAATTTTTATAAGTTTGCACAGATGGGTTTATGAAAGTTTGTTTTATAATGTTGAGTGTAGATCAGTTACATAGATTATACAGTTAAAAACATTTCAAAATAAACATAAATGATCAAAATATAAAATCATTGGTGGAATTGCAGAGGGAAATTTATAAGAAACCCAATGGCATTCATCATAAGATGCCGCATTGACACCAATAACTTAAAAGACATCCGAATAAATACATTTTAGATACTCACTGTAAGGTATCATTATTTACCGAATGTCTATATATTTTAATCAAATATGAAAACCAAAACCATAATTAACTGATAACGAATCCATGCAAGTGTCTATACCCAACTTAAATTTAATGCATTTTTATTTAGAGTGTCAAGTATGAATAGACTACATAGATTTGCATTTGAAAAGAAAATATTCTATTTTTATTTAACCTTAGGCCAAAAGCTCATAGTTAAACCAACTTCAATCCATCTGATATATTGATGTATTCAATGTAATACAAATACGACAACACAAAATACCATACTGTCAGGAATGTACATCTGAGCAGCAGGGTTAAGAGAAGAAATTGACTCTCATCCAGATAGGAATACTACATCTATCTGATGAGAAGAGCAATAAAAAAACTCCATAAGAAAGGACTGCGGTCATTTTTGCTGACTTACGATCACATTCCATACGCAAAAAGGGTTGTGCGGTGTATAATTCGATTCTGCATGTAGCAAACCTCATACTACATCTACTAATTACACCAATATATCCAATCCATTGACCTAATTCAACCATGAAATGAATAACCTAAGATTACTCTCCCCTAATAAAACTTTACAAATCTATATAGCTATTCACGTCTGGCTTAAGTTTAACATTTATATAATTTAGTTTAACAAAAAACAAAAAATCATAAATAAAACTTAAAAGAACAAAAAAAATGGAAATGATTTAAAAAAAAGAAATACATCAAATTAAATTACTTATTAATAATTTAAGTTGGTCAGATAGGATTCTATTTCTATAAATTAAATATTGGGAAAAAGTTTATATTTTAGAGTTCTTAGTGTTTTCAAATTAATATTCATTTAAATTCATAATGTGCTTACGGTTTTAGAAATGTCCATCCTTTACAGTTGCCTGCTGTTTGGAATCCAGCATTAAATTCCCCAATGATCCTGTGGTTTTCAATATAAGAAAAGCGATGCTTCATTTTTTTTATAACAATTGAAGGAATTGAAAGTGCATCTTTCAATCCCTTCACCTCCAACTCTCTGACTTAACACATCTCTGTCTTCTCTTAAACTTTCTTCATTCACTCTAAATGTTTCCAAACTTTTTCTTTTATATGTTTTGGATCCAATGGACATTACATCATCGATGATGATGATCCTTCCATTGAGGTCCAATTTCCTGATGAATTTCTTTCATTGGCTATTAGTTTCTATTGTTTTCCTATCTGACTGTTGCTTATACATTTAAATGCCCAAGGGCTAGTTCACTTGGACTAATTAAAATAATCATTTCCATTTTTCAATAACATTAATTAATTTGTTTTGTACAAACTTAGATATATTTTTATCTTTAAATCTTTACTGAAAATTTAGTTTTAAAATACTTTTTCTTTAATAAAGTTTTCATTTAATAATTTTTTTCATCTGTGCGATTTTATATATATAAGTTTAAGATAGAATTAATTTTCAATTTTTAATTCTTAAAAAAAGTTTTTATTTGTGAACTTTTATTTTTTCATGTTTAATAATGGAAAAATATAATGTTACGGCATATGTGCCCATTACAATATATATATATATGATAAACAAAAATGCAAGTTAAAAAACTTGCTATATATATATGTGTGTGTGTGTGTGTGTGTGTGGGTGTGAGTGTGGGTGTGTTTGTGAACTGTGTTGATTAAATATTTCAATGTATTGAAGAGTGTTATAAACACTTTTAATAAATGAGAGTTTTATTTTAAAATCTAATTAAAATTTCCAGCCAAGGCAACATCAAATTGAATCAAGCTGTGGAAGACTGAAACAGTAGTAAATAATAATATATTTATCTGAGTTTGACTAAAAAGTAGCTTAGACAAGGTATTATGATTTTCTATTAGTCTTGCATAAGTTTTAATTGGTTATAGCTTTGAAAACATCTTGTCTGGAAAGGTTAACTAGATTTTACAAGAAATTTCCATTATTAAAACGGTTTTTATCATATATATGCATATATATAATATTTAAATACAAGTATATTGTCTATATTGAATTTAATGTAATTAGAAGGGATTTGAACTCAGACTTTCAAGCTCCTTACAGCTACCACTCCATTTTACAGAACTGACACACTTGACCATATACATGTGAAAAAGATAAATGATTTCCACTATACTCTCCCACACATATATAATCAGTGCTAAGTTTATATTAAGATAGAAAATCTTCAAACTTTTATGGATATGCTTTAATCTTCTCCACCCTCCAACTCTTTAGCCATCCATATTATTGAAAATCATATTACAGTTTTTTGTTAACATTTTTGGCATATAAATGGTTACATTATATCAATATGTACATTTTTTCCTAAACAAAGCAAAACTCTCCATACAGTAGTGCCACCCTGTGCCAACCAGAGTAATCAATGAATGCCAGAAGGCTTGTGCATAAAATCCCTATCTAATGACTACTCATCCAATATCCTCAGACTAGTTTCTGGCTTGTGGCCATCATCAGTGAGAAGCTTTGGATCTGAGAGCACTGCACCTAGATCTTAAGATCTAATGCAACCCTCCAGCAAACATCTTTTATCTCAACTTAACTACAAAACTATGAGAATGAAATTGAAAACACAAAAAAATATTTTCAATCTAAGCTCAATAGCTTGTATAGTCATATGGGTCTGAACTCAGTTCAGCACCCATACATTTTGGTGTCTTTGGCTCTTTAATAATCATAGCCACCAGTATCCTACTAGGCAGGATTGGTGTTAAACCATTAAGCATCACATGATCACTATCTCTTATACTAGCACATAATTGTTTATAAACAAAGCAAAACTCTCCATACAGTAGTGCCACCCTGTGCCAACCAGAGTAATCAATGAATTCCAGAAGGCTTGTGCATAAAATCCCCATGCATAGGCATTAAATAGGGATTTTATGCACAAGCCTTCTGGCATTCATTGATTACTCTGGTTGGCACAGGGTGGCACTACTATATGGAGAGTTTTGCTTTGTTTATAAACAATTATGTGCTAGTATAAGAGATAGTGATCATGTGATTTTTTCCTACATGTTTTTTTTTTTAAATTCAATAAAAGTATGATTCTTGGAGAATAATCTTAAATTATTTTTTTTTGTAAATATGATTCAAAGTCATGTAGATAAAAAAAAAACACCATATAATTATATTGTAAGCTGCCTGTAGCCATTTAGTTGATTAAATTAAAATTATTTTATTTTATTCAGCTGAGATTCAATCCAAAACTTTTTAGCTCATGAGTATGCCATTATTTTAAAAGTTTAAATTTAGAAATATTGTCTAGCATTCAATATTGAACAAAAAGTGGGTTTAAATTGTTATCAGAAACAACTATCAATATATGTATGAATCAATATTTTTTTTAAAAAATTGCTATTTTAATTATTAATCACATTATTATGAATTGCAGTCATTTAAAAATATATAACTTATTTATCAAGTTGACATTTTAATAGTGATTAGCACCTGTCATTTAATACAATATAATCTATATAATCCATTTATTTCGACAATAAAGTTCTTTAAAACATTGCATTTATGCATCAATATAAATATTGTACTATATATAAAATATATAAAGAGTAGACACATAAATTTTTATATTAAGTAGATTAAATATTGTTTTTTTTTCATGGTTCTAAATGAACCATTATATATATATATCAAATCACCTCAAACGTTGAGAAATTTTGAGCTACATCCTCTGTTATTTGATATTTATTTAAGATAGCAGTGTGCACTGAAAAAAATATAAACAAAGGCAGTATAGCAGCCTCTCTCAAATTATGAATTAAAAGCACTCTAAATGTTGAACAAAGGATCAAAAATAAAATGAATCCATTTATTCTTGGAGCTCTGATGATGATAGATTTATTCTATTCTGGATCCTCTGTTTAACATTTAGGAGTATTTTAATCCATAGTCTAAAAGGGAGATAATTTATTCTCTTTGTGTATATATATATAGTGTACCGGGTTCGTTCCTCAGAAGATCTTACACTGCAAATGTTTTGGCTGGTTACAAACTTCTTTATAATACATTTATAATCTTATTTAATTATAAATATTACATGAATGAACCGGCACATTTGAGCAAAGTGGAAAATACTATTGATAGCTTTAACTATCAATAATACCCATCCATGGTCAGATCGTGGCCCACCTTGGCTGCTAGATTCAAACCCCTACTATCCAAACACTTTATTTGTTTTGGAGTAAATCCTGGGCACCAGGTAGTCTAAGACTAACTTATTTGGACAGTAGGCTCATAGTCCAGTGCTCGAAACAATCCCTTAAATAGCTCAGTCTAATTTTTTTTTTGATTCAATAACAAATTATTTATATCATTAGTGGTGAGAGGAATTGATAAAAAGAATTGATAAAAGAATGGTAAAAAGAATTAACCGAAAAATTAAGGCTTAAGTTAAGAGACAATTTATTAACATAAAAAAAATTATACTAAATATAAATACTTTTATAAATTTTTGCTAATATAATATTGGTATTTTTAATCATGCATATATTTGATTCACACACTGACATATAATAAAGCATTAAAGAATATAACATACATATATTTAGAACACAGAAATTAATAGTTAATTTTTATGTGCTATAGAGTTCATATAATTATGGCTCTTGGAGGATTCACAAATTTTTTTACGAATGTGATGGCTACTATATATAAATGAGAATAAGAAAATCTTTTACCTAGGATTTTTGAAATGTGGATATTGCTTGCTGTTAGCTGCTTCTAATGAAGTATATCTAACCAGTTAGATTTGAAGTTTCTTGAGAAGATTTGATGCTTATCCGTTGGTATTATTGGAGACAGTTAAACATTGAGCAGCTTCAGGTTGTTACACAGACATCACTTTGATCAGATAGGTTTGGCTGTTTTCATTGGACTTCAGGCTGAAGAAAGACGTATGTTTTTCCAAGGTTTTAACACTGCATTCTTGTTTGATTTGCATGATTTAAATTATACTCTTAACTCTCTAAACTGAATTCAACTGGTCTCTCATTCAATTAACTAGACTCGACTGTTCGATTAAACTTGGCTATTTACATGTAAAGTATGCTTTTGTTTTCATGTCTGCCGGCAATATGTGTTGTCAAAATTTCTTTAGTAGCTAATCCTTTTTAATCTTGTTGTTGGGTATTTTAATTAGCAGCCATCACAAACGTGTTATTTTTTTATATTTTTAATTAGTAGCCACTGCTGTGTTTTTAAATATATTTCATTTTAATATTTATTTTCATGTGTTTTTCAATATGATTTTAACATGCACATATACATGCATTTATTATATATTTTATTAACAAGCTTACATTTATGCACATGTATAATTTATCCTAATAAATTCAAATGAAAAGAGATTTATATTTGAGACTTTTAACTATTTATTTTAATGAATACTACTAAGAAAAACTCTTTACTTCCTTTTATAAAACTTTTAGTTTGACTTTTTCTAACAAACAACCCCTCTCCCGTTCAAATTAATTAATTGTACCTTTCATTTCAAAAACTAATGATAGAAAGCTATTTGACTCTTACTTTTTTCGAAAACAAATTGCATTTTGTTGAATAAGGAAACTTTAGATTTTTATAACTTATTTTTTTTAGATAAATTATTATGTGCCAATTCCAGGTTGGTACAATATATATATATATATATATATATATATATATATATATATATATATATATATATATATATATATATATATATATATATATATATATATATTTCACATTATAACAGTTAAAGTTTAAACATATCAAAGAATCTATAATTTATTAAGATAAACTTTGTAAGTAAAAGATGGATTCTAACTTTTATCTATAGAGGCTGATAATAAATGTAGATGGTACTTCTTTGTTTAAATTTGGTTGTTGTCATATGACTTACAGTTAAAAATCACCAGTTATTGGCAATTTATGATCTCTTATTTAAATTATGTATATATTCATAGAATTATTTCTGGGAGCTTCTGCGTATTAAAAATATAATAGCTAAATAGCTGACATTTCAGTACAATAACAAGTACATTCCTTAGAACTTTTTCTTTCTCAAATCATAAGAATGTGTATGGTGAGATTTAAAATTGTTTTTTTTTTTTCTTTTGTTATTTTCTCCTCATTCTCAAATTATATTGATTGAGAAGTCATAAAAAATATCCCATCTTCCAATGGCTTTTTTCAAATACTATTAATTTTCTTCAATTCACACTTTTCATTTATGCTATTAAACTTTTTAAAAATCTCTATAGCTTACCTTAGCAGTCTCTGGCCATATTGTTTAATTTTTACAAGAATATGTGTTTTATTAAAATTGATGTCATGGTTAGTTAATTTAATGTGTGAATAAATGGCTGATGAATTGGATTTTTTCTAACTGCCAGAATGTGTTCTTTCTTTTTTATATTTATTCTATGATTGGTCTGTTCAATGTATGAATGTACATAAACTCCACATAGAATTTTTTATACACCATGACACTCCAAAAGAATCCTTTGGAGTGTCATTTGGAGTGTCATGGTGTATATGAAATTCCATGTGGAGTTTATTTACATTCATACATTGAACAGACCAATCATAGAATAAACATAAGAAAGGATGAACACATTCTGGCAGTTACAGAAAATCCAATTTTGGTATCAGCTTGGGATTTGGGCTTCTCATCAACACATTTTCAGTGGTATGGATGGCAGAAGAATTGGAGGTTGAAGTAGATTGAAGCCTGTCCATTAAAGTATGAAGATGTCCTACTTTAATATAAACAGAACACTGATTATATATATATATATATATATATATTGTACCAATATTGATATTGGCACATATAATTTTATCTAAAAAAATTATTAAAATAATCTTTCATAAAAGAAAAATGTAAAGTTAAATGTTGAAGAGTTTATTACAGTTTTTTTTCAAAAAGAATAAGAATCAAATAGTTGTCTATCATTAGTTTTTGAAATAAAAGCTGCAATTAATTAATCAGAAGGGGAGAGGGGTGTTTTGTTAGAAAAAGTTAAACTAAAGGTTTTATAAAAAGGAAGTAAAGAGTTTTCTTATTAGTATTTGTAAAAATAAATAATTTAAAGTTTAAAAAATATAAATCTCTTTTCATTCGAGCTTATTGTAATAAATTATATATGTGTGTGTGAGTGTAAATAAATGTATGCGTGTTAGAATAATATTAAAAAAATATAAATGAAAGTTAGAAAGAAATTATATTTGGAAAACATGGCAATAGCTATTAATTAAAATATAAAACAACACTTCTGCATGGCTATTACCAATTAAACCATCTTCCAAAACATGTTGTCAAAGGATTATTAATGAAATTTCGACAACAGATATTGCCAGAGGATATTGAAAAGAAAAACACTTCGCAGGTATAAGTGGTAAAATTTTATCGGATAATCAGTTGAGTTCAGCCTAGTTTCCAGTGACAGTCTTGTTTCAGTTCAGATAACAGTGCAGTTTATATTAAATGCGGTGTTGAGCAGCTTTTGGGAATATATGCTATTATGTCAGCCCTTTAGTCCAACAAGATCATCAAAACCTGCCCATGAAATAATGTTTGCATAACAGCTCAGAAATCCTCCACCAATGTTCAACTGTCTCCAGGAATAAAAACAACGGATTAGCATCAAATCTCTTCAAGAAATGTCAAATCTAACGGGTTAGAGATACTCCGTCAGAAGCAGCCAACAACAAGCAATATCCACATTCCAAAAATCCTAGGTAAAACATTTTATTGTTCTCTTTTATATATAGTAGCCACCACTGTAATTTGTAAATCCTACAGAGACAAGTAATTTGGACTCTATATCATACATAAAATGAACTATTGATATGTGTGCTTAAGTTTCAAATGCTATGTAATACTTTATTATTATATATCTAAGTGTATGAGTTAATATGTGCATGATCATTATATCAGTGTTATTAGTTAAATTAGATAAATACCAGTGTTCTATTATTAAAATCTACAATAATATTTAAACTAGTTTAGAAATGTTAATTTAAAATATGTATGTGTTTTATTAGAATTATAAAATGTTTAAAATTAGTAAATGTTAGTTAATAAATTGTCTTTAAAATTAAACTTTATTTGTCGGTCAATTCTTTTTATAAATTCCTTATACAATTCTTTTATCAATTCTTTTAACCACTAATTATGTATAATCTATTAGTGATTACAAACAGCTGAGCTACTCATGGATATTTAGGTGTTGAGTTAGTGGCCATTGCTCAAAGCGTGTTATTTATTCATTCTTGGATAATTAACTGGCGCCCTTGTTTATACACAAACAAAAAAGTGCTTTGAACGTGGTGTTGAACTCAACAGTTGAGAAGAAGTTATGTCCTGGAAATATAACACTAGTTATATATATATATACATATTTTGTAGCTATCGTTTGGACATACATACTCTCTGAGTATGTTCTTCTCTGCCTAAGAGCCCGATGTTTCGACGAGGACACATATTCGAACCCGGTACAATATATATATATATATATATGGGAGATGATAATCTGAATCAACTGATGAGTGTTAGTTTAGGATGAAATACTTATATTGATGATTATTTATTTTTTCCACATGTGTGTGGTCATGTGTATCAGTAGTAAGTCTGACTTCAAATCCCTTATATTTACAATCATTTATTCAGACATTAAATTAATTAACCATGACATCAATTTTAATAAAATATACATTCTTGCAAAAATTAAACAATATGATCAGAGACTGCTGCGGGAAGCTATAGAAATTTTTAAAGGATCTAAGAGTATAAATGAAAAGTCTGAATTGAGGAAAATTAACAGTAGTTAGAAAAAGCTATTGGAGGATGGGATATTTTTAGACTTCTCATGCAATAGAATTTGAGAACGAGTAGAAAATAACAAAGAAAAAAATACTGTTTGAAATCTCACCACACACACACATTCTAATAATTTGAGAAAGAAGAGGCACTGAGGAAAGTACTTGTTATTGTACTGGAATGTCAGCTATTTAGCTATTATCTTTTTACTACATAACAGTTTGTGGAAGCAATACTACGAATTTATTATTTATCCATGAAAGTATTAGAATTAATATATATATATATAAAATAAATAAAATATCTGTTAATTAAAAACAATATTGTAATTATAATTCAAATAATATTTTTAATGGTTTATAAACAATTACAAACAATCTTAAAATCTGCAGAAGTACTTTCACATTTTCAAAATTAAATTTAAATTTATATTTAAATGAAAATGTGAAAATTCTTCATGAAGAGAGAAACCATAGTAAAAGAAAAATTAAAGAGGCAATTTTTATAAACAGGAATAAAACGCATTTAATAAATAGACAAGCTTCTAACATTAAAATACGAGATTCGTGGAATTTGAATTGATGACGTTTGCTTCCGCTTTTGGTTTTTGAATTTAATGGCAGTGGAGGCAGGTTAGAAAGTAACCGAAAGTACTTCGCAGATTTTAAGATTGTTTGTAATTGTTTATAAACCATTAAAAATATTATTTCAATTATAATTACAATATATATATATATATATATATATATATATATATATATATATAACAGCCAAAGTGATACACTTTGAACATTGTCAGAATAAACAATTGAGCTATCCTATAATCATCATAATTAAATCAACTTTGCTCAATTTTTTATGTTGATAGTGCTTGATGTGTGTCTTTTATCCATTATATATAATTGGCATTGTAATGATCTATTTTTACATTTCTGATGTTTGATCATTTATTTGCCGAATTTTAAAATGTTTAAAACTATTCTATAAATTTAAAATTCAGTCACTTCACATCAATTTGTTTTAAATATCTTATTTGATGTAACATTTGGTTCTCTAAGTGTTTTGATTCAAAAAAGCTTTTCATATATAATCTTAATTGCACAGTAAGAAGCAAAGAACCTTTTCTTATTATAAAAAGGTGATTGACTTATCGTAGCTAGAGAGCTGCTCAATTGTTAATTGACAGTGCTTGAAGTTTGTAGCTTTGACCAGTTACATATAATTAACATTATAATTGTCTATCATCACACACATATATATGTAAATTTTAATAATTATCTACATAACATTATACTAAAGAGTGATCAAAGTAAAGTGAAATAATAAAATGCTAACAATATTTAATTAAAAAACAATATTTTTTCATATAAATTATATAAAAAATTTTTTTTTTAACAGCTACTATAAAAATATATTAATTTATATATAAAAAGCCTTTTTTTGGCACATGATTTAATCAAATAATAAACATCTGTTTTAACCATTAATTTATTATTGCATATAAAGCACAAAATCTGGATTGCTATATCATAATTTTATTTTATCTTATTCATTATTAGTTTATTGTTATTATTGTTACTTTTACTTCTAATAAAAAACAGCAGATGACAGGTTATATGCAATATTAGCAACATATTAGGCATCTGTTGATTGAATGTAAATGCTTGAAAGCAGAAAGGGTACAAATAATGAAGTTATGGGAGAATAAATATAATCAAAGTGATTATACAGAAAGTGAGTTATTGGTTTTTATACTGGGTTTGGGAAAATATAGGGGGATTTAGATATAAAGGCCATAGGGTTGACAAGGATTATGTTGTGGAAATGGGATGGAGCAGATTATGGGAAAGGTTAGGGTGGGAAATGGAAAGGGAAGGTAAAGTGGCTAACAGGTTTCTTTGGACATAGTTGCTGAGAGATTCCTGACTCCGTTTAAGGAGAAGTCACAGTACATCACATCACATCACATCAGAACAAGAGAATATACATGCAAATCGAAAAATATGGATGATTTAGTCTGTAAATTATGTAAGGAAGGTAGAAAATATTAGGCATCTGGTAATTGAATGTAAATGCTTGAAAACAAAAAAAAGGGCACATATAATGAAGTTATGGAAGAATAAATATGAAAAAAGTGATTATACAGAAAGTGGATTATTGTTTTTTATGCTGGGTTTGGAAAAAGATAAGGGGGATTTAGATATAAAGGCTATAGAGTTGACAAAAATTATGTTGTGGAAATGGCATGGAGCAGAATATGGGAAAACTTAGACTGGAAAATGTAAAATAAAATAGCTAACATGTTTCTCTGGGCATAATTGCTGAGAGATTCTTGACTTCGTTTAAGGAGAAGCTACAGTACATCACATCACATAATGGTTAAAACAGATGTATTTAACGTTCGATAAGAGCATAAAATCACGTACCAAAAAAGGCTTTTAATTCATAATATTATTATATATTGTATCATTTTTTATAATTAATTAAAAAAGAATTAAAATTCTCATGACAATAATGTCTCCTACAGAAAAAAATAGATCTGAAGTAAAAATCTAAAGCAAACAATAAATATAAAACTACACAATATTTAAAAATGAAATCCAATTATCTTTAATATTAAAAAAAGTTATCATTTTTTTGTTCAATTATTTTGAATCTGAGACGATTAATTTAATAACAAGATTTGTTTAAATATTAAAAACAATTAGAGTTTACTTTTGAATTGCGGCTAGTTTTATTTGTAAGTGAAAACATTATTTGTTCTATAATTTCATTTGAAAAGATCTTTGTTATGTGCATAAATCCATGGTCCTTAGAATTTATTTTTTAAAATTTTATATTGCTAATATTTTATTTTGATGTATATCGTATCAGAATGATGATTATTGACTAAGTGAATAAAAATTGCATCAAATGACCATTGGTATGGGTGTGTAAATTATTTTAACTATTTACACAACCCCAAAGAAAAACAAATTATATTCTCAGGCGCTATTTGCTCTCTACACACACCTACTAAACTGTAACAAGCACATACATTTATATTGTTCACAACCAGGTGGCAGAACTCAATGGAAATATTTAATTTATTTCAGCATATGAAAATGCAGGTACAAATTTTTAATCAATCACAGCACACAGTATAGAAGTATTATATTGGGAACAGAGAACCAAGGCTATATATAAGCCACAAAAATTATTTAATTAACAATAGTTAGTTACACATCAGCATAACTATATATATATGATACATTCACATATTAAATTGACTTCAATGTTTATATTAATCAATAGAATAAATTAAGATTTCAATAAATTAAGATTTCCATAGCGTAAGCTTGTGGTTAAACACATGTAGAGGTCCCTACTATCGCATTTTACACGCATATTCTCGAAGTTACAGCCTCGGTAAAAATTACTTACGTAATCAATGTGCGTTGAATAAATTTATAATTACAACTATGTATTTCAAAAATATTAAAATTAGAATTTATTTAATATTCGATATTATTAACAGCAATCATTAATTTAACAAAATAGTTAAAAAAATACAAAATAATTATCAAAGTACTTATTTATCTTTTTTTCCTGTATGATTTAAAAAAAGTTTCTTATTAGTTATTGATCTAAAGATCTTTGTTATAACTGGACCCAATTCCTTCGTGAATTTTTCTATAAAAACCACACACCGTAATGTATATGTTGTTTACATTTTTGCAATAGTAGAAGTAAATTCTTTGTATGTAAAATTGTCAATTATCAAACAACTTTCTCCAAGAATAAAATATAGATTCCATTCTCCCTTAACTTTTCTTAAAATAACAGTTTAAAATTAAAGTAGGTTTTTATATCTTCACTAAAATGTGTTGCCTACTGTTCTAAAAGGTTATGGGACCTACACCTCTGATTGTCTGGATTGATAAATGTTGTGATAAGAGATTTTTTTAAAAACAGCAACTTAAATTTCTTCTTAAACACCTAACTGATAACAATTAATATTTAAATGTTTTACATGTTGTTCAATTTCAAAAACAAATCAATATAAATGGATTATTAGGATAATTGTTAAAAACAACAAGTTTGAGTCATTCTCTAATTAACTGTCATTATCACAGCTAGCAAACAACCATTTAATTCTCTAAGACAAGATAATCAAATAATAAAAATATATTTCAACAAAAATAAAAATATATATTTTGAACTAAAATTATTCACAAAATAAAAAAAATGTATACTGTATATATTTTTTAAATTTATTTCGCCCACATAAAAAATAAAATATTACAATTTTAATTAGTCTCCCAAAAGTCTTTTAAAAAGTCTGTACTTTTATAATAAAAAAAATTTTTTGTTGTCAAGCATTGGTGGTCGAGAGGTCTGAGACAGCCGCTTTACAAGCAGTTGTCCCGGGTTAGCGGGTTCGCTTCCCGGCTGATGCTATGACACATGAGAAAAAATTTTTTTTTTAAAAAAAATTTATAATGTTTTAAGTTGACTAGCTGCAAAGAAATAGTAACTTTGAGGTAATTTCTTATGCTGCAAACCATTTTCTAAAAATTGTTAAGTTATATCATTTTATAAATATTACTTCAGATGCAGTGCTCATTAAAAATGACTCATAAAAAGAGATTATATATTCATTTTATGGAAAAATATTTTTTTGTAAAAAAAGTTTACAATGTTTTAGTATGATATTTATTTATATATTTTAAAATGCTTAAACTGAAGTAAAATATAAAATAATATTCCAGATAAATATGCAGATAATTAACAAAGAATGTAGTGATAAAATTTAAAAAATTGCTCAACCAGGCTGATAGTAAAGAGTGTTTTTATTCAAGCTAGCTAAACAATAAATCTTCAATTTGTTGACAAGGCAATATATATAAGTAAAAGATGGGTTACACTATTCATTCTGGTATGAGATCCTAATACAGATAAAGAGAGTTAAGAAAAGACTTTAATAGATTGATATTTTTGTATTTGTAAAAGTTAATAAACACCATTAAATAAGCAAATATCTATTTTGAAAGAAGATTAATAATCATTTTAAAAATTTTCAAATACCACTGCTATTAATCATTATTTAAAAAATAAATCCAATTTTGCATAAAAGCTATATGATTTTATTAAAGATTCATAGTTTGGATAAGCGTGGACTTTTATTATATACCATATATATATAGTAATAAAATCAAGTCATATTTCACATGACTTATATAGCTTGCATTTACAAATATGTAAAATAAAGGGTATGTGGCTTCGAGCTATGATTCTCTTCAGTGAGGAGCTAGGAAACCAGATTTAAAACATCAATTCAAGATAGGCATTTATCTAATAGTTAACTCTTAAGAAGATCTGAAAATTTCAGACATTTACATATCTTTAAATTCAGCTCTCCAAATTGAAATAATGATATGGGATTGAACTTAACTCAGATATATTATATATTAATAGGCATGCAATTTAATTTAATCAAAGCACCCAGCAATAAAATAATAATAGTAACAAAATCAAGTCATATGTCACATGCCTTATATAGCTTGCATTTACAAATATATAAAATAAAGAGCCTGCTAATAGTTCTAAACAAGCTTTTTTATGATAAATGCTACAAGAGAAAGCATTCAAAACATTTTTATCTAGGATTGTCCTGATTTCCAAACCAGTTTCAAGCTATGGCTCTCTTCAGTGAGGAACTATGACACTAGATTTAAATCACCAACTCAAGTTAACTCTTTATTTTACATATTCATAAATGCAAGATATACAAATCATGTGACATATAACTTGACTTCATTAGTATTATTATTTTGCTGTTGGGGGCTTTGGCTAAATTAAATTACTAAGCCTAGTAATATATAGTGTATCTGAATTAAGTTCAGGCCCAAATGATTATTTCAGTTGGAGAGTTGAATTTAAAGATATGTAGATGTTTGAAAATTTCAGATCTTCTTCTTAAGAGTTAGCTATTAGATAAATGCTTAGCTTGAGTTGGTGTTTTAAATCTCGTGTTCTAGCTCCTCACTGAAGAGAGCCATAGCTTGAAATGGGGGATGGGGACAATCCTAGATAAAGATGATTTAAATGGTTTCTCTTGTAGCATTTACTATTAAAAAAACTTGTTAAGAGCTATTAGCATGCTCTTTATTACATATATTTATACAAAACAGAAAACCATATGACATTAAATCAGTGTTCTTCAACCCTTGGTCCGCGGCCCGTGCCGGCACTGGGCCGTGGAACTTTTCTGCAGGTCCGTGTGCTAGATGGGCAGTAAAAAGTTTGTAATAATAAATAATAAGAGTTTAAACTTTTAATTAATATAGCCAATTTTTATTTATTTTTTCATCTCATTTTTACCCAATTAAAAAAAAAAAGAAAACAGAACGAAAACAAAATCTAATCAATCATTCACAAATTAATTTGTTTTTCTAGTTATCACAGATGTTTAGGGGGGGGGGAGGTAGAATTACATTTTTTCTTTTCTAAAAAAAATTAAAAAAAAGTTTTTTATTATATAAACTCCATATATATAAAACATTATCTTATATATTTAACATTGTTGTTTTGATCAGTTATAACAATTATGCTTATCTTTAAGAAAATTTATCTATAGACTTCTGCCGGTCTGCGAAATCTTATCTTTATTTTTGCTGGTCCCTTATCCTTATTTTTACAGTCCGCAGGTGTGAAAAGGTTGAAGACCACTACATTAAATACTAGCAAAATAACAAATTTATACAAAATTTTTTTCAAGATCATGTTTTTACTTATTAACAAATAGATGTTCACAAGTAAAAATAAACTAAACATAAAACATATACACACATATATAAAACAAAAATAAATTACCCATAATCCATTTCAAAACACATCTTTAATATCAAAGGAAGTTTTCAGTTTAATATATTCATTTTGAAAAAGATTTATCATCAAAGTTTCTTTAACTCCTCTTTGCAATTCATTTTTTTCATAAAAGATAGCCTCTACATTGTCAAATAATATTTTATGATCTGTATTCAATTTATGAATATACAAAATTAAATTATGATATCTGTTTTTAACTCCACTCTTACAAACCTTATCTTTTTATTTACTTTGACCTATATATATATATATATATATATATATATATATATATATATATATATATATATATATATATATATATATATATATAAAAAAAAAAAATATAACAACTGCAAGAAATCTTATAAATTATACCAGGAATACATTTACAATCAATAAACTATTTTGAATTATTTAATAATGAATTTAAATCAAGGCCTTTCTTCCAAGTAACTTTCATACCATGCAATAAATGACTATTCTTATAAAGCAATCTATAATTTGATGATTTAAATGATAAAGAAATAAATTAATTTTTCTCAATAATATTAAATTTTTTATTAATATCAGGCTTATGGATATTTTTACTAAATATAATATTACTAATAAATTTATATTTACAATCCAATACAATATAACCAGAATCAAATTGACTTCTTTAAATATAAGCATTACTTTCAAAAATTTTAAGCCTTTTATTTATGTAACAAAAATGTAATAAAGACATTTTTTCTGAATATAAGATTGAAAACTGTAAGGTATTATCATATTTTTTGTAATTATTATGTTGAATAAAATGACTACAAAGTAAAGTATTTGTCTTTTATTGTATCTTTATTTATATGAAATTATTTATGAAATAAAAAAGAATGGAGAAATATGGAAGTTGTCTATCTATAAAAACTTTATTAATACTTAAATCTAAAAATGTTAGCTTAACAAAATCAAAAATGCTCCCTTTCACTAATAAAATTAATATTAGAATCTATCAAAAAATTCCTTGAATCTATATTTTTTGAATAATAGACTAAAAATCATCAACATATCTAACAAATAATTTTAAAGAAACAGAAAAATGATTAATAACACTATTGTCTAAGAAATCAATATAGACAGAGTATATTAAAGAATAAATAACATAACCACTAACCCATCCTTCTTTAACTTTATAAAACACATTATTATACATAAAATATATAGAATCCTCCAATAATAAAAGCAAATCATGAATAACTTTAATCTCATCAGCAGAAAAATATTCATGTTCCTAAACAGAAAGAAACACATTAATACTTTTTATTTTATCAGTAGATTAATACACATTTTTAATATCTAAATTACCAAATATAAAATCATTCTCTAAAATAGATGTGTCCAACATATCAATCACAATGGATTGGTCAATTGCCAATAAATTTTAAGTTGATCACAAGCAAAAAAAAGGTTTTATATTAAACATATTCTTTAAAGACTAAAATTTTGAAAATAAATTTTTTGAAAAGCAATCATTGAAATTTGGGATTTTTTATTTGAATATGAAACTCAATTTAAAACTAAAACTTTAAAAATTATAAACTGCTTTAATGATAATAATTTTTTCTTGTGTTTCAAATCACAAAATATTTGTTATAACCAAAATAGATGTGACAAAATGTATTGATTGTGTGCCATTAATGGGAATTAATCAAACTGAACATAATGTATTTATGATCTTTCATTAGATTAATAAAACAGTTTTGTGTCAAAAAAACAAATTGAATCCTGCCATTTCAACTGTAAACGTATGTTTTTTTGACATTTTAAATTTTTGGAAAAAAAGTTTGTAAACAACAATCAAATAATAAAAAAAAAAGATAGTTACTTTCAGTATATTTACTATCGTTTCATCACGTTTATTTTAGTTATAGCAATAGAAAAAAAAAAACGTTTATTTTTGAATTCTCGTTTAAGTAGGCTGACAAGTTTTGACATTTTGAAATTTTTAAAAAGTCTTTTTTGAATTGTGAAAAGAGGTTGCGATACTTAAATTGTATTAATTTAATATAATATGAATATTTTTATTGATAATTCTTATTTTGTGGCAAAAATTAATTTATTTGATTTATCTCCCATGATGACTAATAAAAAAGCAAAAACATATAATTTCAATAATGATTTGGAAGAAGAGTTTTTATTCATCATGTATAAAGAAAAGTGTTTTTGTTTATTGTGCAATTCTACAGTAGCTTTACCGAAAAGGAGTAATCTAAACAGACATTTTGCTGCCATACATCCAAGTTTTGATGGAGATTTTCCTCCAAAATCTATAATAAGACAATCTGAAGTACAAAGATTAAAAAGATCTCTAAATTTACACCAATCTTTGTTTACAAAAAGGTGTTGTAAATCAATAATGGCCTCTGTGGCATTTCTCTGCGTGTTGTGATTTTTTTTATAAAGCACAAAAAGCCTTTTACAGATGGTAAGGTATTCAAAGAAGCTTTTTTGGCGGTAGCAGATAGCTTATTTTACAATTTTAAAAATAAAATGGGAATTGCTGATGCTATCCAAGATATACAACTTACCAGACAAACTGTAACAAGACAAGTTGAAATCATGGCAATGGATTTACGATACAACTTAAACAGGATTTTGAAAATTAATCATGATTTTATCACAGTTGAATATTCTCAAATCATGCTTGATAAGCAAATGAAGAAATTTATGTATAAACATAAAAACAATAGAATTTCTATGGCAACAGCATGAATTGATGTGCCCAGCATATTTAATTCACACCAGAAAAAATACTTTCTATTACGAAAAATCTATTATGAAACTGGCAGGCAAATAAAAAAGTTTTATTAAATTTTTTTTTTGTATTAAAGTGTGAGAAGATTTATTATAAGCAATATATATATATATATATATATATATATAAATCTAGTACAGTTTTTCAATTATTCTTTATCTTTAAATAGACTAATTAACACTTCTATGGTTAGGCTTGGAAATAATGATAAAGCAGAGTTAATTTATGTTTTGGATTGCTAGATTTGTATTTAACTCTAAATATTACGAGGGAGATGCAAATAAATATAAGTTGAAAATTGCACATCACAGTCACCTATAATATAGGTATACAACAATAGGGCATATAATTTGGTCTTTTTTGGAATAGAAGAAAAAAACTAATTATTTGTTTAAACCTACTGACACCATATCATTTGAGTGGGAAAAAATACAGAAAATATAAACTAAAAAAATCTTGGTATATGATTAATTAAAAAAATTGATATGAACCAATAACTACCGATCTTTGGGAAATTATATACTTTGCTCCATAGATATGAACCGTCCAGTTACACTATCCGGCAGAATTCAAAACTGCCTTGCCCACTTGAAAGAACAAGAACTACAAGACATCCTTATTAATTATGGTTCAGTTAGCAAATTTAAACACCTATTAACCCCTCACTTCGAAGATCAAATTCTGTCCAATACAGTTATCTTCACACTTACTTTAAAGAAAAACATTATACCCACTGACATACCCACCATTATTACTGCAAGAGGCTCTCCTATGGTTTTGACCTTCAGGGGAGTACAGCCACAATGTTTCTTCTGCCTTCAAAGAACACACCTTATTAAAGATTGTGCAGCAAGAATATGCATACACTGTGGTATTAAAAAGAATAAAGTTCACAGATGCCCTGGTAGACCTATTAATACGGCTATCACTTCCTTAAATAGACAATCACCACATGGGACTAATTCAAACAGCAACCTCACAAACCCAGACAATCTGATTCAAATAAATCCTCCAACAAACCCTCTCACATCCAAACCTATCTTTCAAAATGAAAATCTTCAAGAAAGAACAAACACCAACATCTACACTAATAGTAGTGAATCAGAGAACCAAGCAATAACATATACTGCTACTAAACCAATCTCTCAAACCAATAATACTCAAGATCATTCATTAGATACATATTGTACTAATCCCCGAGAAACAATGCTAGGCCAAACTCTTTCTACAAAAGAAGACAATATGACCAAACCATCTAACGAGAGCAAGGAAAACCCAGGCAATGAAGAAAATACACTTAAAAAATGTCAAAACAATTCATCTATAACAACTCCCACCCAGCTTAAAACCAATGATGCATCATCATTCAGTCCAGCTAAGTCTAATAAACCTAAACAAAGTGATCCACAAACTGTCCTCAATTCTTCAACGCCTGCAGTAATCAACCATCCAGATGAAAAGACTTATCAAACACTCAACCCGAAAGTCAGCATAATTAATGTTTCACAACAGTTACAGCAAACCGAAAATGACTCAGGTCTAAAATTTAAACCAAATTCTTATAACAATTAAAAACACTTTCATCAAAAGAACAGGAAAAAGAAAACAACACTACTAAACTTAAAAACCCCCAAAAAACCAACATAACAAATTCCCAAAATACAAATAAGAAAATTAAAAGAAAATCAATTCGCTCAGATAAATCGAGCTCTGATGATGACAGCTCCCATCCAATACATTATTCACCACCACCTGCTAGCAAACAAATCTCAGATATATCCAGCACAAAGCTTCACAAATCCATAGAAAAAAAGAGGAAAACCATGGATCCTATAACCATCGATACCATTGATCCATCTGACGAATCTCAGTCAGATTACACTACTTCATCAGACACCGAAGACTTCATGGATGCGTTTCCTCAACCAACAAATATATCAATCCATCCACAAGTTCGATCACAAGACTCTAATTTCCAAACAACATCAGAACTCACTAACATGGAGATGCCCCACATTGACTTGGTACACTTTGCTGAGGATGGTTTGGATTAATCTATCATGTTCTGCAAAATTGCTGGCATTAATATTCACGGCATCAACTCAATTGATAGAGTTCTAGCTATTAAAAACTGGCTCTCACTCTGCTCACCTCATATACTTCTTATGGGTGAAACTAAATATCACCATAAGACCGATCATAAAATATTATCTCTTCTCTCAGCTCTCGGATTTACTAGATTTTCCATAGGACATTCTGCTTCAGGTGGAGTCGGTATTCTTCTCAGCAAGTCAACACCACCAAACAGTTTTAGTATTCTATTCCTAGATTCCAATATTATTGTCATAGAAATAGACTATTGGGGTTATCCGATCATCATAGCTTATATATATACAGCCAAAGACACCTCTCAATATCTAAAAATAATCCATATCCTAAATGCCATCAACGCTAACAGTCTCCTATTCTTCTGGGAGACTTTAACACTACATACAATGACTTCAACAAGAGATTTTTGCATCTAATAAATCTCAGATTAATGTGTGGAGAGGGTTTCTTCCCTCCTGAAGCCTACTCTTTCTATACTAAAACTAAAAAGTCCCTGATTGATTTGGTTTTCTACACCCCAGACCTCCACTTCAACCTTGATGCAGCCTTGGCCCCTGTTGCTTTCTCTGATCATATAGCTCTAATCTTACAACTTACACCTATTGCAATCCCTACACCTATTGATGGACTTGGTAAAACCATGCGCATGATCACCCAATCAAATATGACCGAAGCGATAGTATCTGAGGCATACATCCTTTTCCAGAAAATAAACATCCTTTCCCTGCCTGCTGAGGAGGGCTGGTTTTCCTTCATTGGAATACTTCAGTCCATATTAAATCACCACACCAGGAAAATCAAAGGACCTAATGGCCTTCTAAATGACCTAACAGACATTAATATACAACTTCAAGCATCACAGCAAAATTTCACAAATACAGAAAAAATTATCTTCCTTAAAAATCTCTACAAAATCAAGCAAAAGTCCCTTGCAGAATATATATCCATCAGAAGAGCCAAATGTTTCTTAGCACAACAACACTGCTGGACAAGAGACTATCTCAGATGGGCACTGGGATACAATAAAAAACAAATCACTCCCTTATCCATTAATGCTAATGGAACCAATCTTATTGGCTTTCCAATGATGCAGCACATCAGCAAACAATTCTGCCAATTAATGCAAAAAGATGGAGCTCCTCCTATAAACAGCTGGTTGGATCCTGGTGACCCCGGAGAACATGGCATCAGGGAAATCCAAATCAAAAAGAAGATAACATCTCTCCCTGACGGCGTTCATCCTGGTCTTCATGGCATCCCAAATTTCCTTCTCAAACACCTCAGTCAATTCACTGTGCCAATTATTAAAAAAATGATTGATCACCTAGCCTCCGGCAACAGAAACATAACAGATCTTTACCCAGTGGCACTTGTGCCTTTTATTAAAAAAGCAAAACCACTAAACGACATTAACAGTATCCGGCCAATTTCCATGACCCCATTGCTTATCAAGATAATTGAGTCAGTCATTAAAGATCAAATCCAAACTCAAATTCTTAGCCATATCTCATCAAACCAATACGGAAAAAAGGGATCATCAACCTCGCATGCTATGTCCAATGTAACTGCACTGTTTAATTACATCAGAGGACATCGTAAATCAAAACCTATTGCTGTCCAGCTGGATGTTGCGGCAGCATTTGATTCAGTCCAGATAAACATCCTTCTGGATATTCTGTTGGAATGTGACATTCCAGCTGGGATTGTTCAGATGGTCAGCAATCTGCTCAACAACAGAGAGATTTTTCTCTCTCTTGATGGCAAGATCACACCAGGCTTCAAGCCATACAAGTCGATCCCTCAAGGATCCCTGCTCAGTGCCCTTTTCTTCACAGCATACATCAACCCTCTTCTGATGGATATAGAAAAAAACCTCCCTGGAATTTTCCTTTCCTCTCTCAATAAAAACTTCAATGTATTTGCATATATAGATGACATCATGGTGGTGCTTCCCACCATTAAATACCTTCCTCATCTCATGAACATATTAAACAGAAATACAGCGAAACTTGGCCTACAAATAAATTTTAACAAATCTTCCATCTGGAAGATAATGTCTGGTAAACAAATTAACTCTCCTTTTTCTGCAAAACCCCAAAGATACCTAGGTTTTCCAATCTACAAAACTCCAACTGCAATGGCAAGAGAGATTCAAGATGCAATACTCCATTCAACTGAAACCATCACCACTTCACTCTCTAGAGTATACCTTTCATTATATGGAAAGGTTGGCCTCCTCAACATGATCATAATGCCAAAAATCTCATATTATCTTCCATTCGTTAAAATGTCTAAACTGTTTCAAAATAAAATTAACCGATTATGCACCAAACTTCTCTGGAGAGGAAGGACAGTTGCTATTAGCCTGCGAGGTATCCAACGACCATGCAGGTTCAATGGACTGTCATTCCACTCAATACAAGCAATCATTTTACAGAAAACCCACAACACTCTACATAATCTGATCCTCTCCTGCGGATACTCTAACATTATTAAAAAAATTACACCAACAGATCGTCCTCCACCCTCTTCCAGTTCATGGATAGCATCCCTAATACAACAACTACAACTTTATAACCCGATAATATCCTTTAACCTTAACCAAAAAATCACCTTATGGGAAGCATACAATATAATCAACTATAATCAACAACCCATTAAAACCAGCCTAAAAATAACCAACCAAAAACTCATTACACACTTCAAAAGATGGAGTCTGGAACCCAAATTCCTTGACTTCATCATTAAAATAAATCTTAATGCGCTACCCATGAATTGGTTTCTTTATCACCGAAGAAGTTTTACCAGCATTGACCCTATATGTGGTCTGTGTGCTCGTGAAGATGAAACCATAGACCATATTATACACCAGTGCCCAAGACTTAAAACTCTGAAAGATATAATTATAATCAATTCCAGCATAAGACCTGATATGATTTTCTCACTTGAAAATGCCATTCATAATGGATTTTTTTTAATAATAAGGCTTTCTACCTTTGTCCTTTATTCCATGTGGATAGTGAGATGCAAAAGTCTCATGGAATTACTCCCGCCACAAATCATACCATTGTTTTATCAAACGCTCAAAAAAATCAAGAAACGTGACCAGCTCCTTGCCTCCAGTAAAGTCTTTGCTGACACCTGGTCTTTAATTGCTCTTTCCTTTTCCTGATTATCAATTCCCAACTACCCAGCATTATAGAATAGTCATTTATAAAAGAAAATATTCATGTTTATATTAAAAATGCTAATACCATTAAACAAGTTCTTAGAATCTCTTCACTATACCTAACCACATAAGAGCTCTCATAACATAATCTAAACAGATGACATATAGAACATTATATAATCATATTATTGTACAATTTATTCATTTATTTATCCTTTATTAGTATGTAATCACTATTTATTGTTAATAAAATTTTTATTGAAATGAACAAGAATTGATGTAAGGGTAAATAATTCCATCAATGTGGGAGCCAATAATATTCTACTTGACATGAACTACTGTATATATATATATATATATAATATTTTTGGGTATAAACCGTGTATTATTTTGCATTACAATCTGATATTTTGATGGACTAGCAACCACCATTATCAAGGTTGACTTTTGAAAGAAAAATCGTTAGATGTCAAACAATGACATGACTCAGTGTGAGATGAGGAATGAGATTTAATTTGAAGCAGTTCAGCATTCACAATATGAGGCTTATCAAAATGTTTATTTCCCTCAGTTTTTTCACCTATTAATTTTAAGTTAATATTAGATAAAATGAGAGGTTTCCACATTGCTCAAGAAGCTATGTGGGTCAGTCTAATAGATGAATAAATGTCAGAATTAAGAAACATAGAAATGCTTTTAATCAAAAAATTAGGACATCAGTTTTTATTTCCCATTTTTTAGAAATTGGCCACAAACTTGATTTTGACAATACAAAAAATAATTGTTAATTTGGAAAGATATGATTTAAAAACCACTAGAGAATCAAATGAAATATTAAAGAGACCTACTGGTTTAAATAGAGCTGATGAAGCACAACATATTCCAGCTATGTGAAAACCTCTCATTTTATGTAATATTAACTTAAAATTAATATGTAAAAAAACCGAGAGAAATAAACATTTTGATAAGCCTCATATTGTGAATGCTGATCTACTTCAAGTTAAATCTCATTTCTCATCTCACATGGAGTCAAGTTATTGTTTGAGATCTAACGATTTTTCTTTTAAAAGTTAACCTTAATAATGATGGTTGCTAGTCCATCGAAATATCGGATTGTAATGCAAAATAATACCCGGTTTATACTCAAAAATATTGTTTTATCTACATCATATAACTGTGAAAACAATATATATATATAAGGAATAGTTTGTAAGAAAGAAATGAATATCATATTGAAATATATGGAAAGGAATCACAAGGAAGAAAAAATAGAAAAAAAAAGAACAATATTTTTTTCATTAGTATTATTTGAAACAATTGTCAACATTATATTACTTGTTAAGTTTAATATTAAATTAGTTAATTTAAATGATTTTATTTATTATGTATTATATTTTAGTGTTTGTTTTAAATTAATAACTTTAAAAGTTATGCTTAGGATGAGAACCTAATAAGCATGAAGAAAGAGAAGAGTGAAAATGGGATAAAACAGTACTTTGAGTTTTTATTGTAAGGTAACAGAATTTAAATTAATGTAAGGTAACAGAATTTAAATTAATTTATTACATCTTTTAAAGTATGAAATAATTAATAATTAATTTACTGACATGATAAAGAACCAAGAGATGGTAGTTATAATAATTTTAAAAAAGTATGATAATGATAATGAAATTTTAAAGAGGAATATGAAAGGATTAAATGTATAAATGATAAAAGTGGCTAATAAAAAAAAGTTCTCATTTTTAATGTAATAAAGTAAACATGATGGTTGTCAAATTACATACTTTGTTTTGTAACACATCATTTTTAGATTTATGGGATAACAATTAATGGGAAGATAATAGTGTAATATTATTATGCTGGTGTATAGTAATGATGGATGCTAGCAATACCTTTTGTTAGAGTTAGATAAATTATCATTCCAGGAAATGATTAATGTGTTTAAGTTATACTTTCCTGAAAAACTCTATTTTATGGAAATTCCTCACATCATTATGTCTCAAAACTACATATATGGGTGACTAGATTAACCTCATTATGTTATTTCTATCAGTACTTCAGGAAAGTATAATTAAACAAATTGTCTTAAACATACTTATTTTGCTTACAATAATTAATTTTACAAACAAATAACTGGAGTCCCAATACGATTTCTTATTTCCAATGTTTTTTCTTATTTATTCATGGAAGAATTTGAAACACAAGCTTTAAGCTCAGCATTAACCAAACTGTTTATCTGGCTCAAATATATTGACAACATGTTTGTTATTTGATCATATGAAAAAAAAAAAACTGAATGATTTCTTTATTTATATTAATGACTTAAAACCATAAATTAAAGTTATAAAATGAACTATTTGAAACTTCCAATACTTATTTTACTCTAATATATATATATATATATATATATATAATAAAACAAGTCATAAATTTCATAAACTGCTTTTAAGCTTGCATTTAATGATCACTAGATGGAGCTTACCAATAGCTATAACCAAGCTTTATTTTATAAGTGCCGAAAGAGAAAGAATTCAAAATCTCTATTGGAAAATTCCTATCTCCAGATCAATTGTTTTTGAGCTTATGGCTCACCTCAGTGGAGCACTGGGACTCTAGAAACTACATCTAAAATACTAACTCAAAAGTTAGCACTTATAAAACACGTTACTATTAGTATGAAAGTCTGAACTTTTTAGACACATAAATGTTTTGAAAGCCAGCCTTACTAATCAGATAGCAATATGGGTCTGAATTCAGATTTGTTTCACCATATAGTAATAGCCTCTGCAATATAGCCCTCAATGGCTGGATTTGAAGACATTTAAGTGTCTGAAAAGTTCAGGTTTTCAAATTGATAGTAATGTGTTTTATAAGTGCTGACTTTTGAGTTAGTATTTTAGATGTAGTTTCTAGAGTCCCAGTGCTCCACTGAAGAAGCCATAAGCTCGAAAATGATTGGTCTGGAGATAGGGACTTTCTGATAGAGATTTTGAATTCTTTCTCTTTTGGCACTTATAAAATAAAGCTTGATTAGAGCTATTGATAAGCTCCATCTAGTAATCATATATATATATATATATATATATATATATATATATATATAAATTTGTTTATAAATGTTTAATTAATTCTGTAATAACATATTTAACAAAACATTAATAATGAATGATATATAAATAATTAATAAATTATAACTGTCTAAATAAAAATAAAAGTATACTAAAATAATCCTTGAATTATTAAAACAGGCAAAACTCTCTATATGTATTACCACTCAGTGCAAGTTAGAGTAGAAATGGATGCTAGAAGGCTTGTGCAGGCACTAGATGGAGATTTTATACTCAAGCCTTCTGGCATCCATTGATTACTCTGGCTTGCACTGAGTGGCAATACATATAGAGAGTTTTGCCTGTTTTAATAACAGCTATAAGCAAGCATAAGAAATGGTGATCATGTAATCCTTGGATTACTTAATATTATAATAATAAAGTGTTGATTTGTTGCTATATGCTAATTTAAAAGTTTTTTTTAAAAAAGGCTTAATTTATTTAATGGTATAATTTTTACTTGATGAGAGAAGTCCAATTTCTATTTTTCTTTTATTGTAAAATGGTGCAGTATATATTCAAACTTTAGCACAAATCCATTTGCAATTGTAGCATTTGAATAAAAAAAACAGATTATCATTTTTGGTAGTGAGATTTAGGGATTTAAATCTATAGTTCAATTTGATGATGAAAAGATAGTTTAAAAAATACATAGAAAGTAAGAGAGTTTACTTCAGTCTGAACTGTTTTTCATTGGTCAGTAATTTATGAGAGTTTGAAACTTATTTCAGTAATGATGTAGATTAATTTGATTGATTACAGACACATGTATGTCACATATATATATATATATATGTATAAATATTAAACAATTAATTATAACACCTTTGTGCACAGAAGGTCACAAAATTCCTAGATATATACATGGCTAAAAACAGTATTTAATGATAATAATAAATGTCTGTGAAGTTATTTTTAAAAGGATAATTAAGCTTAAATCACTCTCTAATCACCTTAAGACTCATATTTACCTTAGAGGCAATTTCATTTTCAAAAATAATTCAGTGAAATTATCCATAAAGGCAAAACTCTCCATACAGAAGTGTCACTCAGTGCAAGCCAGAGCAATCAATGAATGCAGGAAGGTTTGTGTATAAAATCCCTATCTAATGCCTATTCATCCAATACTCCCAGATTACTTTCTAGCTTGTGACTTTCATTAGTGAGGAGACTTGGATCTGAAAGCACTGCACCTAGATCTCAGGATCTAATGCAACCCTCCAGCAGCCATCTTTTATCTTTTTTAGTTAACTATAAAGCTTTGAGTTCAAAATGAAATCACAATAATGTTTTCAAGCTAATTTTATTAGCTTGTATAATTGTATAGATCTGATTTGCTCTGTATGGACAGTTATGCTTCTGTGAAAAACAGCTTGTGTAAGCATAAAAAATGGTTATCAAGAAATGTTTGATGGTTTAAATTCTCCAATTGCATGAAATGATTTTTTAATTTGATGGAGTTAACTCTTATTGAATTTTTTTAAAGTATTTGATTTGTTTAATTACTAACATAAACTATAAAACATAAGTCATTAGATGATGTTCATACTCTTTCTATCTTTTCCATAACAAAGTACTATATTTTAATTCATATTTACACTGTGCTATTTATGAGGCATTTTAGATGGTGTAAAATTTAAACATTTATACTAGCAACATTTTATATATTTTTACACATCTTAATTAGTTACTGTAGAATTGTAAGCACTGAAGTTAATAAAATCACTTATTAATAGAATGCACAAATTATATATATTATAGAAATGATAAATTTATATACATATTCTTAATTTCATTACATTTAAAACTTTTTTTTTTATAACTTATTAGTTAATAATTATTAAAATAAATAATGTATTAAATTGTTGGAAAAAAATATTTTATTTTAATATTTGAAATACAGGTATTCTTCATATACCTGGAGCTTAATTGTAAATATAGGGGATTTGAACATAGTGTAACAGTGGTATAAGATAGAGTGGATAGTTGAAGGGTGATAGATAGTCTGTTTTCAAATCCCCTATATTTACAATTAAGCTCCAGGTATATGAAGAATGCTTGTAATTCAAATATTAAACATTAACCCTGCTTCCTGCTCATCTATGCATTTAAATGGATAAGGTCATATACATGAGGAGTCAGTGTGGCTTGAGGTCAACATGGGTATGGCAATAATATTGGCATCAGCATGGATTTGGGCTTTCCATCATCATATTTTCAATGATATGGATGGCTGAGAAGTCAGAGGTTGAAGTAGATTGAAGTCTGTCCATTAAAGTATGAAGATTTTCTATCTCAATATAAACTGAACACTGATTATATATATGTGTGGAAGATGTATTTTGTGCTGGTTCAGCACAAAATACATATATTGGTGATATTTTATCTTTTCTACATATGTGTGGTTAAGATTTTATATATTTTTATATAATATTTTTTTCAAGTACCATTTTATGCTTAGGGTAATATCTATTTATCAACAGAATATAAAAACTGCAGATAATTAGAGCGAGCATATTATATATTAAAAAATGCTTCAAACATAAATATCCATATTAATGATTATCTCAAAACTCAATATGGAACAAATTAAAACTAATTTGCAATTAAATAAAATAATTTGATGTGGTTGTAGATTGGAAAACTCTGGAACTTGACATTGTTAGATGTCAGACCATCTGTCAGTTTTGATAAATAAACATCTAAACAATAAACTATTTTATTATTTTTGGTAGTTAAGTGCAATGGTCGAGTAGAGGACTTTGTAGCTCAAAGCCCATGGACTGAAACTTCGGCTGTCATTTCCAGATCTGGAAATTTTTATGAATCTTTGAGTAATAAACAATTTGATTAATATTTTTTTATCAAAATGAATAATATAAATGAAAAGTATTTTATCCAAATTAAAACTTAAAAAACTAAAATGAAAATATATATTTAATATAAAATAACGTAAATTTGAATCAATTCATATCCATTTAAATATGCACATATTTTAATCTTTTTCAATATATAACAATTCATCTGTTTGCAACTCATTACATAGTAAAGGATTCAAATGCAGTGTAAAAAACAATTTTTCTTGAAACTAAATCAGTAAACAATTAAATAGCAATTTTTTTTATTTATTCTATAGAAAATATTTATGATTTACATTTAAAAATAAATAATAGTTGCATTATTTATTACACATGTTTACTTAAACTAACATCAATTAAATTATATTGATAATAAAAATATTATTCATAAAAGTTAAAAAACAGTTTTTAAAACAAATCTTTAATAAATAATTATTTAAATGAAAACAATATTTAAATAAAACTATACTTAAATAATAGTACCTATAGTTTTGAAAATAAACCTATCATTTTAAATGTCGCATGAATTCAATGCATATATAAATTACAAAAAAAAAAAAAATGAAAACAATCTTAATTTTAGTTTAATATTTACTTTTTTAAAAAATTAATTATAGTTAAATAATTATTAAAACAAATATTAAAATAATAGAAGAAGATGTGTAATTACTAATCTGTATTGTCTATTTGTGTGTTATTACTAACAAGTTGTTTGTATTTGAAAAAGTTTAAATAAAGTTTAAAATTTTCTATACATTCAACATTCACTCATAAATTTTTCAATACTGTTTTCAATTTGCATATGGTTTATGCTAAATATTTAAATTCTTGGAAAAACTTTTATTTTATAAGCAATATTATCTACCAATATAATTTAGAAGCCAATAAGATAAAATAAGTACTTTATTATGTTTATAATAGTTATAAATTTTTAATTAAGAATGTAAGTTATTAAATAATTTGTATATAATAAACATTTTATTATAAGTTCTATATGCAATCTTTTATGCATTTTTAAGTTTGGTCAGGCCTGCAATAGCTAAAGAAAAGTGGTGAATAATACAACTCGAAAAATTGAATAATCTACTAATCTGGATTGCCTAAATGTGTTATTACTAATGGTTATTTGTATTTGGAAAAGTTCAGATAAAGTTTAAAATATTCTAGACATTCAACGTTTAATGATAGCTGATGGAAATAGTCCACATTGCATCTAAAATATCATCATCCAAGCTTCAGAAAATTACTTTATTTACTTCTATAAAGCTTTAGGTTTTGATTGTAATGAATTAATGAGATAGTAGACTGGGGTTTTTATTCCTGGATTCCCTTTGGTATAAGCCAAATTATGATATAAAATTATCAAGTATCCACATGTAAACATAATTTTGAAATCTTTTTTATTTATTCTAATTTAACTTACATCGATTATACAGATCAGAAAGTTTAGTCAAGGATCATACTTAATGTGGATTCATCTAAACATCCATACTCACAATGACACTAGCTCCTATAATGAGAACACTGAGCATATAGATTATAAAATAAATCTTTGGTTTTAGTAAAGAAAGAGCCTGTAAATAATCATAATAAAGATGCATCAAAGTAGTTTGTATTCACAAATATCTATGAAACCTAAAATAAAAATAAATGAATGAGAATCACTAAGAAGACAACTTTTTTGTATAATTTTATTAGAATATATATATATATAATAAGAACATGGGTCCCCAACCCTATGCCCGCAGGCAGTATGGTGCCTGCAGACCACTTTATGTTTACCCGCCACTATCTGAACATGATACAAAATTATTTATCTGATACAAATAAATTAAATTCTTAAAATTTCTTATAAATTATTGTATTATATTGTAATCAAATTGTAGGACATACTATACTTTTATAGCGTAAAAATATAATCGTTCATTATATGTTAAAATTTTATTTTTGAAATAAATATTTTTTTTGTACATTATGTGTATTATTAACAATATCCAACTATAAATTTACATTGAAAAAATAAATTGTGCCTGCCACCTGGCTGCTATTATAGAATGTGCTCTTCAGTGCAAAAAGGTTGGGGACCCCTGATAAAAATAATAAATTTAATGGTAACAAACTATTATAAACAATCCTTAAATCTGCAGAAGTACTTTCGGTTAATTTCTTAAATCTCCCTCAACTGCCATTAAAATTTTTTTTGAATGTAATGACAGTTGAGGCTAGTTTAAGAAATTAACTGAAAGTACTTCTGCAGATTTAAGAATTGTTTATAATAGTTTATTAACATTAAATTTATTATAATTATAATTTTGTTTTGATTAAGCCGGACATTATATATATATATTATAAATCGATATCTATTTTTTCAAAGCAATAAACAAATCTCTTAATTAAATATTAGTAAATACAGTAATCAAAAGTTTTGAAAAGTACAAAAAATATAATCGTCACTTAGGAGTTAAGTAGTTGACAAAGATTAGGAGGATAGTCAAAAGCATTCCTATGTGAAGATTATTTTTTTTGTACATTTCAAAATTTTTGATTACTGTATTTACTAATATTTAATTATAAGATTTCATATATATATATAAAATCAAAATTAAATAGTTTTAACAACAAAATAATCTTAAAAAAGTAAATAAGTATCTGATGTATGCATTGAAAACATAGAAGACTTTTATTTGTTTTACCTTGATATTTTAAAATAAAAGTGTGTTGGAAATATCTTTATTGGGGAATATTAATATTGTATATTTTGCTATAAATATAACGAGAAAAAGACAAACGAACGCTCTAACGTGGAAATACTTTTGTTAAAGTAACTTCAATTCAGATAAGTTTTATATTTCCACATAAGATAAAAGATAAAACTATTTTATACTAAAGATAATAGATTAAATTTAAAATAGATAAATTTCTCAGGGTTATGCAATAGGGTGTATACTCTTAGTTATTATAATTGAATGAAAATATAATGTTTCTTATTATAAGAAATAATTAAGAATAAATTAATCTGTGTTTAACCTAAGACTGATGTATGCAAGGAAAACATAGAAATCTTTTATTTGTTCTACCTTGAGATTTTAAAATAAAAGTGTGTTGAAAATATCTTTATTTATAAGGAATATTAATATTGTATATTTTGTCTATTATAATGAGAAAAAGACTAACGCTGTCATGTGGAAGTGCGTTTACTAAAGTAATTTCACCGCATATAAATTTTATATTCACCCATAAGATTAAAGATAAAACTACGTTATACTTTAATAATAGATTAAATTTAAAATAAATAAATTCTTTAGGGTTATTCAGTAGTATGTCTACTTTCAGTCTTACTATATTCTAATGAAAATATTTTAAAATATAATGTTTCTTACTATAAGAAATAATTAAGGGTAAATTAATTTGTGTTTAATTTAAGGTTAGCAATTTTCAAATATAAAGTTGAATAATTAATTTATCTCGAGATTATATAAAATAAGAAAATAAATGCTTGGATGTAAAATGTATTTATTTATCTTAGAATATGATAATGTAATAGGGATTTTATATACACCATCCTGGCCAATATCTTTGTATGTCAGATAAATAAAATAATAATGATATATTTAATCCAAGTATATTTATGTATCATTTAATCTCTTAAATATGACCATTATCTTGTAAATATGCAGTGGCAATTATTTTTTAATAATGACAAAAGGAAAGAATTTAAAAAATAACAATTACTTTATTATATAATAAAATATATATGATAAAAACGAATAATAACAATAAAGAAAATTATATAAAATATCTAATAAATGTAATATTTGTTTCCTAAGTCTAATTGAAACTTGTGATATTGAAGTGCATACTTATATGTTGTTGCAAAGACACCAACATTTAATAGGAATAGATTGCTTGTTATTTCAGAATAATCATCACTTTGAATACTGGAGGTAATAATTATCATCGTTGTCCTTAATTCGTTTGTTTCACTACATGATTAATTATTAATCAATCTCACTTAATAATGCTGGAGAAGTTTTCACTCCTTTGAAAGAAGTAAGTGCAATTATTGCCTAGCATATCTAAATGCTTTTTATCATATAGGGCTTATTTATTACACCTCAAGATCTTTTTCTGGATTCATTTTCAGGTTTAATCATTAGGAGTAAGTCTCTATTAACAAAAATATAACTAGATTCTTTGGATATTTTATGGAATATTATGTAACATTTTTAAAATTCATAGTAATAGAGAGTGATGCATAAAATATTCCTTGCAGATTTACTCACTTAAATAAAGATAATTAAGTCCATTTAACTTTGAGATTGAAACTTAAGAACCAATAAAACGTATAATAATTGCAATCTAGCAAAATTTTATATAAGTTTGAAAAGTTTATTGCATTTATAGAACTTAAACCCTAAGGTAAACCACACCCGATTCTATTCAATATCATTAATAATAACATTAAATAAAAATATTATCTATACATTCATATAATAATGTCTGAAGAATGAAGAACTATTATATTCTTTATTGCATTAACTCTAACAATATTATCTAACTAGAAAAAAAGCAATTTATAATAAAGTTCACTAAATAATCCATTAGTTTGTATTTCAATGGTTATAATGATTTAAAATTTTTCCCAATGAAATATTAATACATGATAATACTTTAATGTTCTTGGGAATTTATAAACTTTTTGCATTTTATCTGGATTATATACTTGATTTAATAATCACAGACTCCTGTATATATAGATGAACATGTAAATATAAACACATGTAAATATGTTTCTAATATTGTATTTATTACACAATATAAAAACACATATACACTTGTATTTATAATATATTTATAATGGCTATACTCTATCTTCTACTGTTGAAAAGGTGTAATTCCTAGTTCTGGGGTGAACTATGAAAAAAGGGACTGCAAGGACCTTATAGATTTCTCTACTAATTCCATCTGTATCTTTGCCACCTGCCTCATGAGTATGTATGATGAGACTTCCAGTTGTAGTATGACAGTTTGTCTTATATCATTATTGGTCCTAGCAGCCACCAGTCCTGAAGATGGACTTGCCTCACTGCATTAACTTTTTAGCTTTGATAGCTATTATCTGTGGAATGTATTCTATGTTTTAGGTTTGACAGTAATTCTCTGGAGAACACTGCATTTCAGATTTGACAATAGTTATCTGATCCTACCTATAAAAAGACTTAACTATTTATTGCCAGATCCCTTTTCCTTAATGAAAACATTCAGATTCACTGAATGTCATTGTCTATTGGTTTGTTTTTCCCATTGGCTATGTGTTATCTATCTGCATATGCATAGGTTCATAACAATAAATGCTCAATCTAATCTAGATAAGATGAAATTTGGACTAATCCATTACAGCATTCAAGATGATATAAAGCACAATCAATTTTTTTTTTTCAATGTAATATTTTCAGGGACACAATATAAAGCATAATAAATTCCACTTGACATACTTGTTAGTTCAAGGTAAGTTATAATTAAAACATATTAAGATTTGTTTCTAAATTGGACATTTATCATATCAATATTTTCATTGATAGTGGAATTTAAAGATTTAATATTCATAATCCGTTATCCATTTCATTATGCATTTGAAACAAACTGGAGTTTATTATATGAAGCTTTTCAATCTATTTGAAAAGTATTATACTTTTATCCAAAAGATTAATGTTTAATATTTCTCTCATTTGAAGTATATTATTAATCCATTCATTTTATAGATCTTTAATCTATGTTGCTGAATAGTTCTGATTATATATGTGATCAAGAAAATAGTTCATCATTTATAAACAAAGTGATTTTCATTAATTTTGAATTAAAGTTCAGCATTTCTCCAAGTGATGAAGTTTATGGTAGCATATTTGACTTGAAAAATTATTTAAAGTTTTTTCTTTCATAATTAGAGATGATATAAATTCACAATATTGAGATATAATATCTACATTTTGAAGTAAAGAAACAATTATTTTCCAACATTTTAAACTTTAATAAATTATTTGAAATTTTTTTTTCCAAAAGTAGGTTTATTAGGTATATAAGAAAATTTATATATTGTTATACCATGTTGAAGCTTGCATACATCTGTATTTTTTGTGATAATAGATGCTACTCCATGTAGTAATCTTTTTTAAACTTGGATAGTTTTATATGAATAGCCTATCTATTTTGGTGGTAGTCTCTTTCTGAGAATTACATCACTAGAATTCAGGTGTCTGATTTGGACATTTGTGTTGATGAAAAAGCCTATTTCAGAGGCAATCATCCATTGCCCACCACAGGGATTATGGGAACTAGGATGAATGCTTCAATCAGTTGGGAGTTTGATGATTTGCCAAGTTTCCTTATACTGATTTCCCAATGCTAATTGTTCATCTCTAAGCTTGATCTTCTTTATTTTTGCATAAATTATTTGAAGTCAATAAAAATAATTTTCCAAATATCTATTTATTATTACTTTCAATTGAAGAAATTCAGCAATTTAATTTGAAGTTGTTGGACAGCATTCCATGAGTCAATTTATTCATTTTCCAATAACAGTTGACTGCAACAAGTGATTTCTTAAAATAAATAATTAATGGCAGTTTTTTAATTTATTTGTTATTGTTAATCTTTTTCTTAGTATGATGAGAAGAAATCATCGTGCCCACCAAAGGCAAAATACCTATATGGGGTTAGCCTAGCTGATCATGTTGCCAAAGACAAGCAAAATGGCTATTAAAAGTTTTTAATTTGGAGAGATTTTGATGGCAAACAAATTTTTCTAAGACTGTCTGTTTTTGTAAAAATTCATCTTTTATACCTATTGATTAGATGATGTTTAAATTACAACGCATTTTCCATTATGCACTGGGATTTCTTTAATTTTCTGGGAAAATTTAAAAGTGTTGTCAAGGTTATTTAAAATGCAGACTATGGATGCTGGAATTCTTGAATCAATGCAGTAAATCTTTATGAACACCATTCAAAAATGAGGATAGGAAAATTATAATTTCAATCTTTTTCAATTGCTTCATTTTTATTTCCAGGTTTAAACTAATATTACAATCATATACTTAAAATAAATAAATCATAACCCTAGTTCTCAGATATTTATTTCAATTAATTTTAAATTGACCTTTTAATAAATGATATTATTTAATAAATATTCTAGCAAACTAAATCAATTTTTGCATAATCCAAAATATATGAACTTTTACACATGCATACACATGTTAAAAATGCAAAAAACTGTTTGTTCTATTCCTTAAGTTAAAATATAATTTTAAATGTAATTACTTTCATTTAAAATATTTTTATATTGTAATGTGAGATTTATAATTGTATTATATATTTCTATATTAAATTATTTATTTTATGTGTGTAAGCACCTCTGTTTGATTATACAATTTGAAAGCTTTATTCCTTAATAAAAATAATGACAAAAATATAAGCGTACATATTTTTATACAAGTTGAAACCATTTTTAAATACATTATAAAATTATATTTTTTCTTAAGCATTAATGTGAGAAATGCTTGTACTTGATAATGATTATATTGTATATTATTAAACTGATAACAGTGATAAATATATTTGCTTAACTATAAAAAATAAACTCAATAAAATTTTTACAGTTTCATAATTAGATGCAGTTGCAGAGATAACAATAAAATTATAATATATATATGTTAAATTAAATATTTCCATGGATTGCTATTATAATAAAGAATAGAAATGAAGAGATAATAACCATGTAAAAAGAAATAACCTTTAACTTTTGATATTATTATGAAATTATCACTTATTATTAACTGGAAATTCCTGAGGCTAAACAAATTTTCCCTTAGATTTTCACAGGTTACAGATATAAAAGATATATTTTGCAGGTTCATCCATGTATGATTTTGATTATGAACATACCAATGTTTCAGTTTGATAAGTTTATTTTGTTGTTAGGGTTAAGTACTAATTAGTTGTGAAGAATTTTTTTAAAAACATATTACTCTGAAGATTTTCTGACTTATTTTTTCAATTTTATATATCTTTTTTCTATTGATGGAAGCTTAACATTATTATAAACCAGTGTTTATAACATCTCTCCAACCATCTTCATAAAAGTCTAATTATTCATTTGATAGCTTGTGTAATGAAGCCAAAATGTCAGTATATTCATAATCAAAATGGATAACCTACAATATATATATATATATATATATATTGTAACGATATATAAATATGCCGTTACATTAATTTAAAATAAAAATTTTAAGTTTGCAAATAAAAATAAATTTATTAAAAACTAAAAACTAAAAAAATTAAAGAGTTGTTCAATATATATATTCACACAGATGCAAAACTTTACAAGTATTTTTTTTTTTGATAAAAAAAAAAAAGAGGGTTTGAACGTATTTTTTTTATAGGAAAAAAAAGTACAAGACATAAAAATAAAATATTTTTGTAAAAAGATTTATATATTTTTTGTAAATGAAAATGATTGTTTTATAAATTAATTGAAAAACAAACTAACTCTTGGGGCTCTTATATAATTAAAAAGTCAGAAAGGTATAGATAAGAGAATAAAAAGAATTAGCTTGACCAATGGAAGCACCAAGCTCCAGCTCAGACCCTAATGAAAATGATGGATTAGTGATGTTTTGTTCATGGAATCCATAGGATCATTATAAAAGAAAAATGATTCAAATTAAAACAGTTCCAGACAGTTGCAGCTTGATTGTTTTTGAGAGGTGTGATAAGATGCACATATCATCCTCTCTCTCTTTATTTAAAAATGAAATGACTGAAATACCAGAAATGAACCATCAAGGCCTCCTTCAGGAACAACAGACCGAACTTTTCTACTGTAAGATATAAATGGAATTTTTTTTACTAAAAGTAATTAAGAACTTTAAAGATTTGATCAGCTAATCTAAATTTTAAAAAGAAACTTTTATCTGACTTATGTTTCAAATTAATTATAAATGTATAATTTTTACATATTTGTTTGCTAAAAAAAAATCATTTCCATTTTATTATTTTTTATTTGTATTAATATTTATTGTTTAAATTTTAAATGCATTAAATTTAAGTTGGGCATAGATGCTTGCATAGATTCATTCATGTTTAATTACATTTTTGTTTTCATATATGATTAAAATATATAGACATTCGGTAAATAATGATATCTTACGTTGAATATCTAAAATGTATTTATTCGGATGTCTTGTTAGTTATTGGTGTCAATGTGGCATCTTATGATGAATGCCATTGGATTTCTAGTGAATTCCCTCTGCAATTACATTAATGACTTTATATTTTGATCATGTATGTTTATGTTGAAATATTTTTGAGCATGTAATCTGTGTAGTCGATCTATGCTCAACATTAAACAACAAACTTTTATAAAATCCATCTGTGTGACTTTATATAAATGTTAAATTTAAGTTGGGTGTGAATGGCTATATAGATTTGTAAAGTTATATTAGGGGAGGGTAATCTTAGGTTATTCATTCCGTAGTTGAATTAGGTCAATGGATTGGATATATTGGTGTAATTAGTAGATGTAGTACGAGATTTGCTATGGGCAGAATCGCTTTATATGCTGCACACCCCCTGTTTGCCTATGGAATGGGATGGTAAGATGAGAACCACAGTATTTTTCTATGGGTTTTTTTTATTGCTCTTCTTGTCAGATAGATGTAGTATTCCTATCTGGATGAGAGTCAATTTCTTCTCTTAACCTATTTTGTGCTGCCGTATTCATGTTACATTGAATACATCAATGTATCAGATGGATTGACGCAGGTTTGACTGTGAACTTTTGGCCTAAGGTTAAATAATGGATAGAATATTTTCTTTTCAAATGCAAATCTATGTAGTTTATTCATACTTGACAATCTTAAAATAAATAAACATTTCATCAGTGTGGATGATTTAAAATCTTAAAATAATAATTTAAATTAGAAGTTAATATTAAAATCTAAATAATAAATGTTATTCCTCAAATTTAAAATGATTATATATGTGCGTAAATAAATGTTTGTGTGTTAATTACTGGCAGTGGCTTTTATTTTTTTTTATATTTAAGATATGAAATTAAACAAAGTTATATATTATTATCTCTGCATCTCCACTGAGCTTGTGACTTGGGCTAATGGTCTAAATATAAAATAAAGTGGGATCTTAACTTATGTATCTGCCTACTATATAAATTTTTCTAGATTCAAATGCCTAGATGGCACCCTTGTAGTGCAGATATAGTAAGATTCGATCTTCACTTTCTTTTGGATCATTATAATATATATATATAACTAATAATGCTCAAGACTAGATAAATTACAAATGTAAATTCATTAAAAAGTCAACACTTAGACAATACTAAGTTACCTTAACAACAGATTGAGATTGTTGAGTGTTGATTGCATTAATTGAATTTACACATATATAGTTTGAAATAAAATAATAGTTTTTACTTCACCTTTGATTAGTAATTAAGTGAGATTGCGCTTTACACAAAAAAGTGAAGCTTGTCTAAATCTTATTACAAACTTATATGGCTTAGTGCTTTCATTAAGTTACATAAACCTAATGCACCTTTAAGATTGATGATAGACTTCGGCAGATCACATTACATCAATACTGCAAAAATGATAAATCAATGGCTTCTTGAAATAATAGGTTTTGGCACACAGGCTATTAACTCATTGTTTGAATTCATTAATAAAATAAAACAAGCCAGAATCAAACCTAATTTAGTATGGCATCACTGGATGTAACAGAGCTATATGGGTCAATTAACCATAAAAGCTTGATTGACATTATTATAGCTGAAATCACAAATAATAATTGCCCACAAGAGCAGCTGAATTTCATAATAGAAGTTTTGAAATGGATGGATCAAAATATTGTGGCCACATTTAATGGTAAATGGTTTAAAATGAATGATGGATGGCCAATGGGCCTCCCAATAAGTGGGATAATATCTAGTATTTTCCTCAATCATTTTAAAAGGCAAATACTGACTAAATACTACACAATTGAACCAAACTTAATATATACATGCTATGTCGATGATGTATTCATAGTTGCACCAGAATAAATAATAATGGATATTCAAAAAGAGCTACAAACAGAAACCTCTTTAACATTAACTGCAAACATGAAAACCTTCAGCACAATGTTAATTATATAGATATTCAAGTACATAGAGATCCACACCAACTCACATATGCTATGACAGTTAAGCCACTAGAAATTCGAAGATTTATACATCCAAACTCGAACTGACACAACTCTCATAAATTGGCTGGACTCTCTTCTTTCCTGCACAGAAATCATAGACTGTGTAAATTTGAAGCTGATCAAAAAAATGAATCTCACAAATTATATTAAAGATCTAGAAAAGGTTAGATATTCACACAACATTATATATAAAAAGATCAAGCAATTTCAAACTAAATTACAAACTGACACGGTCAAAAACTATAAACCCAGAATAATGCTTCCATACATACCATCAATTGCTAGGAAATATTATAAAATATTTGCTGAGTCCTTCGAACTAGGATTCCACACCCACCATCAACAAACAGAATGATAAACAATACCAAAGACAAAATACCTTCTGATAAAATATCCCAAGCAGTTTATAAAATTTCATGCCCAACCAATGGATGTAGAGTGGCATACTATGGGGAGATCCGTGCCAACATTAAAACAAGAACATCTCAACATCATTATTTGTACAGGAAAGCTATAAATAGCGGTGAAAACAGATCCATATTCTTCGAGCACCAAAAAACAACCGGCCATATGTTTGAACCCTCTATGGCAAGGGCACTGTATTCTGAACACAATGATGTGAACCAAAAAATTAAAGAGGCATGTTTTATTGCAAATGACAATTGTGTAATAAACCGGAAGGAATCGTGCTTTGCAATCTCCAGAAAATGATCGTTATAAAATTTGCATAAAATTTTACATAAACCACAGATAAACTTCAGTTAAAAGTAGGCTATGATTATGGAGACTCAAGGTCTCTGAAAGTGCTAATCCAAATAACTTTGTAGTAAGATTTAGACAAGCTTCACTTTTTTGCGTAAAGCGCAATCTCACTTAATATATAGTTTGAATGAATTGTAGTTAAAATATATTCACAATTATTTATATTCATACTTCCTCATAAGGTGATAACTCATAACAGATGTAAAAGAATAATGAGCATTATATTAAACATGAATCACAAGTACCCTTTTTGGATGTTTTATTTTTTATAGTATATATTGATTTATTAACACATGTTTTACCTATAAACTAGCCCAGAAAAATTTTATATGACTATTTTAAATTATATACATATATAACATAAACATATATACTTATATACATATATAACATTAAAAGCCAGTCAATATGTAGACAATCCCAATATCGATAACACTCAACAATTTCAAACTGTTGTCAAGGCAACCTACTTTTTAACAATAAAGGTGGAATGTGTATATATATTGTAGAAGCATATATATACTCAAACATCCATATAATCAATATATATACAATACATTTGTACTTCCTATTATATTTATAAAAATAAATATGTAATTTAGTAAATTAGTATTTTTCATTCTTTAAAATGAAAAACCATTGTTGAGAAAAAACAAATGACATGGTGATGACCTCTAAGTTCACATGGAGTTTATCAAATTAAAGGAAATGAAGTTAAGTTAATGATTTAATATCAAATTGTAATGTAACAATATATAATATGATATGCTTCAGCAAGCTCATGCAACTATATATAGAAAAAATAATTTTTGTTTTTAGAAGATTAAGGATTCTATTCTTTCAGCTATATCCTCACAAAGACTTATACTGTGCTCAATTTAAAAGAATGGTGTATAGGATAAAATCTATATTTTGAACAATTTAATACTTATGAGAAGAAATTTCTAATATTTTTTAATTACTTAATTTGAATATATTTTTGTATTCTATAAAGATTGTTCTAGTTGAAGTTCTAAATGCAAATATCATTTTACAAAGAACATTTTTATAAAAACTTCAACTAAATTAAATTAATGTACTTTACATTATAAGAAAAATGCAAAGTGAGTAGAACACCAATTTATTGTAGGATATATAAAATGCACTTGTCTAGTCAAATATATATATGTGAATAACAAATTTTGCCAAATGCCTTTAAAATTATATAGAAGCTATATCTTCAAAATGGAAATATAATTGTTTATAAAAGAACTGGGTATAAAAGAAGACTGCTATCTACATGCAAGGAGGAAACAAAATGTCAGCTTGAGATCTCATATTATCTTCTTCAATGCATAACAACTACAGAATTACGAATTATATCTTTGAAGGATTTTCATTTGCAAATTCCAGGAGCATCTAGGACTATTGCATTAACTTTTATAAATACCATTTAATTTTTAAAAATTATAATTGGGAAACATTAATCTCATTTCCTTTATTATCAAATTCATTTCATTAAAGAAATGAATAAGAATAGAGAATTTAAAATATCTTTGTTTTTATTTATAATTAATAAAAAATTAGATACAGAGTAAGAAATATTAACATGGGAAAGGCATATAAAAATATAAAGGGATAGAGTCAACTTAGAGTTAAAAAAATAAATTATTTTTCAATTCACATACTATTATTTTTTATGACATGACACTACTTTGTTTGTACTAATCCAAATAGTCTAATAACCATTATGTATGATAAGTGGATAAATGACTAACATTGATATAAAATATATATTTTTTATATTAATAAACATAAATTACATAAAATCAATAATTGGATTATTTGTATAATCTAATTGTTATATAATATAGTAGTCTTAATATTTAGATACTTATATTTTATATAAGTTATAAAATCATGTAGTGTTGTAAGTTAAAAAATATATCTACCATTGGTAAATAGAATATATTTATATTTTTAATGTAAGGTAGAAGATTTATAAATAATTCTTATATATTTTCAAGTTTAAGTTTTTTATTTGTTAAATAAATAATTATTATGTTTTATATTAAACTAAGTGTTCAATTTTATTTTATTTATTTATTTGATTTTATAAGATAAGAACAAACATTTAATATAATAATCTTTATTGATTATTATATTAACTTCATAAAACCCATTTTAAAAAGTTAGTGAGATTTATTATTATTATTATTATTATTATTATTATTATTATTATTATTATTATTATTATTATTATTATTATTATTATTATTATTATTATTATTATTATTATTATTATTATTATTATTATTATTATTATTATTATTATTATTATTATTATTATTATTATTATTATTATTATTATTATTATTATTATTATTATTATTATTATTATTATTATTATTATTATTATTATTATTATTATTATTACTCTAGTATATTGATAGAAACCCCTGAAGAGAGTCAATTGTTAAACTTCCCTGAGTTCGAAATCTGAGCATAACGGTTAAGCCAATTAAGGTGAAAATTGATTTGATATGGTTTAGATATAATAATTTATTAATAATAAATTATTTATTTGGAACAGATATAGTTTTATATCAAAATTAAATCACATCATTCATGGAATCCTATATGAAGACCTTAAATTTGACTATAGTGAGATGCAACTGCCTTAACTTATCTCATTGAGAGGGTGCATAATGTTACTATATATATATATATATATATATATATATATATATATATATATATATATATATATATATATATATATATATATATATATATATATCAGGGATGAAGTATCCATGTGTTGAACAGAATGCATGCTTCCATAGAAAAAATTCACTAAAACTTTCAAAAGCTTTAATTAAAATTCAATTTAAAAAATTCACTTACAATTTTTTTTAGCAACAGTTAAATTGTTTTTATATACATAGGAAATGAAATGAACTCAACTAACTTCTTCTCACTGATTATAACAAGTTCAAACAATGCTAATATCTAATTTACAATTAAAACTTTTAAGAATCTTAAAAGGATTTGGAAGATAAAAATATATTGATAATATATTCTCTGATTTACAGGAAAAAGAGTAAAAATTATTGTAGCAAGGCAAGTGAAATAAAAACATTATAAAAAAAAGAAGTGTGATTCCATTCCTAAAAAAGTCATACTTTGTCACTGATACATACATACATACATACACACACATATATATATATATATATAATGTTTCTTTACAATTTCATGAATAATGAAATAATATTTCATCCCATAAATTTTAAAAAAAAATATTTCACTTAGTCCTGTGAAATATAAAATACTTCAATTTCCATTTATTCTGAAAATTGTTATGCATAACACTATCATCATATACAATATCTGTAGTAATATATATCTTTAAAATTATAATTATGAGTTTAATTGTCCTACATAAAATTCTCAATATAAACATTAGATGTATGCTCTCTGATGATAAAATAACAAACAATAAAACAATGACAGATAAATATATTTTTTCTATTAATTTAAAATTTATAAAAATTCATAAACGGATTTTTATTTACTTTTGAAATAATAATAATAATAATAATAATAATAATAATAATAATAATAATAATAATAATAATAATAATAATAATAATAATAATAATAATAATAATAATAATAATAATGATAATAATAATATACTATCTCACTTTGGTATATGTGTAATTGGAAAAGAAGTAACTGAATCTTCACTGAGCTATGTAAATATCAATCAACTACATAAAGATAGAATAATAACAAGCTATCCTTTAGCTTTATAGGGATTTAAGCTTAGTTCTTGAGCATTATTCTAAATTAAAGTGAAAATATTCTAGTATTTTAATTTATGTACTGAATAAGTAATCTGAAATCATTATTTAGCTATTTAGATTATGGCAGAGCAACCTCCAATCATCAAATAAAACTTCAATTTTTAATTAATATAACAATAAATATTCATAGCTTAATTATGGGAATAGAGTAATTAGACCCCCCATTGAAATGTAAATGACAATAAACTATGAAAAGATAGCATGATATCAATCTATCTTTTAGCTTTAATGATATTTAAGCTTATTAATTCATTGATGTTTTAAATTAGCCAGTGAAATATTTTTTATTATTTTAATTTACGTATAGAACAAATAATTTAAAATCATTATTTGACAAATAATGACAATTTAGAGGATCAAGTTAAATTTTTTATTTTCTATATAAATTAAAATAATAAAAACATTTGGCTTTCTAATTTAGAATAATGTCAAAAAATTAATCTTAAATACAAGCAAAGCTAAATGATAATTTGGTAGCATTCTATCCATTCATAGTTGATCGATGTTTACATAATTCAGTGGGAGGTTCAGTTACTTTTGTTCCAATTACATATAGCAAAGTTATGAATATTTATTCCTTACATGTATGCATATATATATATATATATATATATACATATATATATATATATATATATATATATATATTGTACCCTCACTTCTCGATATATGATATAATTTAAAAATATGACTAGCTCAATTAAATCATTATGCTCAGCTAAAATATGTACAACTATCTTTAATATATTTTTATAATATTATAACTTATCAGATTTATTACAAACTTATCAAAAATTAATATAGTTCAATATTATGTACTACTTAAATAAATACTTACTAAAATCATGAGACTGTGAAGTGAAGTTATAATTGGTAATTGGACTTACATTGAGTCAATGTCTTTCCAAGACACTATCTCAATGGCATAAGAATACTATTACTTCTTTATTATCTCATTACTAACTCTACAGCACTCTTATGACTTTTATAAATAAACTATCTTTAATAATAATAGATAAATAAATCTCAATCTTTTGTTAAGGAAATATAATTCAACGATCTCAGGTTCTTCTAATTATCTTAAAGTAATAATAATTCATGTAGATAGGAATGATAAGGGATTTAATATCAAACCTAAATACACCTACCTTATTCTAATAACAATAACCAACAATAAAAATCTTTAGTGTATAGCTTAATCTTATCTATTTTATTGTACTATTAATCATTAAGAAAATAAGTAAATCATATACATGTCTTTCATTTCCATATAGTATCTTAATTTTAAAATAGACCAAAATCTTATAATTAAACAATCTGTGGCAATAAATAATCTTATACTCTTATATTGTGCATTATAATTACTTTATGACCATTGTAATATTATATGTTAATGTCAATCAATTTCTATAAATTATATTAAGAAAATATTGTGTTTCTTACTAAAAATAATAATAATAATAAATTCATATTGTGCAAATATTATGTATATTCAATTATCTGTTGTCAAATGCTGTGGTGTAAAATAATGAATTCGACACACTTTTAAAAAAAAAAACTTAACAAATTTATTTACATCAACTTTAACATATAACTTATTTACACTATTTACATTTATAAATGGAACTAAAGAAAATAAAACAAAAATAAGAAAAATGATAATACAAGATTTTTACACTGTTATTATTTCCAGAATCATAAATAGATAATTTATACATTTCAGAAATGTTCTATCAATAACATTCAATTAAGTTTATGACTTTAATTTAAACAAACATCATTTGTTATCAATTAATATAAGAAAAGGTTTATGTGAAATATCATTCGTGTAGCATATATGTAAATAAACAAACTTTAATAAGTAAAATGCTATTTCACTTAAGTCTTACTGCTATTTATATTATAATGTACTAGTATGTATTACATTTACTATCAGTATTATTCAAAGATCAATTAATGTATAAACTGATATAATTTTGTAATATAATAACTATTATTGATTAAAATTATTTATGTCCTTCCGATATAATGTCATACTACATGTCTTATCAAAATATGCAATACGTATATGTTCTTTTAAAATAATATTTAAAATTATTCAACAATTTCAAATTTTATAACGTATTATATTAAATAAAATTCTATGATTCTTTTTATGTTTAAACTATTACTCTTCTTTACTTGTTATTCTTATTCCTTCTTAAAACTTCTATCTACAAATATCATTTTAACCTTATTCAACTTCAGAACAACAGATGACCCACTTTTTAAAAAAAATAATATTTATCCAAAATCTCATATACCTTATCATCTATATATGTTAAGCCTTCAATCAAAATATAAATTTCTACATAAAATTAACTTAACTTATCTAATAAAATAAAAAATAAAATATAGATTTTATATACCTCTTACTAACTTGAAAAGAAAAATAAATAACTTACACTAATAATACATCTAATTCCTAATATTGTAACAGAAACATTAAAATCTATTCACGAAAGAATCATATAATTATTTCTAGGTTCTCATATTATGTTGTACTAAATTTACATCATCAATTTAAAATATGCATATTAAAATAAAACTGCTATTATTAATCTTATGCGTGTATATTATTTAAATATTAATGCATTCATTCAACAATCAAATAACATTTGGTTGATCTAAAGAAAAAACATAGTAAATACATCAAATTATTATTATCACATAATTTTTTACCATAAATGATACTTTAATGTACAGTCCATCACACGATGTCCTCCAGGATTTCAGTTTTACAAAATAATTTCACATTTACACTCAACAATTATTCTTTAAAATATTACGTGTTGTATAATTATAAAATAAACTTTATGCAATGAAAAGTTATATTAATATTTAGTTATCATTTTTAAAAAATGTAAATGTACCTTTCCTATTTTTAATAAATCAATAATTAATTAAATATGTATGTTAGTTAATAAATATAAAAACATATTACATAAAATCCAACGGTGTCTTCTTTCATCCATCATTGTTCTTTTTCCTAGGCACAAGTTTTTACCAAACATTACTTCCTTTTCCGGTACATCACGTGTTTTTTAAAAGTTTTTATAGAATAAATGAAAACGTTCTTTTTTTTTTAAAAAAATAAAATAAAAGTCAAAGTTAGTTTCACAATAAAATAAAATAATAATTAAAATAGTTTTTATAAGATCCGGATTCATTTCTTTTAAAGACGAAAAAAAAAAATTATTTAAAAGTTATTATTTTTAGCATTAGTCTATAATTTATAAAGTTCTTATTTAATTATTTTAATTTTACTTGGATATCCACATGTAATTTATTTGCGCATTCCTTAACAAATATTTAGGTAAGATTAATTTTAAATTCTTCTGTACGACCAGCGTTCAGACTTTAATAATATACTAATTTTTACTTATAAGTATTTCTTGGCCAATCAAACTTCCAATTTATTTGCCTTTTAAAACTATCAAAATTTAGTCTTTTAAACCATAAAGACTTAACAAGGCAAATATTTAAACAATTACTGTTACTTATCATATCTTTATCAAGATATATACTTAAATTTATAATTTACAAATACTTTCTTCATAAAGAAGTATTTCTCATTCTTTTAAATATCTATTTTATAAAATTAATTACCATTAGCTTTTAAATTTATACAAAGTCCAACGTATTACTTTTATACATCTAATAACTCTCCTAGTTAATCCAGCGTCTGTTAAATTTTTAGTAGAAAGTCTCCAATGCATTTTATCCTTATACGATGTTTTCATGACTATTTGATAGTAAATTGAGCTTCGATCGAGATGATAGGAAATTATAATTAAAATTAGCACTGCATGTTTGTCGGTAAACTTTTATAAATTATTTTAAAAAACTACTCTCTTATAATTTTAAAACAATTTTGAGAGAGTCTATAATTACTTAGCTATTTCTAATAGCACACTTTACTTTTAGATTTTCAATCACAATCCCCTCCGAACAATTGAACCTTGGTTTTATACCCGAAGAAACTCCTCACTTGATTGGTGAATTAAACAATCAACTTGCTAGCTTATTTACATATTTTACCAACAAGACAGAATTAAAAATAAATAATGACTTATTTAATATTTATTATTTATCACATTATTAAATTCTTAAATTAATCTTTGTCATTTATTTAAATCTATTAAACATTTTTTTAAAATATACTTTCTTACTTTATTTCACTTTTAACTTTTATAAGATTATTTTTATAAACAAACTAAGTCTATTTTTATTCGTTTCGTTTTTTAAGCAGTATTTTAAAAATCAGATTTAATGTTTCACATTAATTATTTTTATTTTTATCTCATGATAGCCAAAATAATATTTATAAATTTTATAACAGAATTTTAAAATAGTTTTGCAACTTTACTAAAAAAACTCCCAAGCATGTGTGTATGTGTCTAATTAACATCTGTTTTTTTACAACAAAGCTACAAACGCTTGTAATAATCTAAAAATAAACTAACAATTTCATTTTTTAAAAATAAATATTTTTAAAATAAATAATATCTTATAACAATTTTTAAAATAATAATTCGATATTATTAAAATCAAATATTAATCTTCTATCATGTAATACTAATAATTAAAATATTTATATTCATTTACTAAATATTAATTTTTATCAACAATAAATATATGCATTTAATTTTAACTTGTCTTTTAAAAACCTTTAGCTTTAAACATTCATTTATTAAATTTATTAATGCAGTATTAATTATGGCCAGTTTTCCCAACCATATACTATTATCATTCCCATTGAAACGTCTCTCTCAAACATCAGCACAATTTTTACATATCAAATACTCATGAATTACTTTAATTACACTTTTTAAAAGATTATCATAAATAAATTAACATCATATAGCTAAATATATCTTAAATTTAAATTTTTTTAAATAGATTGATACAATAATTTATGGAGACCCATACAAAAGGGCACAATATATATATATATAGTAATAAAGAACGAGTACCTCCTATGTCCATTACATTTTCTGAATTGCCCAGAATTTTAAATGAAGAAGTGAGACATGTAATTAAATGTATAAAAAAAGGAAAGGCTCCAGGTAATGATGAAATTATAATTTATATATTAAAAGAAGCATGTGAAGAAATAGAACTTTTTTTTAGCAAAGTTATATACCAAATGTCTAAATGATAAAGATGTACCAGATGATTAGAAGAATGCAATATTAATATTAATATTTAAAAAAGGTGATAAACAAGATATTAGAAATTACAGACCTATCAGCTTTTTATCAGTTTTATACAAAATTTTTCCCAAGATAATTACAACTCATCTACAGAAAACATTGGATTTCCACCAACCAAGAGAATGAGCTGGATTTAAACGTGGTTTTAGTACAGTATTCAGGTATTGAGAGAAATTTTAGAAAGAACAAATGAATATGAGTTGCTATTATGCTTTAGATTTGTAGATTATGAAACGACATTTGATTCTATTAACATTTCTTTAGTGATTAAAACATTGGAACATCAAGGTATAGATCCAGGATATTGTCATATTTTAAAGAATATTTATAAAAATGCAACAGCAACAATTATATTACATGATGATACTGGGAAAGTCAACATTGAGATGGTATAAGACAGGGTAACTCCATATCTCCAAAACTTTTTACAGCAGTGCTGCAAGAAGTATTTTGTGGATTAGAATAGGAAGCTAATGGACTGGAATTAAATGGAGATTATTTAAGTCATTTAGATTTTGTAGATGATGTAGTTGTTTTTGCAAATAATGCTTTAGAGCTGCAAGGAATGTTTCATGAATTATCAGATGAAAATAGGAAAGTAAGGACTAAAGACAAATGTTAAAAAGACTAAAGTAATGTTTAATAAATTTTCTCAAAATATGAAAATAAAGATTAATTATGATGAGTTAAAAAAAGTTAACAATTACAAATACCTTGGTCAGATTATTAATACAGATGGAAACATAATGAATGAAATTTATCATAGAATTAAACTTGGTTGGAGTGCTTTTGGTAGAAATAGCTTATTACTAAAAGGAAATATGCCTACGTGTTTGAAAAGGAAGGTTTTTAATAAATATGCTTTACTTGTTTTTACTTATGGATCTGAGACTTGAATCGTAATAGAAGAGAAATACAGAGACTTCAGACCACTCAAAGAAGTATGAAAAGATGAATGTTGGCAGTAACAAAAAGAGATCGAAAATGCAATATATGGGTAAAAGAACAATCAGGTGTCACTGATCTCATTGAAAAAATTAAAATACTGAAGTAGAGTTAGGCTAGACATATTGCTAGAAGAGATGATAATGGATAGACAATTGAAATTTTAAACCGAATTTCAAGAGATTGTAAAAGACCCAGAAAGAGACCACATGTGAGATGGATGGATGGATGAAATAAGAAAGTGTGCAGGGGTGATGTGGAGAAGAGAAGCTAAAGATAAAAAACATGGATTGAACTTGGAGAGACCTTCATTCTGCAGTGGATTGATAATGGTTGATGATATATATATATATATATATATATATATATATATATATATATTGTACCCTCACTTCTCGATATATGATATAATTTAAAATATGACTAGCTCAATCAAATTATTATACTCGGCTAAAATATGTACAATTATCTTTAATATATTTTTATAATATTATAACTTATCAGATTTATTCCAAACTTATCAAGAATTAATTTAGTTCAATATTATATACTAATTAAATAAATATTTAATAAAATCATGAGACTGTGAAGTGAAGTTACAATTGTTAATCAGATTTACATTGAGTCAATGTCTTTCCAAGACACTGTCTCAATGGCATAAGAATACTATTACTTTTTTATCATCTTATTACTAACTCTACAGCATTCTTATGGCTTTTATAAATGAATTATCTTTAATAATAATAAATAAATAAATCTTAATCTTTTGTTAAATAACTATAATTAAATAATCTCAGGTTCTTCTAATTATCTTAAAGTAATAATAATTCATGTAGATAGGAATGATAAGGGATTTAATATCAAACCTAAATACACCTAACTTATTCTAATAATAATCACTAACAATAATAATCTTTAGGGTATATCTTAATCTTATCTATTGGATTATACTTTTAATCATTAAGAAAATAAGTAAATCATATACATGTCTTTCATTTCCATATAGTATCTTAATTTTAAAATAAACCAAAATCTTATAATTTAACAATCTGTGGCAATAAATAGTCTTATACTTTTATATTGTGCATTATAATTACTTAATGACCATTATAATATCATATGTTAATGTCAATCAATTTCTATAAATTATACTAAGAAAATATTGTGTTTCTTTTCAAATAATAAAATAATAAATTCATATTGTGCAAATATTATGTTTATTCAAATTATCTGTTGTCAAATGCTGTGGTGTAAAATAATGAACTCACCACATCTTTTAAAACAACTTAACAAATTTATTTACATCAACTTTAACAAATAATTTATTTACATTATTTACATTTAAATAAAATTAAAGAAAATAAAAAAAAATAAGAAAAATAATAATACAAGTTTTCTATACACTGTTACTACTTCCATAATTATAAGTAGATAATTTATACATTTCAGAAAATGTTTTATTAATAAAATTCAATTAAGTTTATGACTTTAATTTACATAAACATTACTTATTATCAATTAATATAAGAAAGATTCTATGTAAGATATCATTCATGTAGCATGTATGTAAGTAAACCAACTTTAATAATTAAAATGCTATTTCGTTTAAGTCCTACTGTTATTTATATTATAGTGTATAAGGCTGTGTTACATTTATTATCAGTATGACTCAAATATTAATTAATGTATCAACTGATATAACTTTGTAGTATAACAACAATTATTGATTATCACTATTATTTCATTCCGATATAATGTCATACTACATGTCTTATTAAAATATGCAATACGTATATGTATTTTTTAAAAAATAATATTTTAAATTATTCAATAATTTCAACTTTTATAAAGTATAATGCTAAATAAAATTCTATGATTCTTTGCCATTTTAACTCATTACTTTTCTTTACTTATTATTCCTATTCCGTTATAAAACTACTACCTACAAAAGTTATTTTAACCCCATTTAATTTCAGTAAAACAAATGATCAATTTTAAAAAAAACAAAAATAATAACGATTCAAAAAACTCTCCTATACCTCATCATCTATTTACAATAAGCCTTCAATCAAAATATAAATTTCTATGTAAACTTAACGTAACTCATCTAATAAAAATAAAATAAAATATAGACCTCATATACTTCTTACTAACTTTAAAAGAAACAAATAAATAACTTACACTAATATAATAAATCTGACTTCTAATATTGGAACAGAAACATTGAAATTCATTCACGAAAGAATCATATAATTATTTCTAGGGTATCATATTACGTTGTACTAAATTTATATCATTAATTTAAAATATGCATATTAAAATAAAAACTGCTATTATTAATCTTGTGCATGTATATTATTTAAACATTAATCCATTCATACAATAATCATATAACATTTGGTTGATCTAAAGAAAACATAGTAAATACATCAAATCATTATTATTATTACACAATTTTACCATAAATAATACTTCAATGGACAGTCCTTCACGATGTCCTCCAGGATTCCAGTTTTTACAAAATAATTTCACATTCACACTCAACAATTATTCTTTAAAATATTACGTGTTGTATAATTATAAAATAAACTTTATGCAATAAAAAGTTATATTAGTATTTAGTTATTTTTTACAAAAAAATGTAAATGTACCTTTCCTATCTTTAATAAACCAATAATTAATTAATATTTATGTTAGTTAATAATTGAGACATATTACGTAACATCCAACGGTGTTTTCATTCAGTTGTTATTGTTCTTTTTCCTAGGCACAAATTTTCACTAAACATTACTTCCTTTTCCGGTACATCACGTGTTCTTTAAAAGTTTTTATGACAAAAAATGGAAAACGTTCTTTTTTAAAAAAAATAAAGAAAAGTCAAAGTCAGTTCCATTATAAACAAAACAAAATTAAAATAGTTTATAGGATCCCAGTTCATTTCTTTTAAAGAAAAATTATTTAAAAGTTATTATTTTTAGCATTAATCCATAATTTACAAAGTTTTGGTTTAATTATTTTTAATTGATTTGGATATCCATGTAGAGTTGATTTGCGCATTCCGTAACAGATATTAGGTAAGATTATTTTTAAAGTCTTTTGTACGACCAGCGTTTAGACTTTAATAATACAATAATTTTTTACTTATAAGTATTTCTTGGCTAATTAACTTCCGATTTATTTGCCTTATAAAACTATCAAAATTTAGTCTTCTAAACTATAAAGACTTAACAAGGCAAATATTTATATAATTACTATTACATATTATATCTTTACCAAGATATATTTAAATTTATATTTTATAAATACTTGCTTCATAAAGAAGTATTTCTCATTCCTTTTTAAGTATCTATTCTATAAAAATTAATTACATTAGCTTTTAAATTTATACAAAGTCCAACGTATTACTTTTAAGCATCTAATAACTCTGCTAGTCAATCCAGCGTTTGTTAAATTTTCCGTATAAAGCCTCCAATATATTTTATCCTCATATGATGTCTTCATGACCATTTGATAGTAAATTGAGCTTAAATAAGAAACGATCAATAGGGAAGTACAATAAATTAACACTGCATGTTCATCGGTAACTTTTATAAATTATTTTTTAAAACTACTCTCTAATAATTTTAAAACGATTTTTTAGAGCGTCTATAATCACTTAGCTATTTTTAATAGCAACTTTTACTTTAAGAATTTCAATCACAAGTCATCTCTAAACAATTGAACCTTGATTTTATACCGGAAGAAAACTCCCACTTGATTGGTGAATTAAACAATTGACTTGCTAGCTTATTTACATATTTCACCAACAAGACAGAATTAAAAATAAATAATGACTTTTTTAATATTTATTATTTATCACACTATTAAATTCTTAAATTAATCCTTATCATTTATTTAGATCTATTAAACATTTTTTAAAATATACTTTCTTACTTTACTTTACGTTTAACTTTTATAAGATTATTTTTATAAATAAATTAAGTCTATTTTTATTTATTACGTTTTTAAACAGTATTTTAAAAATCAGATTTAATATTTCACATTAATTATCTTTATTTTTATCTCATGATAGCAAATATAATATTTATAAATTTTATAACAGAATTTTTAAAATAGTTTTGCAACTTTACTAAAATACTCCCAAGCATGTGTGTACGTATTTAAATTAACATCTGTGTTTTACAATAAAGCTACAAACGCTTGTAATAATCTAAAAATAAACTAACAATACATTTTTTAAAATAAATATTTTTAAAATAAATAATATCTTATAACAACTTTAAAATAATAATTCGATATTATTAAAATCCAACATTAATTCTTCTATTATGTATTACTAATAATTAAAATATTTATATTCATTTATTAAATATTAATTTTTATCAACAATAAATATATGCATTTAATTTTAACTTGTCTTTTAAAAACTTTAACTTTAAACATTTATTTATTAAATTTATTAATGCAGTATTGCTTATGGCCAGTTTTCCCAACCATATACTATTATCATTCCCATTGAAATGTCTCTCTCAAACATCAGCACAATTTTCACATATCAAACACTCATGAATTACTTTAATTACACTTTTAAAAAGATTGTCATAAATAAAATTCACATCATATAGCTAAATATATCTTAAATTTAAATTTTTTTAGATAGATTGCTACAACAATTTATGGAGACCCATACAAAAGGGCACAATATATATATATATATATACTTTAAATTAAACATAACCCAATGTATACACAACAAGGGTAGTGAATCACTCTCCCTCTAGGATATTAATTAAAAGTATTCTAAATGTTAAACAAAAAATCAAAAATAGAGTAAAACCACCTATTCTTGGGAGGGTTGATGTTTATAAGCATATCTTTGCCAACATTGGTAATTCAGAGTAAAATTAATTTATCACCCAAATGGAATATGGTACTTAAGAGTTATTAAACTCATAATCAATCATACAAGACTGGAGACCACATCTTTCTGTGCAAATTACATGAAAGTAACCAACACTTAAGAAAAAGTGATACTACTTTGACTCCAATCTAATATGTTAAAACAGATAATATGGATAAACACATTATATTTGTCTAGATAAGAGAAAAAGATGGTAATCACTTTTCTTTTATAATAAAAAGGGTTACTTTTACCATAGATTGAAGATTCTTGGTGTTGATAAGTGTTCTGAGCTTTCATGTGATTTACATTTATAAGTCAATGTAACTTTAAGCAAAACCAGTTTATATATATATATATTATGGTTGAAGTGATTTGTCAGTTAACTTTAAGCAAAACCAGTTTATATATATATATATTATGGTTGAAGTGATTTGTCAGTTTGTATTAATAATTACCATTATTAGTAATAGTAACCAAATTATATATATATATATCACACGAACCAGTAGGTATTAATAATTTCCAACTGTTAATGGTAAATTTAATCCCATTAGGTTTGCAACTGTCAACAAAAAATTTAATAAATTTTAATACATTAGGTTGGAAGCTTCTCCATATTCCAGAGGAAAGAAGGAGTCATATCATTGTTGCGTTCTTGCTAACCATTCACTGAGTGCTGAATACTATGTTAGTGGTAGAGATTGTTTTTTGTTTATCTCTATTGCTAGTGTGATTGACTCATTGTTTTTACATTTTCATTAATTTTACATTACCCGTAAGCATAATGGAGGATTTAGACATAATGAAGAAATGATTTATTAATCAAATAAATAATTAGAAATTAAAAAAAAACATCAGTTATTTACAAGAAAAGAGTATTCTTTATTTTTGCTACAAGTTAAAGAAAACAAGAAGATTTCCAGTAAATAACCTTCAGAATACCAACGATTATTAAAATACGATACTATAAAATTGGAAGTATTGGAAAACATCCTACCAGTTAAAAATGAAAATGAATAATTTTATCATAATTTGATAAATAATGCACCAATAAATAAAAAAATCAGTAAATATTTAAATAATAAATAACAAATAATATTATACAATATATTTTTATTAAATTTACCAAACTTCATTGGTAATTATTATTAATTATCTGGTAAATGTGATTTATCTTTATTATTAATCATTTTGACCAAAAGACACCAATAATTATTAATATTTACCAAACTTATTACAGTAACTGCATTTATTTTAGTAACATTATGTCATTTATCAAACTTATTACAGTAACTGTAACATATATACCTGTTTGTTACAATGAATTAAACTGTACAAAAAAATTGATATTTAGAGGCATGTTTTTTATATTAATATATTAGAAACGTAAATAATACATGATTATAAGACCATCAAATATGTGCATGGTTATAATCCATTATTTATGATGAAATATTACACATTGTATATATATTTATATGTTTTACTAATTAAAGTCTCTTTAAAAAATGTTATTTTCAAAAATTGAATTACATTTTTGAAATAAAAAAATAATTATTATATCATGTTCAAAAATTATCCCTAGAATCATAAAAAAATTAAATATTTACTTTTAAAATATTTTGTGATAAGTAGATAGAAACAAAATAATAAAATATTATAGTTTGTACTATAATATATATAAAGAATATTATTTTCTCTTTTATTAACTTTCTTAATATTCAAAGTTTCTTTCTTCAGGCCATTTTGAAATTAAAAGTGTTACTTCAGTTGCTGTCGTTTCAATAGTTAAAATGATTATTCTTTCACTTTTAAATATTTAGACTTTATATTAACATAGGTAATTAATAAATGAAGCAAACAATAAAAAAGTGCATAATTTTTTATTATAGAAGTCTGGCTCTCAACAAAGTAGTAGGTTTGCTTTTTTTTTTTTATTTACTCTCTTAGAAAAGAATTGTAGTCTGAAAAATTCCCAATGAATAATTATTTTTTATTTTTATTATTAAGTCAGATGTGTACGTTTTTTTTAAAATTACCAAGCTATATATATATATTCATGTGTCATAGCATCAGCCAGGAAGCGAACCCACTAACCCGGGACAACTGCTTGTAAGGCAGCTGTGCTGACCTCTCGACCATCCTCATTCACCATTTTTTATTTGAAAAATTGATTATTATAAAAATAAATAAATAATTAAATAAATTTAATATATTAATGTTTCTTAAAATCGAATGTTACATGGACGTTAAGCTCCCTTCGGCTATCCACTCTATCTCAGAATTGAAGAAAGTTCAAAAGTCTGTGTTCAAATCCCTATAATTACATCTAAACTCCAAGTGTATAAATTATACTTGTATTCATTAATTTAATTACTGAGATATATAATCAGCATCATTGTTTTTAAATTAAAAAACAAATAAATATGTTGGTTTGGTCGTGGGTGTGCATTTGCATTCATTCAATTTTCATATATGCACTTTTAATTCTCTCATGAGTATGTTTTCTGTCAATGGTTAAAATAAATCTTGTAATTTAATATTTTAAGAACTACTATTTAGCACATATAATAGGTTTTTGTGAATTAATTTATGTTAAAGAAAAATTATTTGAATAGCTTATTATCATTTTCATTTTTTTCCATTTTTAAATTATCTTTCTTTTATTAAAATAATAGTTGTAATTATAAATTTATTTAAACGCGTAAGCTTGTGGTTAAGACCTGTAGAGGTCCCTACCTTCGCCTTTTCACGCGCATATTCTTGAGATTTACAGCCTTATTAAATAAAATAATAGTTTTGGATTGATATATATATACAGGCACATAAATCATTTACTCTGAATATCAATCTCAATATATTGTCAAAATTGGTGGTACAATAAAATTTTGGATAAAAATAATTACAATGATTTACTCTGATAAAACATTTAAATTACTATTACTGATATAGCAACAATAATTATCACATGAGTAGGTGCTAGATAGGGATTTTATACACAAGCCTTCTGGCATCCATTGATTATTCTGGTTGGCACTGAGTGGCAGTACTGTATGGAGAGTTTTGCCTGTTTTAATAACATTATCTTATTAAAAGTTGTTTAAAATTGATGATGAATGATAATTAAAAAAGTCATTTAATTAAATATTTTATTAATTAGGAAAAGTGTTTTAACAATATAGAATACTTGAGTTTGCATTTTTTACTTATATATTTTAAACATTTCATCAAATTTGGAAGCAACATCTCATGAAATACTACTGAATCTTTATCCTATGGCCAGAATAGTTATAAAATCAATAAAATGTCACACAATTCTATCACATGACTTCAACATACTCATTTCTGCTTTCAATAGCAGATTTTGTTTTCACACGTCTATGTCAATGTCACATGATTCAATCACATGACTTCAACTTACTCATTTCTGCTTTCAACAATAGATTTTGTTTTCACACACCTATGTAAATATCACATGATTTCAAATTATTTCTGCTTTTAACAGCTTGTAAAAAATATTACTTCTGTAATTTCATATTTACAGTTGATTAGGTTCTAAGCCCCCCCCCAAAAAATTTTCAAGCAAATAAAGTATTATGAAAATCAATCAATTTGCATTAAAAAAACTGGGATGAGTTGTTAAAAAAAGTAAAATATTTATAAAAAGCAACTTAATTTTCTTAGAGCAATTGGATTGGATTCTTAGTTTATTCAGAACCCATCAAACCTTTACTAGGTATAGTAAGTAAAAGATAAAAAACCACTGACTGCTAATCTAACCTGGAAATCTCAACATGTTACTTTGAATAACTTCAGTGAAACTGAAGAAACAGCATATGTCTCAAATGGCAGAGGTAGAGCTTAGGAAGACGTATTCTAACTGGTTTATTATCACTAAAAATTAAATATTTTTAGAAAGATATAAAATTGATTTTTAAAAAAAATTCATTTAACGAATTCAATTAGATGATAGAATTAATTCAATAACAGCTACAAGTAACCATTGCAAACTTTCAGATAAAAACTTAATTGTGAATAAAGAAATTAAAATTCTATGATAGAAATGTTTTTTTTTTAAATAGTGTTTTATTAAGACATTATAGTAAAATAATAAAAGAGCTTTTAATTGTTGTCAGGTGCAAATTCTTTTTACTTTTAACACAAGCAATTTTGAATTATGCTCTTTTACTATATGCTATAGGCAGTTGCATTTTAGGCTTAGTGAGCCAAACATTCGGCTTTGATTCAGATGAGATTTGAATATTAAAAAAATAATTGATTATTTGGATTATTAAGTTATTAAATACCATGTGATCTTCCAAAATAACAAAGAAAAATATAAATATATAAATAATTAAATAGCTTGTTATTCAGGTAAACATGCAATGTTTGTATATCCACGTAATAGATTGAGTAGGATAGTTCTATTCAATTGTCCAATCTGAATTTTTTTTACTTTAATCAGCTGATAATTGATTCAGAAACTCTAGTTCATGAATTGGCCATTCTTACCAATATGGTAAATTGTTTTGAAATTTGTAAATAAGTTTAAATAAAATAAAATATTCTAAAAAGTAATATTTGATGTCTACTTTGCAGAGCCAGAAAGCATTTACATTGTCTGTACCAAAATTTTTGTTTTATCTCAATTGAAAATCAATTTGAAACTTTTTGCTTGCAACAATATACTCTTTCTACTAAATCAGCTTTTTAAAATAGCAACAGATGTTCAAGATATATTGAGTAAGAGAGTTATGTACATAAATATAAGTATTCATTATATTTAAATATTTTATTTTAAAAATGAACTTTCATTTGTAAGTTTTATCTATTAGTCTTTGCCTTTCTTTTATTTACAAATATAAAAATTCTATTTTTATTTATTGTTTTTCGTATGTGACTTTTTTTTTCCATCTCTATTTTTTTCGTTTGACTGGAATTCATCAATGCAATTGAGTCTGAAGCAACATCTAATAATATTTGTTTTTTTTTTTTTTTTTAATTTCCTGGCGATTTTAGTTATATTAAACATAATTTATTTATAGCCCAAATTGTTTCTTTAAATGTCATTTTAAAAATAATTTTTAAAGAAGATATAAATAAAACAATGGGTTTATGTTCTGTCAAAATTAATAAATTCAAGCATTGGTTTGTTATTTTTTCAAACAATGTAGAAAAAAAAAAATCAAACTTATATTTCAGTTTGACTATATATCTGTCTGCCTGTAAGAAAGGCCTTCACTTTGTTCCATACCTTTGCATACTTTATTTAATCATTCTTATACTTACTTGCTCACGATCAGACTGAGATTTTGTTGATTTGATAAATTTTCAGAATCTAGGATGATTTAATATAGTAGTGGAGTAATGGAATCTAAAACTCAGAGTCCATGGATTACGGCTTCCGCTATATCACTTTCGGTATTTAAATTTAATAAACTAATAGTTATTCACTTATTTATCTAGAAACTTTTATACATTAATCTATCCATTTTTATAACTTACAGTTTAGAACTTTTGATTGAGTTATGGACATGGCTTTATAAGAAGGTTGAATTAGTTATTAGCTTGGCATTCATTGGTTGATAATCTTGACTCAACTCACATTTTCATTCTGTTGCAAATGACATGACATTGCAATTCATGGGTATTATTCAATTAGGATTATCCTTTCTTGGATCATGTTTTATTCTGCTATAATTGGTGATCAGTAATTGGATTATAACAAAGGTTATATTACCCTTATTTCATTCTGACACAAATGGTGTTCAACTTTAGGAAATATTTATTCAAATACAATACACACAGTCACACACACACATATATAATAAATCAATATAGTGATTTGAATATTATTATTATATATATATATATATATATATATATATATATATATATATATATATATATATATATATATATATATATATATATATATAAGTGGCACTATTTTAAAAAATCTGGAAAACTTTGTCAATCTTTGAATTTCTACACATAGAAAATAAATCAGATATTCTTAGACATTTTGAAATTAGATGTCACTATATTAAAAAATAATTAATCCCCATTCAATATAAAAATTATTCAAATCTTATGTTTTACAATATAACAAATTTCAAACATCTAATATCATTATTTTATAAATTTTAATTTCTTAAATGACTTATTGTAACAATAATTATGATGTTAACACTTTAAGAGTTTGAAAATATGTCAATGAAAAATCCATGGCATGTAAAATAATTTTTAAGTTTATGAACACTTTGTGCCCCGAACCCACAAATGTCACTTTCTCTTGTGACTTTATAGTTATGCTTCTGACTGTAGAATATTTACAAAAAAGATTTGTACTTTTGAAGATATTAATCACTTGTGCTATAAATAATCAAATTGTTTGTTACTTTGGAGTTTATATGAAGTTTGAGCATTGGAAAAAATAAATTGAGATTTAAAGTTTACAATATGTCATTAATACCATTGCATTAACCCACACAGAAAATTTGTATTACAATAAATTATGTGTGATATTTCAGGGTCTAATGTCATATTTTAGAGTAATGTCTGATAATTTTATAATTGAATGCTTTCTTCTAAAAGTGACAAATTTTGATGCATGTTAAGATATAGTTTTTAAATTGAATAGACCTCTTGTTTACTGAAGTGAAATCACAAACTTATCTTTTATAAGAATATAACTCATAACCATTTGATAAGTTCTGACACTTTTAATCCTAGTATCTATACTAGATAAGGGTACAAACAGCTTCTAAATAGCCCACATCAAACATGAAAATACTACTGTTACCTTTCTACAAAGAAATGGTGAAGAACTATTCAATATTAATCTAAAAAGACAAATTTTGGGTAATAAAGATTTTTTTTTCTTGCTTTACTCTCTAGATAAAAATATTTAAATATCCATTTACCATCCAGTAATTGGAGATTAGATGGGATGGATATTGAATAACTATGCAAAATACAACTCATATGTTTATCTTAGAATTTAAAAACATTTCCAAATTGTCTTCATATTAAACTCTAGGTAACAAATGAATGCATTGACCCTTATTCTATGATATCTTTTATAACTCCACAACTAAATACCCATATTATTTTAAATTAAATTTAATTTATTTTTTAAAAATCTAACACAACATAATTATATTTTTTATTTTTTTTTTATATTTTTCATATCTTATCAAGTATAATTATTGCTTTTTTATTGTTTTTTAATAAGTTTTATTAATAACAATGATATATTTAAATAAAATTTCTAACATATTATATTTATTTGTACTTATATTGCTGATATACACAAACTGCTTTTTTATAAACACATTGTCTATGTTTGAACTTATTTTTAAATATAATAATAATATTAGTTTTTTTTATTAGCACTATTTTAAGAGAGATATGTTTGTATATAAGTTGAGATAATATGCACAGATGGTGATATGTAGAAATAAATGTTTAAATAATAAAAAAAAATAGTCATTATTGTTTTTTATTAAAATAAATATTGATTAAAACTAACAAGATTTAGGGACTAGATAGAGATAACTAAGAATAAAAGAATAAAATAATTACTTGGTAAATATGACATCTGATTGGCTGTCAGTTAAGTATTATAATAGCGCTAGAGATTTGGCAGTATCTCAATTTATTTCAATTTTCAATTATCTGCGCTTTGCAAATTAAAATATTATTTACAACCACAAAAGATGAAAAAAATTAACCGTGATGTTCTTCATGAATTAAAACACCATTTATAAAAATACAAACTTATCTTAAATGTTAAACATTATTTATATTTAAACAAAATAATTCATAAATAGATAAAATAATAACTATTACACTCTATGAATTTAGAAGCTATGTATATCAAAAGGAGAATTATAACAATAAGAATAAAAAAACTTTAGCATAACCTACAAACTTAAAATACCAATTAGTTGATCTCAAATTATAACTAAATAAAATAAAAATAATGCTAATTTAACAATGCCATTTTATTAATATTAATATATCCTTATTAAATAAACTGATTACAATAAATTGGAATATGCGCTAATGACATTAAGGTTTTATTATCCTGTAAATTTATTCACATTAATCTATCTTTAATAAATATATAAAACTTTCTCCCCTAAAATTTTATAAATTCATAACATTAAATCAGAAACAAAATAAAATACCTTAATATTAACTTATATAATATAATATAATGCATAAAGTCTAACCAATTTAGCATATCTCACCACCTTCACCAACTTATGATAATATAAAATAAACTCAACCCTTTAAATAACCTCAAAATCTACAATTTCCAATCATAACAATACAAGATAAATGACAAATTCTCATTTGGTGCTTATTCAGATATGATTAGCAGATCACAACAGATTATTCTTTAATCTAATAAAACTAAATTATCAAATTTTAAATTATAATTATCATACTATATAAAAGATTATTGATGTTTTTATTATGATCAAACATCAATTTTAAAACCTAGTATTTAAACTAAATTTACAATCTTCATCAAAACTTCAAATTTAATTAAAGCAAATCACTTTATTTAATACATTTCAAAAATCAATTTTGATATATATAATTACCAATTACTTAATATAACAAGATTGTTGTCATTGTAACTAAATACTCACTTAATATAATGTTCACCCAATAAATAAAAATTTAAAGAATATGTGAATATCCAATTATAATTGACTTTACCTTCAATAATTATTATCAAATCATTTCAAAACTAAATTTCTATCCTAACATGAACTATTACATATAATTAACAAACTAATCATAATAAACTTCTAATTATCTATTAAATATCTAATAATACCAAATTAAATAATTTATTCATCATCATTATCAACCATTATCAATCCACTGCAGGATGAAGGTCTCTCCAAGTTTAATCCATCTTCTCCGATCTTTAGCTTCTCTTCTCTACATCACCCCTGCACACTTTCTTATTTCATCCATCCATCTCACATGTGGTCTCTTTCTGGGTCTTTTACAATCTCTTGGAATCCAGTTTAAAATTTCAATTGTCCATCTATTATCATCTCTTCTAACAATATGTCCATCCCAACTCCACTTCAATCTTTTAATTTTTTCAATGAGGTCAGTAACACCTGTTTGTTCTCTTACCCATACATTGCGTTTACGATCTCTTCTTGTTACTCCCAACATACATCTCTCCATACTTCTTTGAGTGGTCTGAAGTCTCTGAATTGCTCTTCTATTAAGTGTCCAAGTCTCAGATCCATAAGTAAGAACTGGTAAAACACATTTGTTAAAAACCTTCCTTTTCAAACACATAGGCATATTTCCTTTTAGTATCAAGTTATTTCTACCAAAAGCACTCCAACCAAGTTTAATTCTATGATTAATTTCCTCCATTATGTTTCCATCTGTATTAATAATCTGACCAAGGTATTTGTAACTGTTAACTTCTTCTAATTCATCATAATCAATCTTTATTTTCATATTTTGAGCAAATCGATTAAACATTACTTTAGTCTTTTTAACATTTATCTTTAGTCCTACTTTCCTACTTTCATCTGATAATTCCTGCAACATTTCCTGCAGATCTGAAGCATTATTTGCAAAAACAACTACATCATCTGCGAAATCTAAATGACTTAAATAATCACCATTTACTTTCACTCCTTTAGTTTCCCATTTTAATCCACAAAATACTTCATGCAGCACTGCTGTAAAAAGTTTTGGAGATATGGAGTCACCTTGTCTTACACCTTTCTCAATGTTGACTTTCCCAGTGTCATTATGTAATCTAATTGTTGCTGTTGCATTTTTATAAATATTCTTTAAAATATGACAATATCCTGGATCTATACCTTGATGATCTAATGCTTTAATCACTGAAGAAATGTTTATAGAAATCAATGCCTTTTCATAATCTACAAATCCTAAGCATAATGGCAACTCATATTCATTTGTCCTTTCTATAACTTTTCTCAATACCTGGATATGATCTATTGTACTAAAACCACTTTTAAATCTGGCTTGTTCTCTTGGTTGGTGGAAATCCAATGTTCTCTGTAGACGAGTAGTAAATATCTTGGTGAAAATTTTATATAAAACTGATAAAAGGCTGATAGGTCTGTAATTTCTAATATCTTCTTTATCACCTTTTTTAAATATTAATATTATTACTGCATTCTTCCAATCATCCGGTACATCTTTATCATTTAGACATTTGGTATATAACTTTGCTAAAATTTTTTCTATTTCTTCACCTGCTTCTTTTAATATATCAATTATAATTCCATCATTACCTGGAGCCTTTTCTTTCTTCATACATTTAATTTCATGTCTCACTTCTTCATTTAAAAGTCTGGGCAATTTGGAAGATGTAATAGATATAGGAGGTACTTGTTCTTTATTACTATATAATTCTTGATAAAAATCTTCTACCAATTTCATGATGTCATCTCTCCTTTTAGTAATAATTCCATCTTTTTTTCTTATTGCAGATATAAATTTCCTACCAATACCAAAATGTTGTTTTACATTCTTAAGACTTTTATTTTCTTCTACAGCTTTCCTTGCTAGTTCACAGTTATACTTTCTTATATCATTTTCAACTCTTTTCCGCACCATTTTACAAAATTCGAAATATTCAATTCTTTTTAATGCATCATTTTTGTATATCTTCATATTCCTTCTTTTCTTCATAAATTCTCTAGTCTCAGTAGAAATTTTATTGGTCAATTGCTGTTTCTTTCTACCAGCTATCTTTGTTGCAGTTTTCAAAAGTGTATCAGTTATTTTCATATTAATTTCATTCAAATCTGAATCATGTTCAAAATCTACTAATACTTGAAACCGATTTGTAAGTTCTAATTTAAATTCATTAGAATGTTTCTGAAGATTAGGAATATCAACTGTAAATATTGTTTTTCTTAATAATTTTTTTCTCTCTAGTTTTACATTAACACGTATCTTACACCTTACTAATCAATGATCACTTCCTGTGTTAAATTTATTAAGAACATTACAATCTTGAAATATGTATTTCCTGTTAGTCAAAATATAATCCAATTCTGCTGTACCTTCATTTGGATGCTTCCATGTCCATTTCCTTTTAACATTTTTCTCAAAAAAAGAATTCATAATATAAAGTTTTTCTTTTTCTGCAAACTCCACAAGGCTATGTCCTCTCTCATTTCTATTACCATAACCAAAATTACCCACAGCACTTTCATCTTTCATTTTTTTTTACCAATTCTAGCATTAAAGTCTCCCATAACAATTTTGAAATGGTGTTTACTCTGATCAAAAGCCTTTTGTACATCCATATAAAAATCTTCTACTACTTCATCACTATGAGAACTTGTTGGAGCATAAACCTGAATTATCTGCATTTGGTATCTGCTATTAAGTTGTATAACTAATCTTGCCACTCTGTCCAATACACCATCAATCTCCACAATATTGTTCTTCCACTTTTTATTTATAATGAATCCTACTCCACTTGTATTTCCAATATTTGTGCCTTTATAATACAGTATATGTCCACTTTTTAAATCAATTGTCCCTTCACCTTTTCTTCTAACTTTACAAAGTCCAATAATGTCCCATATAATATAAGAGAGTTCTTCTTCTAATTCTTGCAATCTTCCTTCACTTGAAAGTGATCTGAAGTTGTAAGTACCTAAATAAAAAGTTGTCATCAAATGGCAGCCTGGGTCCACAATCAGGGGATTCTTAGCACCCTCTGCCTTCGACCACCAACCACTGCCTTGGTTGGTGACTTTACAGCCTTCTGGGAATAAGGGCCATGCTTTATTTTTGTCTGTCATAATTGTACATATGTATTGGGAAAATATTTATCATTTACACAAACATTCATTCTGCCTTATCAGGCACTGAGAAGAAAAACCATGGTGTTTCTTGATCTTAAACTCAGAGGTAAAAAGCCAATAAACTCACCACACTGGGTAATATGTGTTGGTGAGCAGCCCATCCATGTTCGTATACTATATGAATAATCACATAGTAATAACAGCTGCAACGACAAGAATGTATGGAGTGGACATTAGGAATTTGTCCTGCTCAGTTCCTTTAAGGCCTCCAAGAGGAATCAAAGGTTCTCCTTTCAGTTAATAGCAAAACTCCTTCTGGTCCAAGTAATAAAATATTAAATTCATTCCAAAGAAAATATGTGATTGTATATACTTAGCAATTCTGTGATTTAATTTCCAAAATGTTTTACAACTACTTATAATAAATTATATGGTATAAGTCAATATGTGAATACCATCTTATCAAAATAATATTAAACAATACATTTGCATTGTAAAATTGAATGACTACTAAGTAAGTTTACTTATTTTAAATTAATTCAAAATTTATTAACAATAATTATAAATTATAGAAATATATGACAAATAAACTATAAATGTTTAATATATATATATATGATCCAATTATGTATTATATAATATGTTCACTATTGAAATTTAATTTTAATTAACTAGATAATTATACATTGAACTTCACATATAAAATTGTTTAATCTGAAATATATATCTTTATGTAACACAAAACATGTAATACATATATATTTTTCAAAATACAAAGAAATCAATGACATTCCTAATCTTTATAAAAAATAGTAATTGAGATAAAATTTAATAAACATGAGACTACTTCTTGGTTTACATTATTTTAATAAAATAAAGATAAATAAATATTTGCTACAATGTAGTTATTTTAGACATTTAATATTTATAAGTTATATATTCAAAAATTATTTATCATCAATGAATAAGAAGATAATATTTTTTAATTAAAATTATAATTATTAAGCTATGAAATATAAATTTGAATGTAGAAAAACTTAACTCTCTTATATTCTATGCATATGAAATAAATCTTTATTTAAATTAAAATATAATACCATTTTTATCTATAAATACTATACAATTACATATCTAAATAATAATAATAATAATAATACATGTTATCAAATGACCTGATTAATTGTCTTTCAATATGATACTTTAAAGTAATACCACCATTTCAATAACTATTTTTGAATTATAATTTGATGATATTTTATTACTCCAGAGAATGGAGAAATATCATGAAATGAACACATTTTGTTAATTTCAATATTTTCCAAATATCCAAGTTGTTCTTTCATTTAGAAGGTATTCGATTTATATAACCTCATCATAAGTGTACAAGCTAAAGTTTTCATCCATGATAATGTAATGTAAACATTCTTTGATTTAGCAGGTATTTGGGTTAGAAGATGATGCCAGTTTCCATCCATGACACTGAATGCAAAATAAACCAATTTATATTCTGTATTAAAATAATTAATCAATCTCATAAAACTATATTGGCAGATGAACATAACCCTTGTATACATTTTATGTCATTAGCATTTACATCTCATTATAGAAATGTAAACAATATCCATTTTTACCAAAGAAATATTCAGATGTTTTTTTAACACAATGAATTACTTTTCATTCTTTTAATACTGAAACAGTAAGATTTGCCTTACCAATCTTAGTTTCGCCTTGCCTGCCTGTTTCCTACCCTCATGCCTTATTTAAAACCCTAATTTCATCGTATTGTGTGTGTACTGGGTATATTTACCGAAATCCCACCTAAATTTATATGTATAATGGGGTGCCCGGGGTTTAATAATAATTAAAATTGTTTTTAAACGGTTTTATTTTCAAACCGTCGAGTATATATTACGTATATATGCTTGTACAATAAAGTAGGTCACATATTCTCATCTACACACATACTGCGATAATATTTAAAAAAATATCAAAATATTTTATTTAAAAGTTGTTTTTGAATCGATTTATTTGGGATGTTATTTCGTTATAATTATTTGTCTTTAAGAAATAATATCACTGAGAAATATTTCTGGAAATTAAATTCAGAAATAGTGTTTGATAAATGTAAAGTGTTGTAAAATATTATTCAAAAACATGTCATCATTTTTAGATCAGTGAGGGTAGAGAAAGAACAATAGTAGCTAATTTTAATCGTATTGGTGCCAGTAGATTGATGAGATAAAACAGTGTTTACGAACAGATTTTAATTAGAAAATGTAATCCGTGTTTTTCAAATGTGTAATAATTAAAGAATGGATTTCATCACCGCAGGGTTAGATGGTAATCAAGGAGAGCATATAAATAGGGCTGATTGATTGTAATTAGGATTAGACAGAGTTATTAATTAAGCTACCTGATCGTGACAGTAAATCCAGTTGTAAAATAGTTTAACCTCAGAATGTCGGGGTAATGGGGCAATCGCTGTTTTTCCTCAGGATCCTGTGCCTCGGCCGTCCGTCAGTCAAAATCTGATGTCCTGTCACCGTATCATGAAATCCAACTGAACCAGCCCAATGATATGCTGCTCCTAAAATCTTCTAACTGCTGCGGCGGAACCATGAATCGAAGAAAACTCATAATATTACTTAAGAACTTTGCTACAAGTTTGGAAATTCCCACGAACACAGTTAAAAGAACAAGGTAATTAAAATCAACCCGAGATCTCGGAAAACTTCGAGCTAAAGCTAACAATTTTGTATATTCTATAAATGTATTTACTTAAATGTTTTTCTAATGCATGCTGAATTTGTGCTTGGGTTGATCTTCTATTATATTTATAAATTTTTAATTTCAATGTGTTATTATGAAATGTATAATTAATTTCTTTAGACTAATGCGAGTTACGTAGGGAAGTTAAATGATGCGTGGTTGCCATCTTAGTTTATAAACCGCAAACACGCATTTCCCCCCCTTCCCATCGTTTCTGTTTAAAAGTATCTCATATATATGTTTCAAAGTATATTTTGCGTATAAAATTTTGTTAAATGAATATTTATTTATCTTAAGTTTTGTTGAGAGTCTGCTGGCCATCTAAATATGAAAGTCGAGAGCGAGCTATTACTGTTCCTTAATGAACTGCCAAATGTTTTACTAATTCTTATGAAAATTAAGCTGTGTTGCTAGTAAATATGCATGGGTGCTGGAATCCTCCTGTTGGCAAAGGTCACCTTCGTTCGAATCTGTTTCCCCATATTTTACTCCATGGTTCCCAGTCATGTGTTAAAATGGCACATGGGAATTATTTCGCGTATGTCCACACACTTACGAAGCTCCTGGGTGCGGGCCAGGCTTGAGCTGTGAGTGGGCTAGAGACGTCCCAAATAAAAGGCAGAATGCCTATCCAATGCCAAGACCTTTTGCCATCCTTGAAAGTTGCATACTCATAAACTGCACCCCTCCTCAGCATATACTCGCTAGCACCACCATATATTTCCCTTTACTTATTAAAAGAATTCTATTCAAATGAATTTCAAATCCGTTCAGTGTAGCTCGATCTTATAATATATTCGCGAGCGACTCTCGATCTCCATTTAAATCTCCAGTGATAAATGTTTAGAATATTTCAAACTCTATTAGACTTTACATGACTTGCATATGCCTACCGTGTCAATATATGATAGACACTTTATCTAAACGAGCCCAAGTACGAGGTATCAGCCATCTTGTTTGTTTATTATATAACTATCCAATTTGTATCGCTAAATTATTTTATTACCAAATTATTAAAATCTTATTTATAAATTTATTTCCTTTTCTCTATTTATTCGGGGTGCAATATAAATTACATAGTCCCTTAAAATTATCTTTGGCACATCTATAAGTTATTGTTAAATCAACCTAGGGCTATTTTAGATTTAGAGTCTTTTGTTTTCTTCCTGATCACTGGCACCGGCATGAAATTATATTATTAGTAGCATCAAATGTGTTATCACGTAGAGGGCGTTGTGGAGTTTGGACTTTGGATTCGAACTTGAGATTTCTGGGAGGTAACTCTCCTAGTGTTGAGTTCTATGTCCCGGGTTTAAATTCTACAGTGTGTTAGCGAGATAGACATATTTTGACTGTTACAATACATTATCATTTCTTACAAATTCTCAATTAGTCTTACCAGCTTTTTGGCTAAATAATACTTTTCTTATGCTATCAACTTATCTATTTAATGATCAAATATTTTTAAAATAAAAATAAACATTATATGAACAATCTTAGGTTCACATAATAAAAGAGCAATTTTAAACCATTCAGTTCTATTTATAATCTCTATGATTGACATAAAAAATGATGGTAATACTCTTTTTTAGTGCTTCTGTCAAATTTATTCAGCATTCCACAAATAAAAACTTATTACACAATAATAACAATACCAAGAGAAAAAATATTTCATAATTATTATATAACAAACATTTATGTTTTTAAAAATACAAATAACATTCTTTCACTCCAACATAAACCAAACAATTTAGAATACATTCTTACTATACTACATTAGAAACAGACATTTATAATATTACCTATATTATATAAATAAAACAGTAGACATACTTAAGACATTAAATATTCATGTGTATTATTTATAATCTATCATCTGTGAAAGAAATAATCAAAATACATATAATGATGAAAAGTTTTTTTTTATCAAAACTATAAACTTTATTTCTCACATGTGCATTTTAAAAATGAATAAAATCAATTCATAAATTATATATATATTCTACCAGACACTCCATCCATTCTGATAGAGAGGGCACCACCAGACCACTACGTGTCTGGAAAATTTGTTTACTGTGATCAGAATAGATGATGATGATGGTTTGCGCCGACTAGACTCAGGGAGAAACAAGTGATCTTAAATTATTTAGACAATTGAGACAAAAGCACAAAGACAAACATCAGCCAAATTAAGTTTAAACATATTTAATAAAATTTTATTAAGAGAAAATTAACTTATAAGAAAAGTTTATAAGTTAACAAATATGATTAGCTCCGGCATGTACCAGAAAGACTAAATGCGATGCTCTGGCAGATCTACTGATTCTCTAATAAACAAATTTAAAAGGGAGGAAGCAAATTTCATTCAGCAGAGCATTTACTCAAACATTGGTTCTCAGCCTCAGATACTTAAACAATACATCCTTGAAATAGATTAAAGCCACCAGCACCGATGAGCTATTCAAGATCCAAAATTTGGTCAGACCCCGAATGTCCTTATATCGGTATGAACTGCACCTACTACTACGTTTAAAATAATGGTGATTGATCCACCTCAAGAACAACTGAAAAATATAATTGAAACGGAGTAAAACAATTAAAATTGGTGAATCCCAGCCAAACGATTGGCGAAAATTACTTTAAAATTATTAATTAAAGTCTCAATAAGAGACAAGTAAATAATTAGAAAAACAGTTACATCTGCCCCAGCATTTAAAGAAAATAAACTTACAAACAAATTCTGAGTACATGCTCTGATAAATTTAAAGCACACATAATAAATACAAACAGAAATATATCGGAGAGTGCACATGAGTACGAAAATATTAAAAGTTTAAATACTTTGGCAGAACGAAAGTATTGCACACCTGTAATTTAAAAAGAGATATATTTTATCTTCCTGCTGACAACTTATAAAATTACAAAGAAAAACAATTCTAATTTCTGCCTTCAGAGATGTAAGAAACGAAATCCCCACCTGCGGAAAATTAGACAATAAAGTCGTCAGCCAAAAGATTTTGGAGGTTTAGCAATAGGGCAAACATAGAGTTTAAAATTAATTATTGAATATTAACATAATTACAGGTAAGCATTTAAAAGGCATGACTGCCAAAGCATTTATAAAAATACATAAAAATAGAAAACTCACTCGTCACTCTCCAATAAACAACAATTGAAAGCAACTCCAAGACCCACGACAAAATATTAGAAAACACAGAAAATATTAAATAGGAGGCTATATAAATTAAGAATACACTGTTATGATTAGATTGAGCAGAGATTTAATGAGAACTAATTTACCCTGGGAAGAATAAAAGCAAATAGTTACCTTTCGGTAAAACACAGTTCACGTAGAGTGCACACTTTTACTTAAGTTCATTTACAGGTTCTTCAACCATGGCAAGGTAGATGTAATGAGGTTCCGGCTTCTTGTAGGTGTTTAAGGCATTACTGGAGCAATTTTTGAAGTCAGGGATCTGTTTTTTGTTGAGTTAGCAAGCCATTAGGTTTTGACAACACGTACAAAATTTTTCATCTTGTTGCAAGCAAAAGTATTTAATAACAGCTGATGTCCTTTAAGAATTTAAATGTCTGCGCTGATATAAACTTTCACTTTAGAAACAGCTTGTCTAGTTATGAATAATGAATTAACTAACTCTCCAAATTTTCAGGGCTATTTATATCTCACTCCATTTCCTGCGAAACACTTTTCTTGTTGTCCAATTTCTACACCTAAGGCAGGGAAAATATTAATCTTCCACTCAATCTATCTAAGAATTCTTCCCAGGGATTATTGAAATGAAAACAACTACATAAAAATCAAATCTCCACTATTAAAATAAAAGCCACAGGAATGTAATTAGCTAGGTTGCTTGTATTTAATTAATTGATTTAAAGTAAAAACAAGCGGTATATGAAAACTATTTTAAAATAAATCGATAAACATTGAAATGAAGCATTTTACATATAAATGCTTGTGTATTTTGATACACGTATTCTTTTTTTAAATAATAATAAAATTTAAACATTAAACGTTTAATGAAAATTAAAAGCTTAATAAATATTTTTGGTAATAACACCTTTGAAACGAATTTCAATTCAGTTCAACTGCCTCAAAATGTGATCAAAAAAAAAACATTCCTGTAACTTTTTTTTTTTAACTAGAAACACTTTAAAATTATTCTTAGAAATTCGGCCGAACGTTTGCCTTGCCCTCATAAAAAATAAGACAATATTTCATTTTAATCAAAATCTTTCTCCATTCTCGTAATTCATTAACAAAATCTTTTTTATTTTTATTAAAAACAATCCATCTGATTGCTAAATGCTGAACCCTTAACTTTTGTCCGGCAATTCTTTTACTCCGCTTACTAACTTACTGAAATAAGTTCCTTTCCCTCTATTATATTTTCTTAGCTTATACAAACTTCTCTTGTCTCATTCTCGTTCTGTTCTATTTTCTAGCACATATAACAGAATCTTTTTCTTAAAGAAACTTCCCAATTCTTCCTCCTTTCCTACTTTATTTTTGAGCATACTAGCAAAAAGAAATTTTTTATCTTCTACCCATTTTTCGAACGTTTTAAATAAGATTGTTCTATAGATGGATTCTATTTCCACTTTAAAATCATATTTCTTAATCTTTCTTTTAACTCTTTTCTTCTTTTCCAAACAAACAGTTATTGAAACCAATTTATTTCTAGTTTCACTCGGAGACTCTTCTACCTGCTTTTCTGTTTTTACCTGATAACTTTCTTTTATTTCTTTATTTACATTTACAAATTTTCCACCACACTTTCTACTTGTAACCAATCTTTGTTTATTTCTAACTTTATTTCCACCTTATCTGTTTTAACACTATCCTGTACTACTTCAATTTCTATATCTTTTATCACGTCTACTTTTTCTACTTCCTGATTTTCTTCTACTTCTCCCATCATTTCTCATCTCATTTCTTTCATTTCCATAATTTCTTCCTTTATAGCCTGCTGGCCCTGTTTAACTTCACTAATTTCTTTCTTCATTGCTTGGACCTGCTTAATTTCCTCCTTTATTTCCGCTTTAAACTTTGCCATCATTGCTTGCTGACTTTTCTTGAATTCACTCATACCCTCCTTTATTTCTATTACCAACTTCATCAATATCTTCATCATCATCTGTGACTCACTTTCTTCTTTTTCTACAATTTGAGGGTTTTTAAATGAGACAGGGCTTTCTTCTACACATGCCACCCTATCGCTTTCTTCATTGACTTCCATTTTTAGACAAAGATTAAATTCGCAATACTAACTTTTTATAAAAAAAAAATCTAAACTCTAAAAGCCAATAAAATGCTATAAATGATTTCATAACAAAGACGAACTATATTTAACTCTTCAAAAAAAATCCGCAGACAGACTTTTTAGAAAATACTCTTTTTACTGTTTATAACTTATTTCATTAAAAAGAAGGCGAACTATATTTAACTCTTCAAATAAAATTACTCTAACAGACTTTTTGAAAATACACTTTTTACTGTTTATAACTTATTTCATTAAAAAGAAGACGAACTATATTTAACTCTTCAAATAAAATTACTCCAACAGACTTTTTGAAAATACGCTTTTTACTGTTTATAACTTATTTCATTAAAAAGAAGACGAACCCCATTCTACCAAACTGCTCCAAAATACATGCAATAATTAACCAAAACTCAACCTCCACCTACTAAATCTTGCCTTTTACACCTGAAATCTTTCTCAATTGTCTAACAAAATCTCACGTAAAGTTTTAATATTGGCTCCCACGTTTGGTTGTGCCAAAAAAATTCCTATTATGTGCCGGATGAAAGCTTTTACTTTCCATCTATCAATCTATTCTAATACAGAGGGCGCCACCAGACCACTATGTGTCTGGAAAATTTGTTTACTGTGATCAGAATAGATGATGATGGTTTGCGCCGACTAGATTCAGGGAGAAACAAGAGATCTTAAATTGTTTAGACAATTGAGACAAAAGCACAAAGACAAACATCAGCCAAATTAAGTTTAAACATATTTAATAAAATTTTATTAAGAGAAAATTAACTTATAAGAAAAGTTTATAAGTTAACAAATATGATTAGCTCAGGCATGTACCAGAAAGACTAAATGCGATGCTCTGGCAGATCTACTGATTCTCTAATAAACAAATTTAAAAGGGAGGAAGCAAATTTTATTCAGCAGAGAATTCACTCAAACATTGGTTCTCACCCTCAGATACTTAAACAATACGTCCTTGAAATAGATCAAAGCCACCAGCACCGATGAGCTTTTCGAGATCCAAAATTTGGTCAGACCCTGAATGTTCTTATATCGGTATGAGCTGCACCTATTACTATGTTTAAAATAATGGTGATTGATCCACCTCAAGAACAACCGAAAAATATGATTGAAATGGAGTAAAACAATTAAAATTGGCGAATTTCAGCCAAACGATTGGCGAAAATTACTTTAAGATTAATAATTAAAGTCTCAATAAGAGACAAGTAAATAATTAGAAAAACAGTTACATCTGCCCCAGCATTTAAAGAAAATAAACTTACAAACAAATTCTGAGTACATGCTCTGATAAATTTAAAGCACACATAATAAATACAAACAGAAATATATCAGAGAGTGCACATGAGTACGAAAATATTAAAAGTTTAAATTCTTTGGTAGAACGAAAGTATTGTGCACCTGTAATTTAAAAAGGGATATATTTTATCTTCCTGCTGACAAATTATAAAATTACAAAGAAAAACAATTCTAATTTCCACCTTCAGAGATGTAAGAAACGAAATCCCCACCTGCGGAAAATTAGACAATAAAGTCATCAGCCAAAAGATTTTGGAGGTTTAGCAATAGGGCAAACATAGAGTTTAAAATTAATTATTGAATATTAACATAATTACAGGTAAGCATTTAAAAGGCACAACTGCCAAAGCATTTATAAAAATACATAAAAATAGAAAACTCACTTGTCACTCTCCAATAAACAACAATTGAAAGCAACTTGGAATCTTAAAACTAAGATTCCAAGACCCACAACAAAATATTAGAAAACACAGCAAATATTAAATATGAGGCTATATAAATTAGGAATACACTGTTATGATTAGATTGAGTGGAGATTTAATGAGAACTAATTTACCCTGGGAAGAATAAAAGCAAATAGATAACTTTTGGTAAAACACAGTTTGCGTAGAGTATGCACTTTTACTTAAGTTCATTTTCAGGTTCTTCAACCATGGCAAGGTAGATGTAATGAGGTTCCGGCTTCTTGTAGGTGTTTAAGGCATTACTGGAGCAAATTTGGAAGTCAGGGATCCGTCTTTTGTTGAGTTAGCAAGCTATTTGGGTTTTGACAACACGTACAAAATTTTTCATCTTGTTGCAAGCAAAAGTATTTTATAACAGCTGATGTCCTTTAAGAATTTAAATGTCTGTGCTGATATAAACTTTCACTTTAGAAACAGCTTGTCTAGTTACGAATAATGAATTAACTAACTCTCCAAATTTTCAGGGTTATTTATATCTCGCTCCATTTCCCGCAAAACACTTTTCTTGTTGTCCAAATTCTACACCTAAGGCAGGGCAAATATTAATCTCCTGCTCAATCTATCTAAGAATTCTACCCAGGGATTATTGAAATGAAAACAACTACATAAAAATCAAATCTCTGCTATTAAAATAAAAGCCACAGGAATGTAAATAGCTAGGTTGCTTGTTTTTAATTAATTGATTTAAAGTAAAAACAAGCAGTATATGAAAAATATTTTAAAATAAATCAATAACCATTGAAATGAAGCATTTTACATATAAACACTTGTGTATTTTGATACATGTATTCTTTTTTTTAAATAATAAAATTTAAACATTAAACGTTTAATGAAAATTAAAAGCTTAATAAATATTTTTGGTAATAACACCTTTGAAACAAATTTCAATTCGGTTCAATATATATATATATATATAGTGACCTTCTGAATGGACACAAGTAATTAAGCTGTGTTACATCAGTAATGAATAACCGCATTGTACTAAAAAAAAATGAAATCGCCTTAATTTTTTTAAATTTTTTTTATTAATGGTTCAAAAACTCATATGTGGGCCAACTGTGCATTTTGGTTAGCAATTTTTCAAGCATTTATTTTTATTATTATATTTTGATAGTGTTTAATACAGGGAAGGGGATAGATTATTACAGAAAGTGTTATGATAGTAGTTGGATTGATGCAAAGTTTGTTTTATTTATTTATAAGATAGCATTGGTGTTTGTTGAATGGTTTTCTGATTTATTATTCATTGACACCCATTTATTTACTAATATTATAGTCAGTTGTAACCCATAGAGATATTAAGTATGTTTTAGTTAGAATAATTTAATATTCACATAACAGCATATATGTATGAATGTATCATTATCTCATTTCCATTTCATATCCTAAGTACAACAAACAATATCAAACTTACAATAAAACATTTAAATTACCGTAATTATCTTTAATAGTTTTGCAAATATATATATATATATATTAGTGATTAATGGATATTTGAATTAGTAAATTATTTGACTAATCTAAATAATATTATAAACCATTTATTTAATAATTGATTGATGTTCATTTGTTTCAAAGTTATAAAAAAAAAAGAAAAAAGTTCATTTTTTTATTATTTGATTTGACTTCATTGTGAACCTCAAAATAGTTTTTTTTTTAGAAAAGATTTCTTGAATATTAATTATTTGATTAAGTGTTAAAAAATGTGGGAGTAAAGCTTCTGCTGATCAGGTGACCTTTTTGATTGGTGGGGAGATATTTTTTTTTAACTGATAGCTAATAATAGTAATAAAAAAAAACATTATCTTTTGTAATTTCAACAAGTGTACTTTTTATTTTCTGCTACTATCAATTATATCTCTTCCAAAACAGTTTAAATTGAAACTTTACAAAAGCCTTCTCATGAAGCTCATTATTGGAACTACAGATGTTTAAGCTTTATAGAAGGAATGGCTGAATAAAAGTATAAAGGTATCAATCTCTCCTCCTTTGTCTAATTAAAACATTTAAAATTGACACTTTCATTTTCTTTAAAGATGTGCTTATATGATATTAAACTTACGTTATTTCATTTACTTTTATTTCTCTTCGTTAAAAAGAATATCAGAATGCAAGAACTTTATAATTTTTTAAGTCCCATGTGTGATGTTTATAATGTTTTGTCATCATGGAAGTATATGCAGACTTTTTTAACAAAATTTATCTTGATAAGCTCTCTGTTTAACTTATATTTTACGTATACAAAAGTGAAGTTAAAATTTAAAAGGATATGTGTACTTGATTATGTGTTTGATATTTAATAATTATTGCGGAATGCTAACTTTATATCTTATTTTATGCTTATAAAATAATATGTGTTTTATTAAAGAAATATAGATATAACTTACCCAGAATAATTAATTACTACTACTTACCAAATACAGATGTCTAAATTGAATAGAAGGACTTTAATATTACATATTTTTGTTTTCTTTGATATACGGATGTATGTGTTAATATTTAAGAAAATACAAATTGCATGTGGACAATTATCAGCAACTTATTAAAGTTAATAATGCAAATACCAATCTATAAATTATGAAAGTGAATATTTTCTGCAGAAAAAATATGTTAAGTTATCATTGAATTAAATACCCTAGATGTGCTTAAAAATAAATAACAGAATATAGCAATTAATAGCTGAAACTGTCTTTCCACGTATTTATTATTATAAATATTTATCGTTATGTGTGATATATAAGTAAACTCCATTAGCTTATGGCTAAAGGACATTGGATGTTTACCAAATTAATTGTGAATTATAATTGTTTTGTCCTACAATAACTTATTTTTTGTTTCATATTTGTATTTAAACACACACTCATTTTGGCATTCATCTCTGGATCATTTAGTAAGCTTGAAAAGGAACTTTGCAGTGAATATATTTTTTTTCTCGAGTTTAAAAGAAGAATGACTCTATTTTTTTATTATTTATTGTTAATAGTATATACATCTTAGATAGTTAGACAGATTTAGTGTTGTATGTATTTAATATTATATGTTTATTTAATTTGTGAGCTTCGAGAACTTCTCAGGATAGCATATCCAAAAAATGATGAGTATGCTGGTAAAATCTTATTGCTTAAATATGATTTGTTTTCTTTTATTTGAAAGTGAAACATATATATTTTGGGTACATTATTAAAAATGATTTAATCTTATATATCTCTCTTTTATCTCGAAGTAAGAATTAATTTCAAGAGTAGCTAGAAAATAAAAAAAGAAAAAAAAAAGAAAGAATATTGTGTTAGAGGTAATAAAGCTTAATTTATTAGATTATTGCTATTTAAAGTATAAAAGAACTCGTTAATAATAATTATTATTATTTAAATTTGAAACAACTGAATATCTTATTTAAGCTAAAAGTTTATATTTTAATATGTTATTTATCTGTCATAACTTTCGCATATTATATAACTTAGAATTGTTTCTCATACTCTTATTTATGCATGTGTGTGTTTATTTTGTGCAATTATTATATTTACTTAATAAACATTTAGTTTTTAGCTATTTCTCAATATAAATTTCGGATGTTGTCATATTCTAAAGAATTGAAGGAATGAGTGATTTATCTGTGCATATTTATCTGCCAGCATATCATGCTAGATATGTAGAAGAGCTGTGAAAAAGGAAGTTATTCTTGATACATTCTATGTTTGTAGGGATGAAAGATTTTTCCTCTTAGTATATTTTTAAGTATTTTGCCATGAGTAGAGCCTACTTTAGATTGCATACGTACGTATTATGAAATGATATTTATGAAGTCAAGTGACTTGGTGATGAGAAAAATTCCACCAACAGTGTATTTCAGATTCAAATAAGTTATTGTTGATATATTAGTTAAAGAGTTTGTTCGCTCCTCATGTGCTGGACTCCTCTTGAACGTCTGGTTTGTATTGTCATAAAATATAGCTCTGTGTAATTCAGTCAGTGGTCGGATAAATAGTTAATTTAAATTTTTTGTTGAATATTAGAATAGATATAGTGTTCTATTTTCTGGTAGATTTATGATATTGTCCGAAATTAAATAATTATTTAATAATTCCTGAATAAATTGATAATGTATAGAAAATATTGTTTTCTGTTATTATTGCATGGGATGTAACACACACACATAATGTAAATAATATCGCGGATATAAAGATATAATATTGCTAAGTTTATATATCTGAAAATAAACATTATACAGTATATCATGTTGGATTTGCCATAAGTTAGAAATCATCAAATCATCCCTATGATTAGTATTTGTTTCTATTTTATTGTATGCCTGAAATTGTAGGTATTTAAAGTAATTGTTTAATTAAGATTATTTAAAGTTGCTCTCTTGATAGACAAATGTATTAATTTGTTTTATTCCAACGGTTGATAGTATATCCTCTCCAAAAGTGTATATTGTGCCCAATAATATAATGCATGATTTATTCAGTGTTGTATTTTGATAACAATTATTTAGATAGCCGGGATATTCAAAGTCCGAATATTAAGGTATAATTTGTTAGCTAATTTACGTTTATAAATATGTCAATGATAAATTGTGTAATATGTAATGGGGATAATCCTAAATTTCAATTAATAAATTTGCTTATAAATTTTAAAATTAAGACAAAAGTCTTATTCTGATATTAATTACTTTTAACTAAACCTTAAGTGTAAATAAAAGCTTTGTTTATTATTTAAAACTGTGTTTCAAGTTGTTCTTATATGCATTCGAATTTTGGTTTCCACATATCCATATTTCATACATCTATTACAAAATTAAATATATTATTTTATGGCTTTGATATTAAATGTGCTAAGATCTGATAATATTGTTTCCTAGATCCAAACATTACATGAAATATTTTACCACGTGATAAACTTATAAAGGTGTTGCCTAGTTAAAGTATTATTTGGATGATGATGTGAGATTAAAAGATACCCTATCTCCTTCATTATCTAATCGCTAGCCCAGTAATCATTATTCAATTTATTTCCTTATACCTTATTATAATTTAGAGTTATAAATTACTGGCTAATATAGTTTTTAATCTATAACTGTGTTATAGATTCCCTGAGATCTATTTTTTTGTGTTCCTAGTTCAACATTGATTCATCTATTTAGATTAAGATGTGCTGGACAATAGAGTTATTTAGTATTGTGCTTTTCTGTTATGTCAGAGTTATATTGAGCTATTATAGAGTGTAACTGGATGATGGAAGAGATCAAATTGAAATTATATTTTTGTTAAATGGAATAAATAAAATTCTGCTAGCCTGTATCATTTGGTTAATTAATAAATAAAGTTTATATTTTATTTGATAGCTTATAGTATTTCTTCCTTCATTTATTTATATTCTCTATATGTTATAAACTTTCTGTAACCTCCCACTGAGTGAAGCTGTAAGATAAACATAAGTAAAAGCGTCTCAGCATTAATTATGAATCAGATAAAAATGATAAATCGTTCTATTCATTAATAGAACTGGCGCCCTAGGCATTTGATCATATAATGTACATGAGTGGTGATGTGTGAGTAGGTTATAATATATATATATATATATATATATATATTAAGCATTAAATCACCCCACATAGTACCGCCCTCTGTGAACTAATGCATTAGAGTTCGTATTTCAAAATAGCCAGCTCAAAATGCACTGGCATTCTATATATATAAATGTAAAATACAATACCCATTATAAAAGATATATATATATATAAATTAAAGGTAAATGCAATATTATAGTTTAAATTCTTTAGTAGCGCTTTCGATTATGTGGTAATCCTCATCAGCTTTAAGTGAATTTCAAATTTTTTAAACTGAAAATCAATTTTTTTTTAAAAAATTTAAAATTCAGTTAAAGCTGATGAGCATTACCATGTAATCAAAAGTGCTACTAAAGAATTTAAACTATAATATTGCATTTACTATTAATTTTTATATATATATATTGTAACCTTTATAAAAGAACAGAGGGAGGGTAGAGAAGAGAGTGAAAGGAAGTGAGTAAAATGAAAGAAAGAATAAAATGAAAAGAGAGTAAGAAGAAGGGAGACTGGAGAAAAATAGAAAGAAAGGGTAAGCCAATTGTAACCTTTATAAACGATGACTGGGGGGGGGTAGAGAGATTAGAGTGTAGAGAGAGAAAGAGAAAAAAAGAAAGAGGGAAGAGAAAGGAAGAAGAAGAAAAGAGAGGAAGAATGAATACAGAGAATAGAAGAAATAGAAAGAAGAGGGTAGAGAGAGAGAAAAGAGAAAGGAACTGAATACAAAATATAATGAGAGTAATAAAAATTAGGAGAAAATAAAATAAATAAATGAGAGATTATGAGAGAGAAGAAAGTCAGAGATAGATAGAGGGAAAAGAAAAAGAGTAAATTAACTAAGAGAGAAATAAAATTAGAGACTCTTCAGCTACACACAGTAGGGTTACAATAAAATTGATAAAAATGACATTACACAGAGATCTATAATAAGATGGAGAAAAAAAGTCAACAATGCTGCCAAATAACTAAACATAATAATAATTTTAAGAAAATTACTGAGAAAAAATGTCCACTATGCCTAATATTTATAAAAATTGAGCCTCCATCCAATCATGTTCTCAGAGCATAACAAGTTTATGATAAAATAAAAATCTTCCAGAAAAAGATGAAATGAAATACTATCAGGTGCTTTTCTTTTAGCACAGGAAATAAAGAAGAACTACTTTTCACACTAATTCTACTTAATATTATGATATGTAAAATTATATAAATTACTAAATGATCAACAAGAGTAAATGTTCTCAGGGGTCCTACTGCAACTCTTGTGACAAAACTAACATAAGACATTGTTTGATAAGTAACTGATTAAATAAATGAATGAGTGAATGATATCCTGGATGACTATAGGAAGCAAACACTTTATTTGGAAGTGACTGCATTTTGCTATAAGATAACAATATTTATCACAATTTAAAGACAAATATTGATTTAAATATTTAATAGCATAATTAAAATATTTATAATTTAGACTAATCATAGCCTTTTACCCAGGATATCACTTGAGATGGGATAAAGACAAGGGTGCATTTTATGTCCCTCCACCTTTTCACAAAACAACCTTCACAAATGATTAAATAAAAATTGGACCTTGACATGGAAATCAAATAATAGTAGTGTGCTGTCAAAATAGCATGGACAATCCTCATTTCAAAGAAATCAACCTTCTATCTTAGAAGATAACAAAGTTTAAAATATCTCTAGAATTACTAGAGTAAGATGAAGGATAGAGAAAGTTGAAAGAATAGAATAAGATCTGATGAAGACTGCATGGTACAGTCGAAACTGTAATTAATAATAAATGTTTTTTTGCTGAAAAGTGAAAGCATATAAGATTTTTGAAATTCAATAATAAATCTTATTGTTGGTATCTACAAATGTGATATTATCTCTTATAAAGATTTCATCCAGAAATTAGAATTAAATGCATGATTTTATTTTATTTCTATGGAAATAAAATATACTATATAACTTTAATTAAATGAAAATAATTAATGTTGTGATTGATCAATATTGAGAATCCAAGACAATAGTATATAAAAAAAACAAACAAAAACTGAATATAATTTAAACAAATACCAATTCTGTTAATCTAAACAAAGTTACATAAACTTGGAAAGACATGTTGCCAAGATAGCGCCGATACAAAATAGTCATTTGTTTGATAATATTTACAGATCTTTTATTTTCACAAATCAACCACTAAGGTTCCTTTTAACTAATAGGTTCACATAATATTTTTACTTAATATTAAAAATTTGAATAGAGAATTAGCACTGGCTAATTCTTACACCTTCAATAAAATAATTCCTCCCTCAAATAAATTTGACTGTTATACAATTTATATGTTGTACCATAGAATTACTTGTTAGCTGAATAGCATTCAACTGCTCTACATTTATCTATCTTAACTAGTACATTATAACACTAAGTGACCAGTATAAATAAATGATTTACTATTTCTTGAAATTATTACTTGACTACATTCTAGCAGTCTTGCATTGTTAGCCGAGAGGTATTGCAGCCATCATGCAAGCAAGTAGTTGGTTGCAGACGGTTGTGGGTTCGCATCCCGGCCGATGCTATGACATATGGAAAAAAAAAACCTACATTCTAGCAATAGCTGACATATTTAAAATACAAATTTACCTCACAAATAGTTATTCTTTTATTACTTAGAAACTTGAATTAGTAAAATAACTGAATGAATGAGTAAAGCAAATAAATAAATAAATGGTAAATGAATGGGCCACTCATCAGAAGTCATTTGCACACACATACATTATAAAATCATTGTCCACATTATACATTGCCCAAAATGTTGAAAATAAATAACTTACACATCCATTGAAGAATTCTAGATGATCACAAACTACATAGCATGTATGGATTACACTTATTAGCAAATTAAACATTTGAAATTACTAGCTATATTGTGGTTGGTTTGTGGATAATTATTAAATCATAACAACACATAAACAACAGACATTGAAACACTTTTAGGCACTAAAATAACTGAGTGCATCCTGAAAAAACTAAATCCTTCAAACTAACCAACTAGGTATTACTAATTAAAAAAAACTGCAAACAACCTCGCCTACTATGGTGGAAAACTGGCTTTAAACAGATAATCATGAGTGATAGGTCAACAAAGACTCTGCAGAGCAATTAGCATAAATAAATTAATACACTCTAAGTATGGTGGCTTCCAAAACATCTACATCTGAGGCAAAAGAGGATGCCTGGACTTTGTCACAGCACATCTGGAAAATATGGACAGACACACCAAGAAATATATGATCCTCTCCAGGGATCTAAACACCTTCAAAAATATGGGATAATACAATTACTGAAAATAGGCACTACCAACTTATGGAAACAGAATGCAATACAGATGGGGAATCTATCTGATCCATTCAACATATTAATCAATATAATGAGCATGGCCAGACACTATAAGGTCATCAATACTATAGCTAACAATACAAAGATAAAAACATCACAATGACTAACTAAAGCCATATTCAAAATTTTAAAACATAGTAAAATAAACAATGTCTGAACTCACAAATGCACTTTGGAAGTTAAGTGACTAGGAACATTAATAAAGACAATTAATAGCACATAAAATTTTTGCTCTAAGTGACAATACACATGAGTATGGAATACCAAATATTAAAAATTATAATAACCAGTGAACATGAATGGAAATGTGAATAAATGTGAGAATAATAAATCTCAAGGCATACAATATTTCTGAATAAATTTACTATTGTGCTTGTGCAAAATAGAAAAGAATTATTTCTGATAAATATTTTTAGCTGTTTGGAGATAACGCAGTTCAAATACCAAATATTTGAAATAGTCATTATGAGAGATTAAATCTCCACTGATTCAGACTAAGTAAAATAAAACTCTAGCTCGTAAAAGCACATAGTAACTATAAACTAAATATTACTGGTTAATGCGTAGACTGTTTACACATTTATAAACCCATAAAAAATAAATTCACATAATTGAATACTTGGCACTTGTAATATGACATAATATTACATACAATATATTAAAACTTTCAAAAGAGAGAAAAAAAAAATTACATAAAATTTTCCTATTCTTTTTTTTACTAATAAAAAAAATCCTTGTTTATGAGCAATAAACTTTGCGTTGAACTGTCAGTTGAGCACACATAATATTTATTGACGGGCAAATATTTTCTGTGAAGCTTCAAGCATGGCAAAAGAATTTCCAAAACAAAACATAAGACAGTTCTTATATCTAAATAGTTCTGAATTTCAGCAATTCCGAGATATAAGAAAAACAAACAAACACACATATAACAATAAAGAGTCACGACAATGGATATAACAACTTGTAAATGATAACATAACAACTTGTGGAATTCCATAGATTAATTCATCTAAAGCCTAGCTTCATTTTTTAAAAATTTTCCTTAAAAAACATATTATAAGCATTAAGAATTATTTAGACATTCTTTGTTTTTCTTTTAAATGGTTTTTATGAAATATCTAGGTTATATTTAAGCCATTCTTTTTTTTAAAACATCATTCTTTAAGCACTTCTTTTAGCAGAAAATACTTTAGCATATAAAATGTCTATAGAATATTTCTGTCAAAGACATCTCATAGATTAATGAACCAATATTTTATACTTTTTTATCAATGGAAAACTATATTTTTCTAAACATTGATTGAAAAGCTGTAAAATATTTTTAAAATCATTACAATAATTCCTCAAATATATAGTTTTTCCATATATGAAGAAGTTATTACAAACAGTTAATTGTTCATGCATTTATAAAAATTATTATTATCATAGTTTCAGTAGCAATTTACAAGTCATTAATAAAATAGGCAAATTAATATAATGTATTTTTTTTTTAAAGCTTGAAATATACAATTAAACAGAGTCTATGCATTTTTAATTTCCTCTTCTTAAAACTTTTGGAGCTTCTGTTATTTAGGAACAAACAAAGCAATATTAAAACTGAAAAATTGTTCAACATAATCTTTAAAATATTCGTCAATGAAAATACCATTTGTAAGCTATTTAAGCTTATTCTAAAGTAAATTTCATTCAACTGAGTTACCAAACATTAAAATTCTCCAGAACATTTTATAATTAAGAAAGTTTGACTGTAGAAAATATCAAGAAATGGACATACCTGACTTTATTTGGAACACATTGTGGTTTTAAAGAATAACCAAATTTAAATTAAAACACTTTTACAATAGAAAATAAATAAAGTTATAAAAAATTATACTTTACAAATTTTGGTGCCAAGACTGCAAGAGAGAGAAAGAAACAAGACAAGGAATGAAGAAGAGCCAACCTTTCTCTCTTTTTAAAAACCTTTATTTTATAGTATTTTTAAATTAATAAACAGCACATGACCACCACCTCTTATGCTTGTGTATAATTGTTGTTAAAACAGGCAAAACTCACTATATATATTGCCACACACAGCAAGCTAGAGTAATCAATGGATGCCATGAAGGTGTGCATAAAATGCCAGAAGGCTTGTATAACTATATAAGCTAATGGGCTTGGATTGAAAACATTAAGGTGTTTTCAATTTAAGACTCATAGTTTTGTAGTTAAATGGAGATAAAAGGTGGTTGCTGGAGGGTTGCATTAGATTCTAAGATCTAAATGCAGTGCTCTCAGATCCAAGGCTCCTCACTGACGAAGGCCATAACCCAGAAACTAGTCTGGGGATATTGGATGAGTAGGCACTAGATAGTGATTTTCAGCACAAGCCTTCTGGCATCCATTGATTATTGTAGCTTACTGTGTGTGGCAATATATATATATATATATATATAGTGAGTTTTGCCTATTTTTAAATTACCCTCCTTTTTTTAAAGCTGCCAATTTCTCAAACATCAATCAATTTAAATGTTTTTTAAAATTCAATCATAAGATAATTCAACCTGTCTTCTGACATCATTTTTGATCTAAATCTGTTAAAAAAATGATATGTGATTCAATGAATTAATTTGAAATAAAGTTTTCTATTATATAATTAAAAGAAAAATATTACATAAAAAAAAAAATCACATTTTTTTTTTTAATGATAGAATTATCTTAAAATATTTCTTAACAAAAACCCAAATTAATAATATTTATTTACTGTATTATTAATTAATATTATTATTTATTTACTATTTCAAATATGAGTTTAAATAAATCAACACAAATTACTCTAGAAATTATAAAACACAATTTCCCAGCACTTACACACATACACACACATTTGAACTCAGGGAAAACAATGTTTAACTTTATCTTAACTTATTAATAATTGCTTTTATAACTAATTATAATTCATAATAATTACCCAACAAAATATTTAAATATATTTAATGCTAAACTAACTAATGAATTTTAACATTGATTTTTAATAAATTAATATTTTTTTAACTTTTGTGCTATTATTCTAAAAATTAATAAAAACCAACTTCAAACTAATTGTCTACTACCTGTTCTTTTCTGTTTCATAACTTAACTATTAAACTATTAAAAAATATTATTTCCTAGCACACACAACAATATAAGATGATTATTTAATTAATAATTGCTATTACTGTAAGAAACTTAAATAGTTACTTTAAATGAATATAAAAATAATATTAAATACTTTACACACAAGTTGCATTGAAGCATTTAACAACAAGGCTATTGCTTGCTTGTTACACATTTACTTATGAGTTTACTATTTTTTTTAAAAAAAAATCAGATAAAAATGCAAATTGGTTAAATTAAAGTCAGGAATTGGAATATGTGTATATGATGTAAGATCATGTATAAATATTTTTAATAGTTTTAAAAGTTATGCATTAATCTAGAGAATGTTAAAATAGTTACTATGACAACAAAATGCTAGAGGAAAAAACATTATTATTATAGTATAAAGTTAGTAAATTAATCTTATTCTTTTAAGAATACATGTAAATAATAAAACATTAGTATTAAATAATAAAATTAATAACTTTAATTAAATTCATTAATATTTTCTTTGTTCTTTCTATTTTTTTTATTGCAGTTATAACAGATATGAATTTTTATGTTTATAGTATATGTAATATTTAAGTTGGAATAATATATAAATTATATATTTCTGACACAATATTATGAATATGTAAGGTAAATTATTTTAGTATGTATTAATTTAAAGGGTGTAATATTTATTTTCAAAGTCTAAATAATTTTTAATATAATATTATTTTATTTCTCTACTATTATAAAAAATAATTGTGGTTTTTAAATGCAGGACAAATCTAATTTTAATATTTGAGTAAAAATTGAGTGTATCCTTGGTTTTGATTATGAATATACATAAATTATAACAAAGTTATAAATAGGCCAGATCAATTTATGAATTTTAATTTTAGAAGTTTTCTTTCTCCTTTCTTCTTCTTTTACAAATACTTCAAGAAACCAAATCAGTTTCCCGAACAAACATATTCTTTTTTACGCCATTATTTGACAGTTAATAAATTTAAATGCTTCGAAATGAATATATATGTGTGTGTATTCAGATTTGTTTACATGAATGTGAAAATATCAGAGCAACTTTAAAGGATTATTGCCATGGGTAAACGGAATGTTTTAATTATCAAATGTCAAAATTATTTATGCACAGTTATATACATAAACTATTTTGCTTAAAAATATAATCTAACAATTGTGATATATTATTTCAATATTAGATTGGATTTAATTTATTTAATATTGCCTATGTTATAAAAGAATATCAGTGTCCATGGGTTTTAAAACAATATCATTGATAATATTAATTGTATTATTTTAAAGTATTATAAAATAGTAATTGGAATTCACATGGAATTGAAAAATATATTTGATCTTGGATAACCAACGAAAATATATTTTATACCAAGGAGATTAATGCAATTAATTGGATTACTTGAAGCTTATGGAACATAAACATTCAAACAATTATGCTTCACTGGGATATGTATAATGATTTTATAAAGGTCATACGTAAATGTACATTTTTAAAATGTTCATTCATTTATATTATAATTATATTATTACTCATATTAATACATTTTTCATTCACATGTAAAAATAGAAGGAGGTATAAATCTTAATTTAAGTAAGGTTATATTCTAAATTTAATACTTAAATTTTAATTTAAAATCCGATATGTTTATTTGTTGATTATATATTATTTGAATACATATATTATGAGTATTGAAAAATCTAAATGATTATATTATAATAATGGTTTATCGATACCATGTTTTGTAAATTAGGTAAACAGATAAACAAACAGTTTTGTTTTACTTTATTTTTTTATTTAAATAAATTATCGAACAATATGATGATGATGATGATGATGATTATTATTATTATTATTATTATTATTATTATTATTATGTTTCAAAGAAAAGAACTTTATTGATAACCATAGAGTTACATTTGCTATAAGACACTTCGTATACATATATTTACATTGCTAGTGAGTAAACCAAGTTTAAGTTGGTATCTGTGATGTACAAAAAAGGAACTTAACTTAGGAGGGAAAGATATTTAAACATTGTTAGGGGGGGGAAATACATATGTATACGTTACATTTATGAGTGCTGCTTGCTGTAATCATAGTTCTCCAAAGTCTTGGGTTATCATTGTTCAATTTGCAAAACTTCAACTTTGATGTATATTGCCATGCTGGGTTTAGTTTGCTTTCCAGTATTTGAGGTCTGATTTTGTTGTTACTGTCCCTTATATTAATATTATGCAATCAAAGACAACATTCTGTTTTTTTATTTGTAGATAATTGCCACATTTTTTTTATTTATATATATTGGTTGAGGGCATAGATTTTGGTTATTGGGAGCCATCTTAGAGGTTTGATTGTTGTGTTATCAGTGACCAGGTTGCTGCATAGATGTCTGGATGTGCAATTTTATTGTCTCTGGCTCTTCCGATTTGCCAGTTTGATATTGAAAGTTGATGGATGTCGCCTTGTGTTGTTACCTAGAGTGAATGTGCATCTAGTGCACCAGTATGCATAAAGCATAAAAGTGGCTGCACGGACTGATGGAATAGAGCCTTTGCAATATGAATTAATGATTGTTTGAAGGGTTGTGTTAGATTGTCTATATGCTCCTATCATAATAACTTGAATTCTGTCTAGTGCCGGACAAAGATAGAATAGATGTTCCTGTGTTTCTTCAGCCCTGTGACACAGGGGACAAAAAGGATCAATGTTAGTGTATAGTCTCCGATATCTCAGAAAATATGTCATGGGCAGTGCTTGTAGGTTTAGTCTCAGCAAAAAATCAAAATACTTTGGCTCCAGTGACCATTTTTTAAACTTACGGAGTAATTGTAGATTATTGATTTTCAGCATTGTCAGATTGGTGTCATGGGTTGGATTTGGATGGATTAATGAATAAATTTGCCAGTATGAATGCTTGTATATTGTCTGAAGAGATATCTGTGGAGCTGTGGTTTTTATATGATTGATCATTGATGCTAGTTGGTCATAAGCAGGGGGTGGTCTATCTGTTGGTGTTATTTGAAGTAGGCATTCAAGCATTGGAAAGTGTTTGACTGTGGATGTTATTAAGTTTGTGGCCTTCTGTAGATGGAAAATATAAATACTATGAAGTCCTAGTCCATTGTGAATAGGTGGTCTGGTAAGTTGTTTTGCAGATATTGACACAGTCTTCCTCTGCCACAAGAGCTTATTACAGAGAGAAGAGATTTTGTTAATAAAACCTTTAGAAAATGTGATAATGGGTGAGTAATAGGTGATTTTTGTTATGGCTAGCTGGTTAAATAGCTGGATCTTGGAGTATATTGAAAGATATGCCTTTGAGAGAGAAGTAGTAATTCGCTCTGTTTCTTCTTTGAGTTTGTTCTGGATCTTGACCCTCATTGCACTTGCACTCATATAAAAGGGAAATCCCAAGAAAGCAGATGGCTTTCCCCCATACATGCCCATGTACTGCTTTGCATTATAAAGAGACCAAACTGCCGTCTTATTTAGATTGACCCTGAGTTTGTGTGTAGCTGCAAATTCTTGTAGTATTGTATTATTATTATTATTATTATTATTATTATTATTATTATTATTATTACTACTACTACTACTACTACTATTATTATTATTATTATTATTATTATTATTATTATTATTATTATTATTATTATTATTATTATTATTAGCTTTCTTTTAATATAACAGAGTATTTGTTTAACAACATTCATTTTTACATGGATTTTATTACATTGCATGATAAATATAAAAGAGAAAAGTTGTATTTATATATTGGACTATTTCTATCATCTAACATTAAGTATTGAATGCCTTTAGAAAAATAAATTTAAATATTTTGATTACATTCAACTGTTAATAATAGCATGCAGGTTAGTAAATACACAACATTTTGCGAAATATAATTCTCCTCTCTTCTTCAGGTGTTTCTGGCCTGAACAGTGACAGTAATAGCATGGGAAATAAACGTGAACCCTTAGATTTTTGAATATTGAATTTTAAGATAAAATTCTAACCAATTGAATCATCCTGACAAAGGCAATAGTCAACAGAAATTTCATATACTTATCTATGAGGTTCCTATTGATTTCTTCATTTTTTCCTTAAGGGCAAAGTGGATTAATAGTATCCATACATTATATATAGTCACAATAGGTTGACATGTGGGATTATTTGCTATTGACATGTGAACAGCTTTTTTGTACTTTTTTCTCTCTATCCAACATTTTTTTATTTTCTCAATTTGACTTATGTTCATTGGTACATACATGCTCTGTTGTCTTATATACAGCTGTTTTATCTCTTCTAATCATCAGTTTATCTTGCATTTACATTTCAATGGGATAACTTGTCTCACCAATAAGCATTCTTCCACATTCACATGGTACTTCATGGATGCACTTGTTACTTTTAAGCATTTCAAGTTTAGGATTTGTAGATGGCAGAATTCCTCATAGTATGGTATGACTCTGGAAAGCTGTTCTGATGTTATACTGATTGTAGATTTTCCTTAATTTGTCTGTTATTTTTGGTATATATGGATACACTACAGTACCAATAATTGTTTTTTCTTTTGATGGTTCTTTTTGTTGTCTATTTAATAACAGCTGATGGATAACAATTTCTCATATAAATTTGTTTTATATAGGTCTTTTTTTTTTCCAAATTACTGGTTTCTACAGCAATTTCTTTTGCTCTGTTTCATAGTGGTAATATAATTCCATGTTTCATGTTTTTGGTATGATTGGATATATTGAAATGATAACTTTCCAAGCCCCTATCGTTTCACCATCAAACCTAATGACACACACATCTGTGCTAAGTTTGAACCTATTTAAATGTTAATAGATTTAAAATTCACTCATGTCTGTCTAAACAGTAGTATATATTTGCGTGCGCACCAACGCTATAATTAGATAGGATTAGAAAAATTATAGCGTACTAAATTGATTTAATATTTCTAAAAATGTTTATTCTATTATTTAAGTTAAGAGTAAATTATTCATTTTGTTGTTTAATATTGTAATTTCGTATGTGGATATATAATCTGTGCTATATAGAAGAAAGACATGATTTTAAAATATGTAAAAACCGTTATCTAAAAATAATATTAAATGTCTTTAAAAATTGTTAAAAGATTTCTTGTTTTAAATATATTTCAGGGAAAAGTTTCTCGAAAATATATTTAAAAGCTATATCAAAATATGTTTGTAAATTATTTTTAATAAATATGTTAAAAAGGTTTGCATTTTAAAAAAATGTTAAAAGATTGTTTTTAAATAAAAAGAGTTTCTATTATATGTAAGATTAAAAATAAAAGCTGGTCAAGTAATTAAATAGATTTCTGGTTGTAAACAAGTGTCATTAACGACCACACCTGGAATTCGTAAAAAGTAAAACTAGTTCAAAATTTACTAATTAAAATCTCCTTAGATAAAATTAAGTTATTTTAAAATCTAAATTGGACAATTGTTTGCAACGAAAAATCTTAATTATAATAATAGCTTATGGAATGTTTCTAACATAAGTTATCTAAGATCTGGATTATAAATTGAAAAATATTTAATTGAATTCCTGAGTTTAGTGAGTCTTGAGGCGATAGATTCCGATAAGGAAAAGATATAAATACTCTGTATTTTTTAATGAAGAATAGAGACAGCCATATTTTTAGAGAGAATTGCAGCCAGTCTTCACGATTGTTAATATTTAACATGTCCGGCTAAAAATGGGCATTTTATTGCTGTGACTCTGCACGGAGAACTGGAGTTTCTCTTGTTGCAATGCCTGAACCACCATCATGCCGCTAGCAGAGATCAGCCTAACAGAATGGGAAAGATGATGCCACCAGCCGCCCAGTCAAAATCACCAAACATACAGCCAAGAACTTGCAGTCCAGATAAATAATACCGGTACCATTTTGTTTTTCAAACCGCAGAGCTCTGTGTAAATGTAAATATATATTTATAAGTTAGCTAACTTTCTTTTTAAAATAATGATAAAGCTAAATGTAATCAAAACTTAAAATCCTATTAATATTTTAAATATGTCAATTGTTATCAAAATTTAATGTGTTAAAGTTTAAATAATCTGACTTATTTATATTTTCCATTCACTTCAAAGTAAATTATTTAGTTTAAAGTTATATCACTGCGGTTGTGTCTATATTTCTTTGCTTATTTTAAATGCTTATTATATTTTATATGCCAATATTTTGAAACAGTGGGCACTTAATTTCATGTTTTTAAGAAGATATTATTTGAAAATCTTTGTGTAAATTGTTTATTGCTTCAACTCTCTGTGCACTGTTTTGAAGTCCTATTTCTATAAAATAATAATGACTTGCCTTGCACTTGTTGTCATTTTTATTTATGATGATTTTAATATGTGAAATGTGGCTTTTTCAATCAACCATTTAAAAACCTAACTGTATAGTTTATTAAGAATTAAATTTAGCCTTGATCGTATTTATAAGTATATTTGACATTCAAATTCTTAAGTCCATAGAAATATACTTTCCCTCCTTAAATATTGATTATCTATGAGTAACTGAATAAATCGAGCATGTCAAAGTGCAGATGTAATATCAACAAATAAAAAATCCTTCTACTTTTTCTTTTCAAAAACTTTATTTTTTTATATCTCAATACTGAACATATATATATATTATACAAAACTCCAACGTTTCAACTGTTTTTATCTCTTACAGTCATTTTCAAGGATCTGCAACAACAAAATTAAATACACATCAATTGTTGTTGCAGATCCTTGAAAATGACTGTAAGAGATAAAAACAGTTGAAACATTGGAGTTTTGTATAATATAAATGTATATATATATGTTCAGTATTGAGATATAAAAAAATAAAGTTTTTGAAAAGAAAAAGGAGAAGGATTTTTTATTTGTTGATATTATTGTAGAACATATATATTTTAAAAGAAAAAGTGGATGTACCTTTGCTGTGTTATTATATATGAGTACAGATGTAGTAATATTCCCTTTTGTAGCATAGACGTTTATTATCAGGCTACACAAGAGTTGGTCCCAATTTTATAGAGCTAATATGCTATTAACTCATATTTCATAGTATGAAATATACTATTCTTTGCTTGGCGGATGTGATATTATTTTATAAAAATATTCTCGTTTTGCTGCTATACATAATATACGTATCTCAAGATGGAGCCACAGCATTGCCAGCACATCTTCTCTTATAGGGTAGAGCAGTAGCAAAGCCTGAGCCAAGGCCAGGTTAGCACGTAAGTCCCCCACCATTCATGAACACAATGTTCCTTTTTATGCAGCATTGCGATTGGTTACAGGGTACCAGCGTTTGTCGCAAGAACCCTGAAGTTATTTATCCATCCGCAGAGTGACTTTTCCTATTATTGTTTACCTGTGCCATAGTGCATTGGTAAAATCTTATTTCAGCCAACTCTCCCACCTTAACATAATGCTTTCAGCATTCTGAAATTTTCTCTCAAAAGCCATGTTCGATCGATCTTATTTGAGCTGATTTATGCACTCGTAATTAAGTCATATTGTATATTTTAGTAAATGAATTCATGATCAAAGTTCAATATAATTATATATATAACAGCTACCAATATAATAGGATTTGGCTTAAATAGATTTATAGACATAACATAGTGATTAAATATGTATCAGTTGTAAAGCAATTCATAAGATGAGCACATGTTAAACCCATTTATGAAAATTTAATGAAATTATTTATATAAAGCTATTTTGAATTGTATATAAAAAGAGAATGTGTTCTCTTATCCAACCAATGTTTGCGTACATTCGATGCTGAAATGTGTAAAACTTATCAATTTCATGCCAATTGTAAATAAATATATAATTAATTTAATGTATTTCATTCTCTGTCTCATTATTGATCTAATTCAATCCAATTCTAATTATTATTTATAGCCTATATATGTGAAAACTATGCATTAAGTTAAATTAGATTAGTGATATATTTTAGTCAATTAAGAACCTCTCTTTTAATTATCAGAGTCTTATTGCTTCTCCGTGACCTATGTCGGCTATGTGGAAAGAGGTATACTATGTGTAATTTCAAGGTGGTCATTAATAGGGTCTTGAGTCTTGGAATCCTGGCTTACGAGTTGAAGTGTGGTTGGACTTGGGATATCACAGTCCTAGTCTGGTCCGCTTTGGTCTCTTTTGCTTGGATTCTGAATTCTGTTATGTGAATGTACAAACTTGACTGTTACAATATATATATATATATATATATATATATATATATATATATATACTTGACTGTTACAATATATATATATATATATATATATATATATATATATATATATATGTGCTAAGTATTTTCCTGTATGTGTGAATTTTTTGTAAATAATAGTTTTGATTTTGCCATGAGGGAACCTTGTCACAAGAACATCTAAGAATGCCAATTTTTCTTTTTGTACTGATTCTTTTGTAAATTTAATTGAAGGAGATATGTTGTTGATGTGTTTCAAGAAAATTTGCAGTAGTGTTTCACTATGTAGCCATACAACACATAGTGAAGCCAAAAATTAGATGGGTATGGGGTAGTCTTTATCTATGGCTATTCTTCCATGGAAATATAGATTAATTTTTGTTTTTGCAAGTATCTATCTTTTCTAGTAATAGTTCGTATGAAAAATATATTTAGCGATGTTCAGCTAGAATGCACATCAGGATATATTTCATTGTTAATAAATTCGATTAAGAGGATATTTTAATTAGCATTCACACCTATTGTTAATGCAAATTTAAACACTTAATACCTACATATTAATTTACATTTTATACTTCTTACATTAAATAATTATGAAATAAATAAAAAACAGCAATTATATTAGTAAGTGCATATACAATTTTATATTACTTTCTTTTATATATTTAGAATATTTAATTATTATTTATCTTAAGTGTAATTAATCTTAATCAATCAGTATTTGGTGATGTCGATATGTATATACATAAACATATAAATCTAAGGTTCTTATACTGATTGACTTTATTTATAGATTTCGATAACATAATCAGCAAAATCCTAAATGATCTTTTTTTTTCATATGTCAAATGCATTGACCGGGAAGCGAACCCAGACCAGCTACTTGGAAGGCAGCTATGCTAACCACTAGGCCACCAGATCTTGACTAAATGATCTTTTAATACTTTACATATGATACGTTGATAAATAATTCTAAAAGATGAATCAATTTTTTTTGGTTTATCTAAATTATTTTAATTTAGAAATAAATAATTCTATTAAAAGTAATATAAATTTAAAGAATATTAGTATAATTATTATTAGTAGACATATACCATTACAAATTCATAGTGAACTAATATAATTTATAGATATTAGGATAACCATTTATCTAGTATTATTTTAGATAGGATGTTTCAACGGGAAATACATATTTTAAATTATTCAATGTTGAATTATAGCTAAGGTGTTATTTTGAATTAAGATAGGTTTGGCAATTGATCATAAGACCATTATCGATATTTTAATAATCATTTACAAATATATATATATATATATATATATATATATATAAACTAGTCTAATAAATTTTAGGGCCTAATTATTTTGGTACATTCAGAGTAAATAAGAGTTATTATAATTAGATGTTATTCTATAATTTTAAATTATTTGTCAGATATCTATTATTACAATGTATTATTTAACTAAGGTGAGAATGGGCTTGTAATATTATAAAATTAATAACCATGTACATTAAGATTGATATTTGATCATATTGACTATTATGACTTAGTTCGTTCAACTTGAGAATTGTTAATATGGTATATATTTAATTAGAGAATTAAGCTTTTGATATTCACACCTCGTTAAGAATAGATTTTTGACAATACAATGCATATTATAATCAGTTATGATTTCATATTTAACATTTAAGCTTTGATGAATAAAATATAGTTTGTTGCAATCTATCTATCTATCTATCTATCTATCTATCTATCTATCTATCTATCTATCTATCTATCTATCTATCTATCTATCTATCTATCTATCTATCTATCTATCTATCTATCTATCTATCTATCTATCTATCTATCTATCTATCTATCTATCTATCTATCTATCTATCTATCTATCTATCTATCTATCTATCTATCTATCTATCTATCTATCTATCTATCTATCTATCTATCTATCTATCTATCTATCTATCTATCTATCTATCCATCCATCTATCTATCTATCTATCTATCTATCTATCTATCTATCTATCTATCTATCTATCTATCTATCTATCTATCTATCTATCTATCTATCTATCTATCTATCTATCTATCTATCTATCTATCTATCTATCTATCTATCTATCTATCTATCTATCTATCTATCTATCTATCTATCTATCTATCTATCTATCTATCTATCTATCTATCTATCTATCTATCTATCTATCTATCTATCTATCTATCTATCTATCTATCTATCTATCTATCTATCTATCTATCTATCTATCTATCTATCTATCTATCTATCTATCTATCTATCTATCTATCTATCTATCTATCTATCTATCTATCTATCTATCTATCTATCTATCTATCTATCTATCTATCTATCTATCTATCTATCTATCTATCTATCTATCTATCTATCTATCTATCTATCTATCTATCTATCTATCTATCTATCTATCTATCTATCTATCTATCTATCTATCTATCTATCTATTCTAATTCAAGTAATTTAATTATTTAAAAAAAATCATACTAAGCAAGTCAAACAATTTTCAGAATTACTGTTTTGAAACTGAATTTAAGAAATATATACTAGTTTTCTATTGCTTTATTTTTACAATTTTCAGTAAATTAAAAATGAACAATTTCTGAAAAAAATTAACTGGTCAAACCATATTTAAAATGTCTTTTTTTAAGTAAAATACGTTTTATTACAAGATTATATACAGGAAAATTTACAAAAAATATTTTATATTATAAGGATACATTATCATTACAATAAGTATAATGTATAATACTAATATTGCTTGAATTACACATCTTACAAGTATATATAGGTAGTTAGCAGTCCAGATTAAGAAAAATATGTTATCATGTAGTGAATTTGGGAATATTATAAAGTAGTTTGTTTCAATCGTAATTATTTTTTTTTTCAATTTTGTTTCATATAGTCAAGATTTTATCACAAATTATGATTAAAACAGATTTCAATATGGGCTTATCAATTTAGATACTGTGTAAGTGAATGGTTTTTACATATTTAAGAATTCTATTCATGAAGTTTATGAACGGATTTTCAATACTTGTGTCATTACTTCATAGATCTGTGCAGGTCTTGAATGGATTAATATGTAATATACATAAAGTTTATAAATTTATATACTATATTTTATTTAGTATTTCTTACTTTGGAGCATGCCATGTAAAAAATTATTTTAAATTTTAGGTATGATTACAGAATATAAATATTTTGTAAGTTTATTATGAGTTTGATTATTAAGATATCTATTTATAGGCTATTAGTGTAGTGTAGATAATATGTCTTTAATGTTTTTATAGGGAATATTGCTTAGATCATTAGTACTGGTTTCATCCTGGAAGCAATGTTAAGCAAACATTAGTTTATTTAAAAATGAGTTGTCTAACTTAGGGAATTATGTTGGAATACTAGTTAATATGCATAAAATAGTATCCAAAATAAATTTGCAAAAAGTAATTAGTGAGTTTATGAAGGCTAAAAAAAAAGATTATAAAATGACTGAAATTATTAATTTGATTTATATTATAAATAATTGAAAAAAAAATGGTGTAAACGAATGAAAATAAAAATTTATAATTTTGAAATCTATGAAGAGGGTGAAGACTTAAAACCTGTTGCCTTCAAGACCCAATTTTTGTAGCTAAGTAGTTTTTATTTTATATACGGTTATGTGTATTCTAAAACTAACATTGCTTAAACACATCTAGCATTAAATTTTCATTTTAATAAATAAAAACCTGTATAAAAACGCACCATATATTTAGTATTTCCTGTTCCATTAATTTAGAAAAATAATTCTTTTAATCACTTTATTAGATTATAAAAGAAACAAAAATTATGCTTTATTTAATGATTCTGCAAATTTTGACTTTAATATAATTGCTATGTAAATAATATAAAATTTTTGTGCTGCAAAAACGTAAAGGTGTTTCTCCTTTCTAATTAAAGACAAATTATTTTTAATCAAGCAATGATTTACTCTTACCATCTTTAACATATTTTGACACTATTTTGCTTTATTAAAATTAGTAAAGAGCAATTTTTTTAAAATAATACTAATCTTTAGTTATACTTTAAAATCGATTTAATATTATGAAAACATGTTTCAAAAGAGCATTTTTATCAAAATAAAACAGACACATACTATTTTATCGTTTAAATTTAAAGAAAAAAAATCTTGTTATAAAACAAAAAAAGGCTATTTTTCAAAATAAAATGTAAAAAAAAAAAAAGTAGAAACATGCTAAAAGTCTTTTAATGAGTAAAGTTTTTATTATTATTATTATTTTTTTTTGACGGGCTAAAGTAACAAGACGATGGAAATCACAAAGTTAATTTATCAAAGCTAACCTAAATCATTTTGAAAAGTCTTCATTTTTCTTTTTTTTTCAAAAAATTAACATGAAATAAAAAATGATATAACATTAAATAAAATAACTTTTTTAAAGGAAAAAAAATGATTATAATAAATCGAATTCTTATAATATTTAAATATTTTATAGAACAATTTCAATTTTTTTAATATATACATATAAAAAAGCAAAAATAATAAAAAGAAACAATTTTTAAAAAATAAAAGATATTTTTAAAAAATGATAAATCAAGCAGAGTAAACAAGAAATATAAAATAATAATAATCTAATGATTTCAATCTTCTATAAAATGTAAGGTTTAAAAATGTTTAAAATTTAATCTTTAAAGAACGATTATTTTATTATAAATATGAAATTTCAGTATGATTTAAGATGAGGGATGCATTAATAAAAATATGTAAAATGTGAAAATACATCTACAGTATAATAATTACCCACCCATTCAAAGGTGTTTAAAAATGCATAATTTCTATTTTGTGAGAGAGTAGTGTAAAAAAAAAAATCAAAATATTCATCCATATGGACATGGAGATCCAAATCACTCATATTTCTATCTCACTTGATGAATGAAAATTGTTTATAAAATGCATGCATAGGATGACCTGTATTTCAACAAATGTGGATGTTTGGGATATGGCAGAGTTGAAAAGAGGGATGCTTGATAAAATTTTTAAAAAGTTGAAGATAGTATAGTTTTTTTTTTGTAATTATTACTTGACTAATTTCTTAATTATAAAATGATCTCAAAAAACTTATTAAGTTTGCTTGTAAATGTTCTTATTAGACTGATGTCAAATTGACATGATAAAGAATTAATGGTATAAATGAATAATTAAATTTCATATATTAAAAATTCTCCGTAATATTTATTGGACATATATTTTAAAAATTTGAAATAACAATTGAAAGTTTGCTAATCTTTCACATACGCTAAGACAGCCAATCAGATTTTAAACAGCCATCTTAAGAATGATCAGGCCTTGACACACGACAGAGATTTTGACAAGAAAAGGATGATACCAACCTTTTCTCAACTTAACTTTTTAAATATATAAGCCAGTCTTAAGCATCTTGGCCTGAAAGCTTGAATATATAAACATATACATTTATCATTCATTGTGTTATTAATTTAAGATATTACGGAATGAAATCTTAGATTTACTAAACCTCAATTTTCTAGATGTTAATATAATTTATCAGCAACATATGTAAATAATATTTGTTTAAATCGCATGTTGTTAATAAATGAAATAATAATTGAAAGTTTGCTAATCTTTCACATGCACTAAGACAGCTAATCAGATTTTAAACAATCCATCTGAAGAAATAATATGAATAGGAAAAAACATTTTTAAAAGTATCACTTTATACTACTCCTCCTTCTCCAACTACTGTTAATATTGCTACTACTGCTATTCTACTTTTCCTCCTAATTCTACTCCTATTACTATTACTATTACAGAATAAAAAATTTGCTCATATTTTTTTCATTGTAAAATTAAGCTTTTTAATTGGCCATTGTCCTATTAAAAATACCAATGTTTGTGTTTGATTACATTTTATTGGCAAAAATATTAAAATTAAAAAGCTAGATTAAACTCATAAATTCTAATTATAGTGGAGGTAAATAATCAAGTAGCTGCTCGGGAGGTTATATTATATTTGAGCACAAGGAATGACAGATTAGTTTTGACACAGAAACCATCAAACATTCATATTGTAGTATTTTTATTTATTTATTGTAAAATCAGACTAAACATATAGATTTATATCTATTTTTTCTCATTTGATTTGTAATATATGGTCACTATATGCCCTCATAATCAATAATTCAGTCATCACTCAGAGTTTTGCTTAAAGATTACTTAAGATTTTGATAGTGAGTCAATTATATTTTCAATTTTATTTTTAATTTTGTCTTGTATTTGTTGATGCTCAAATAAAAGAGGAATCCTACAAAAGAGTTAACTTTTCCTTTAAAATGTTGTTTGTGAAACTGGTCAAGCAGAGGATTTATCGATGTTAAACTCCAACTTGTATTTGTTAGTGTATGAATTAAGAATTTTTATTAGAGCTGGGATCTGTTTTTTAGGGATTAAAAAAATTGGGGCATCATCCATATAAGCAATACAAAAGATATTTGCTTTCAAACCAGGTATATATCTGCTCAATAATTCTTTTTCTATCAAACTGAGTAGGGGGTATTATAATATAGATAGTAAAAAACTGTACTTAGCACAGAACCTTGTGAAATTGAATAGTTAGGTTCAAAAAAGTGTGAGTTCTTTCCATTAATTGTAATATGCATTTCTTGACTTAATAGAAGATTGGTGACTAAGTATATTAAGGCTCTCAGTATTGCTGTGTCTGCAAATGCTTCAGCAATGAGTTTAATCAAAATCATATCAAATGCTGATTTTATATCCAGTTGGATCACAACTGGACTATATTTTTTACTATTTCTGAAAGTATCAAAAGTGTTTTGAATAGAAAGGCTGCTTGCATTGTAGATGAGCTTTTCTTAGAAAACTGCATTTTAGATAGTATAGGTATAAGATAGGGTTCTATTTTGTCTTTAATGACTGATTCCAACAGTACCCAGTGGACTCATTGATATGGGCCTTAGATTATTTAGTATGGTTATTTTCCCCTAGTAAAATAGAGTATAATTTATGTACATGATAGACTATTTTGATAAAAAGTTATGTTTTAAATGCTTGAATGCAAAGCAAGATATTCCTTGCATTCCTGGGTATCAAGAGTTTGATGCTAGTTTTTGAACAAAAGCCTTAGACATAATTGTTTCATCTTCTGATTCATTGAGAAAAAAAGGTACAGAATGGAATTTTTTCTTCTCTTGAATTTTGGCTTTAAAATGTATATAAAAGAGGTAGCAACATGTAAAGAGAGATTTCTTATCGTATTTTAATTGCTGTTGATATGTGAGCTGATGGTTTTTGTTCCAGTGACCAGTGAATATATGTCTGGACCATGTACAAATCTGTCTCAAAAAGATTTTTCTTTTTTTTAATATCAGATATTCTCTAAGTTCTACAGAGATTGATTGGTAAAGTTTCTTGAGAGTAATCACATTTGAACAACCTTGTTTATTTGTTGTACTGTTTGTGATTTTCCTACATGTTTATTCTACAAGAACTAGAAGTCTTGAGGGGCAGGGGTGGGTTTTTATTATGAAATTAATTGTATATGAAATAATGTTAACAAAGTCAATCCATGTTTGCACTGAATCCATTTCTATTTTTTGAAGTTTGAAAAGAAAGATATATTTTTGAGAATAGGTATTCCGGGTTCTACATGGAAGGAGTATTCTAATTGTGCTTCCTTTTACTGATCTGTATATAAAATCATTTTTCAGTGAAACAATAATTGCAGAATGATCTGATAATTATGAATTTTTATTGTTAAACTGATCATGTGATGCAATACTGGTGAGTAAAAAGCCAGATCAATTAATGATAAAAACCTGCCATTATTAAATGTGACTGAATTCTGTAGAAGATAGCCTTCTCCACTAATAAGAGGTATAGCTAGTAAGTGCAATAATTTTGTAATAAAGCCATTATATGACATGTTGACGTTACCAAGTAAAATTTGTAGATGTGATGAGGATTCTATTTTTGAGTTTATAGTTTCAATTACTCTAAATTGCTCTATGCTTTGGAGATATATAGACAAATACTACATTCAATGTAATTGTTTTATGATATAAGATATAATTAATATATATATATATATATATATATATATATATATATATATATATTTTAAATGAATAGAAAGGACAGGTTTCATTGCTCCTACTCCTATGCCTGCTGAGGTCGAGAATGAAGCTTAGGAGAATGCTGAGTATCCTTGATTTACTAAGGTAGTTAGATGAATTAATCTGAGATTCATTATAAATTTTTGTTTCAAGTAGCACTAGCAAATCATCATCATTATCATCATTATTATTATGGAAAATGCTTAAAATCTGAATGAAGTCTGCAAGTTTCTGCCTAGTGTACGTACTTGCAACTAAGTTATATTAGTCATAGTCATGGCAGCTGCATAATTATTTTTTCATATTACATCTTCTCAAGATATTGTGGATCAAAAATTTTCATCATCATCATCATCATCATTATTATTATTATTATTATTATTATTATTATTATTATTATTATTATTATTATTATTATTATTATTTTGTATTATGTTCTTTTTTTTTCTTAAAATGATTGTATTAGATATATTAAGTGCTTGATGAAGCAAAGTAAGAAAAGCTTAACAGTGAAAACTTTTAATTTAATAACATGCTTTCAATATCTTTGTATTGATATCATAATCATAGCAATGAATGAATGAAATTGTGAGCAAAAGATATGATATAAATATCATGTAAATTGTACTCAAATTGTATGCAAATATGCTTACATGACCCACTTTTTAGAAAGGGGAAAGCAGTATTCTTTTTGTTTATAGCATTATGATTACTGGAAATATGTCAGGCTGCCAGGCTACTTTTATCTCATGTTTAATATCACTTTTTGCTTGACCTATAATGCTGGTTGATATAGATTCAAATGTATGGCCAAGTTTGTTTTCATGCTCTAGAAACATGAGATCTAGATGACCTTTAGCTTTTTTATACAGGTGTTGGGAAAATCTTATTGTTAGGCTGACATGAGATTTTCCAAAGTAAATGGTACTGCAGTTCATTTGGTTCCATGAGATCTTGTATATAACTTGTGGGGTTTGTTCAGTGGGAAGTTTATCCTTAAAGTTGTCGATCAAGCAGTTTCCAATGGATGAAGCACAATGCTAATTATATAAAACTCCATGCAAATTTTATTGGTACTTTAAAAAACATTAGGGACATAAGGGGGAGGTATCCAAGGATTGAAATTGTTGGTGTGGATTTTGATATGAATTTAGATCTGATTTTGGTGTAGAATTTCTTAAGAATATTGATAAGTGACTTGTATTTGTAACAAAACTGGCATAACTTATTAATATATTTGTAAAAATTAGATTTGTGGTCTTTTTCTAGCTTTCACAAGTTGAAATTAGGTTTACATATTTATCCGAATTAGAAGTTATGGATTTCAGTATATTATATTCTAATTTAGAATTGGTTTAATTATCATTTTATAATTTAATTGGGTGGTAACACATTGAATATACAAGTCAAAGAACTTTATTCCTTTGAAGGAGTCTTCATGTTTTTATGGTCCAGATTAATGAGGATTTTTTTTTTGCAAGTTCATATTTGCTATTATATTTTAAAGTTCAGGAGCACAAATAAAGCTGTCATCAACACATCATATATATATATATATATATATATATATATATATATATATATGATGTGTTGATATATATATATATATATATATATATATATATTGTAACCTAGTGTTATTGACACTTGGTTTACTTGGCATTATTTCTGCAGGAAAACAATGCTATTCTTTAAAGAAATAAAAAGATAAAATAACAATAGTAATAATTGATTAATAAAGTATGCTATTCACTCACTTTGGCATGTTTTGGGTGAATAACTAATAGATTTAATAACTCAATGTCATTTTAAAGAGAGAACATGAATAATTTAATTGAGATATTAATAATTAGAGCAAATTAATATGGTATAAAAGCTAAACAGTAATTGATTTTGGATGGGTAGAGGGGAGAGTGGATGAGTGTCTTATCATAAAGCACAATAACTTCTGGTAATTTCTTTTTGTAAAAAAAAAAAAAAGAAAAAAAAATATAATGTTTAAAGAATTATACATCACTGATTGTTAATTTAATGTATTTATTATTTTTTTTATATTGTCAAATTACTTTGTAATCCAGGTAAATAATACTAAAACTATATGATTGTAATAGGTTTTTCCTTTCTTTTGTTTATGTTATAATCAAATGATTATTTTTCTGGAAGAGGTCGCTAAAGTAAAAAAAAAAAAAAACAACAACAAAACGAAACAACCAATTTCATAATCAAGATCATTTTTTTTTTGGAAAAAAAAATAGATAGTCTGCTTTTAGTTTTCAAGGAAGGAACAGTGCTGAAATTTGGTAACTCAATTTTTTCATTTTATTTTGCAGAAATAAATGTAATCAAAGTAAAATTTTAATAATATAATGTGTGGCTAAAATTTTTTGATAAGATATCCTGATTTTCTTTGCCATCTACCTATTTAAAGACCTTTTATACTTAAAAATTTATTGTCTCACGCTAAAGTTAAAAATGACAGAATTAACTAAGGGAATCACGAAAAGTGTTATTATGTCTAAATTAAGGAAGATAAATGATTTCCAAGTGAGAAATAATTATTTATTAACTTTATGTCCTTTATTGATATTTTCTTGGTATAGAAAGAAAAAAAAATAATTGAAAGAAATATTTTGAAACCAAGGAAAATCAACTAGAAACATTTTCGCGCTCTTTCTCAATATTGTCTGCCTTTACAAGTAATGTAGTTACATACGTTAAAATATGTTTTATTCACCAAGAATTGTCTGGAAATAATAATAATGATAAATAAGATTAAATTATGCACCTGTATATTTTAAAAAAAAAATATATAAAAAAAATATAAACTTTCTCAGAGTAAATATAGGAAAAGTTATATAGGGGCATTCTTACGGAGAAGTTACCGTTAAAAAAAAATTTATAATTCCTAAAGTATGAACAAAACCAAATATCTTAGTGACTTAATGATAAAAATAAATGATATATTATATTATACATCAGTTGGAATTATTAAAACTTCATGTACACGTAAATTGACTGCAGTTATTATCATAATAATCTCTCGGAAAATTGCGCATTTTCGTCCATAAGTAAGCTAGCTAATAAGTATACGTATCGTCAATAAAAAAAAAATATTGTGTATGTTTATCGTCTATCGTCAACTGTTCGTTATGTTAGAATATGTATATTTTATTTTCTTGGATCCCAAAATTGTAGTAGTTTAATTCAAGTAAGAATTAATCTTCAATTCTGCTATATGTTTCTTTACCTAATTTATTAAATGCACAAAATAAGAGAAAACTTTTATTTAAAGGAAATAATACCATGCGTTTATTGTTTTTAAACTTGCTTCGTGAAATACGACTGGATAAAGCTCTTCACCTGGACCAATTGCTCAACAGAAAAACATTTTCTAATGAGAGAGTATGCACTTGTTAATTAATGATTGTTTAAAACTAAGTTATAAATGATATGTATTTTTTTTTATATCACATAGATTAAAGTCTGTATGGTCAAGTGATATTTAATAGCCTTGTAATAACAAAGGTATGTTTTAATATAATTATTATAGGTTAAGTTGATATTTAACACGAAAGAAAAAAATCTATAAAATATGTTTTAATTATTACATACAATTGTAGGTAGAAATTTTGTATGTTAGATACGTAAAAGAAAAATATTTAGATATTTAAGGGGTGAAATAAATATTGAAAATTATCAGAAGTAACTAAAAAAAAAAAAATGCTATAACAAAATATTTCTTGTTAAAGTTTTGAAACGAATTTATACTGTATTAATTGAGGAAGTTATTCCTAATTATTCTTAAATAACACATCCACTTTATTTAGTTTAAGATAGTATGCTACCAACTATTTTTGAATGTTCCTTTATTAAAATTAAAATTATTATACTTTTATTCTATGATGTCCATTGATTTCAGATGTTGATCAAAGTATACCCGGTAACATAAGTTTATTATAATCAGTGTATTTACTTACCCTGCCCAGATATAGCATTGGTATATGCTTAATATTCGCATAGGTAATAATTATAATGTATTTATTTTGTGGGATGAAAAATGATCTCCCCAAAAGCTTTGTTTTCCATGAGAGGAAGATTTTAAATATAATGTTCAGGTATGTTTATAGCCCCAGTGATCGATTCTCATAGATAGGATGATCAAGAATTTATCTAGCATTTAGTATGCTTCATTCGTTTAAATCCCAGGAGAGGATTGTATTTGGTGTGTGTTCGTTGTATGCCCAAGTAAGAGGCAAGAAACCACCAAAATATTTTAATGTAGTAGATTACTTTACAGACCTTCATGGTTATTCCATATTCCTCATGTAAAAATAAAGATAGCTCCACCATGGAAGGTGTTGATTATTGTGCTTAATTTTGAAAGTTCAGGCAAGATAAAGGTTATATTGGAGGTGTTAGTTCCTCAAGATCCACTTTAGTATAAATAGTGCGTTAGTAACTAGGGTCGATATCTGTATTGTGCTGCTAAATATTGCTAGTATTTGACAAGTAAATCAATGGAGAAAGTAATTAAAATTGCGTAATTTAAAACGCTTATTTACTGAAGGAATATTCAAATGCAATATTTAATTCTGGTTAGTAATTAAATAATACTCATATTTAAAATTATACGTATGAATAAAATTTGTATCATAACTTAAGTTAGCATTAAGTTAAATGTAAGATGGTAAGTGTAACTTCTGATAACTGGCCTATAATTAGAATAGGTTATCCCATTAAAGACCATAAATAAAGTAAATGTATTAGAAATAAATTTAATATTTTGTATATTGCATATGATGGGATTAATCATTTAAAAAAACAAAAAAAACAAAAACAAAAACAAAAATAGTTAGTCAATAATTTTGAATAAAAGCTTCTACAAGGTTACCAAAATGTAATAAACAATGTATTGGTAATGAAATGTACTTTTAGTTAATCATTCCATATGATTGCATACAGGAGAAGTAGTAACCTCTAGTCCATAACCAAAAGAGTATACAGATTAATGTCAGTTATATTTTATATTTTTGTATTACTATGGGATTATTGAATAAATGTTCATATATTTTTTTTTGTGATAATAATAAATTATAGTCTTGTTAAAATTTGTTGTAGATTCATTTTTTTGTTTTTATATGCTAAATATAAGTGTTTGCACAATATTTGCAAAACCTTTTCTTGAGTCCGAAATCATTCCAAATTCTTAAAGACTTAATATACCAGATAAATAAAGTTAAGCAGATCGGAATATGTCATTATATTTTAGTTTAATGATAATTATTTATGGAGTTGAAAACTTAAGACTAAACATTCACCTTTGTGTAAAAAAAAAAAAAAAATGAATTTATTCCCAAACCATTAACTTTGGTTGCACATTATTCCAAACATTTAGTTAAATTGTCTAATAGTTTTAACAAGGCTGTAAACCTTAGCAATGAGCGTCTGAAAAAATCGTCACTAGGGACCTCTGTAGGTCTTTAAAACACATGCTTACGCTATGAAGAAAAGAGAGAATCCCATTGTCTAAGTAATAAATCTTAGTTATATTATTGTGTTGTCATGGATGATGGAAGGACACAAAAAGCACCCTTGTCTTTTTATTATTCTGACTGAGATTCTGAAAAAAAAAAAAGCTGTGTTATTCAAAATTATACGTCATTATTGAATAGAATTATCATCTCTTTAAATAATATAGCAGTGGATATGAGAGATGAAGACACATTGAATTAAGTAAAATAAATGTTTCCTATAGCCGACCAGATTGCCAGTCATATGCGACAACACAATACTGCCGAGCATTTCCTTACATGAAACAAAGAACCCTGAGATTAATATTATTATAATCATTCTTTAAATTAATAAGTGATCAATTATTGTTGTTATTACAATCGTGGCATGGCTTAAGAGAATTGAATGTACAATTGTATTATATGAAAGGTATTTTAGATCATATTGGAAAATTAATGGATATGTTGCTTTATTTTGGTTGCCTTAACAACAACCAGAAAAATTAGTGTCACAAGTCCAAATAAACTAAACTAATATAAATATTAGTAATAGAAATGAAATAAATAAATTTCTAATAAACTAATATAAATAATACTGGGTTAGAATATATATATATATATATGGTTATGTTTTTGGCTGCCCAATCGTTGTGGCTCGACTTAATAAACCCCACACATGCCCTGGAGATTAGAATTGTGATTTTAGTTACTCAGTTAATTGAAATCCCAATAAAGTAAATGTTTCTGTAGAGTGATATTTTTTTTTTTTTTAAAAAAAGTGTTATATATATACTGAAATGATTTAATAAATTAAAATATCATTTTCTAATTCTTTCTTATAAAAATGTTTTCAAGATTATTTTTTTAAATGTTCGTTCAGTAAAAGATTCGTTAGTTAAAATAATTATTCATATGTATATATATTAATTATACGTGTACTATATCAGTATATATATTATACGTTTGTGTTATACGCGTTCATGACAGTAAGAAAATTATCGTTAGCGAAGTAGCAAGAGCAGATCAAAGCATAGGGGTAAAATAAATGAAATATTTTGTCTGTGTCAAAATTAATTTTGTTCATCTCAGTTGTTATAATATAAAATATCCAATATGATATCATAAAAGTCTTAATTTCAAAGTATTGCTTGCTAGCATATATATTAAATGTTCGCTCCGTATTTTTAGTAGTCTCAAAGTAGGCGAAGACCTTCAAACTGGGAATTATCTGTCAAGCGGTCCGATGCAGTGTGACATTACGCTTTAATGACAATAATTTCTAGAGTAACCTCAAAGCAGGTGAAGACCCTTTGTGTACACCAAGCAGCCAGATGCAGTTGGGAAAATGCTTAAATGGTTTGCACGCTTTCATGCTAGCAAGATTTAGAATAATATCTCCAATAAAAGTTCTTGTAATATTAATTTTGACATTTTTTTTGGTGTTAAAGCCTCATGCTTAGTAAAAATGAAGTAGTGAACTCCTATATTTAAACTCAGGTCATGAACGCGTTAACTGTTATTAAATAATATTACTCATCATCAATTCAATTGTTCTATTAAAGGTTAAGTCAATCATATGTGGTTTGGGGCTCAATGGGTTATATCACATGCCCTATTGATCTCATTTTGCTCACTGGTGCCCATATAAATAAATTTGTCAGCAAATTTGATTGTCAGCACAGTAATGGGTCAATCGCCATAATAAAAAAAAAACCAAGTGTGTTCAATACAGAATGAGTTGTTGTATCTGCTAATACATAATATTGTATATCACTATATAGTTTTTTTTTCAGACATGGGAGAACACAACAGCTGAACAAAGGGAAAGTGAATAATGTTTTTTTTTTTCTTATCTTTAATATTTTTGAATACATGTCTCACTCAAACAGTTAATATAAAGAGCTAACCAAGAAAACGTAGGTAAACTAAAAAAGGCAGATTACATAGATTGGGGAAATAATATGAAGCAGCTAGTGAAGATTAGGACAATGGACCTGTAGTCAGAGACCTAGTTAAAATTACTGAAAAAAAAATATTTTTAAGCATACAGAGAGTACTATAAGTTGATCTGCAGTGTTCATTATATTGATTGTTTATTACATTATTTTCGTATTTTCAAAAATGGGAAAAGACACTTTACAAATGATCCTCAGAGAAATGAGAGAAGATCGAAAGGTACTGATGATGATGATGGAAAGGCTGGTAAGGATCGAGGAAGCACATGGCATCCAAGCCAACTCAAATCTAGAAAATGTAAAGCTTCAGCAAGAAATAAATCCCTCTGAAGCCCCAAAAATAGAAAATGAAGATGATCAGGCCACACCAAAAGAAGTTGTGGACAGCAAGGAAAACAACAGTGGTGAGGATGAGTCCAGTTATGAAGCAGTGGAAGAAGCGGATATAGATACAGAAAAAGAAAAAGATGTTCAGACCACTAGTCCAATGAAACTAAAAGTGGAAATGGGACAGATGATGAGTCCTCAACTTAGTATGAAGAAGTTACAGATGCCAATGCCTGGATCCTTGATACAGATTCAAATTTTCAAAGATGACCCAGGAGAGAACCCCATCGCTCATCGAGATAATATTAAAGAATTGTTGTTTGTGCATTCGGTCGCAGAAAAGGCCATAGAATCAATGACAGCAATAGACTATGGGAACTTGACGACAACCAGGGAAGACCGGGACTATGACCATTACAATGCCAGACAGTTAAAACCATATGTGCCACCTGATCCAGGGAAACAATAGGACATCCATCAAATGACAGATATATATACAGATGACCGACTGACACAACCATAGGGAAATGAGACCTGATTATCGGACCGATTTATTATAAACCCATTTATAAGTTGAATATCCAAAAAATGGATCGCAGTGAGACATGTATAATTTGTAGCTTGGGCAGGTTATATTATTCACGCTCATGCTGTTCTCCCAGAGTTTATACACTTATGCAACTATATCCTGCGTAAGTAAAGTCATTTTTTTTTCATTGTTTTTTTTTGAAGTGAAAAGAAATGAAGCAGTCGGATCTGAGTTCGATCCTAGCCTCATGTTATTTACCCTAATACTAACCCTAAATTTCCGATGCAATGGGGCTTTATACGTTCAATCCACGCTAATTTCCATAATGAATAACTTGTTTCAAATACGTAGTAAAATTAATTAGTTTAGTTTAAATTGGATCAATTCTCTAAATAAATTCATGATAAAATGTTCATGAATTTACATATATTAAATTGCCTGGATTGTGCGTATATATGTTTGTAAATATTAAATATATATAATTGTTCGAAAGTTTCATTGCGTCGGGAATACTTGTTTTTTTTACTTTTAAATAATTTGTAAAGTTTTGCGATTAAAAGCTACATTCCTTCCAAGGGCTTTCAAATTCTCAAAAACAACAGTAAAGTTTTATTAATAAAAAAAAAGATAAGAATTCAATTTTTAATTAAAATCATTTCAGACTTTAAGAATTCATTTTCTAATTAGGAAAGGAATTCAAAAATTAGTTTGAAAGCCTTATCGAAGGAATGTTTCTGAAAACAACTAATTATAAAAAAAAAAAGATTGATAATAAAATGAGCGCTAGCCGGAGGCATCAGTGAACAGTAGATATATAGCCCTGAAAAGTAAAGAAAAAGACTAGTTTTTGGTTGTAGAGTAGTGCAGTGAACTCTGTGTGTATAAAAATTGTATTTCATCATGATAGAGGGCTAGAACATCAGGGATCTGGCTACGGTTCCTAAAGTCCCGAGGAATCTTCACTGGAGCTGCTGAACCGTTTTCCGGATCGATCATTCTGCTAAAATAATGAAAGCTACTAAAATACTACTCCAGTAGTTAACCAATGATGCCTACGTTTCAACAACTTGGAGGAGTAACTTAAGGACAAGCACGGAATGGTAATATGAACGTTAAACTTTCTGGCCAGTTCGAACTTTATTTTATACTCCTCCTATTTAAGAGCTCTTTATTATTTAATGTAAAAATCTTTATAAAATGCTACTATAAATTTATATTGTACTTCTTTCAATCTCTAGTCTTTAAACTTTTCCTTTTCTTACCTGGCGGTTCGTTTAACATATTATATATATATGTATTTATCGTGTGATTTATTAATGCTATTTAAAAATTATATGCCAATAATCTTTCAACTCGATGAGCTCCTCTGTTCTATTTGCCTCATGCAAATATTATAATATTAATTTCAAATAGTAATTCTCGCCCATTAGAACTAAATTTGAAAGTTCTATTAATCATCGAGTCGAAAGAAAATATTACATGTTTATTATTTTTATAATTGGCTAATAATAAACTATTAGCTCCATTTTTCACCTATGTCCCCAGCTCCTAAGTTACAAGTGTTTATATACTCACGTAATGTTAAAATATTGATTTCTTGTTCTACTAATATATATTTATTCGAATATAACCTTCAATGTTTTTATTGCCAAAAAGGGGTCGATAAAGGGTTAAATGTATTTTAATTCCACTTTTGTTATTTTAAATTAATATTCAGGAAGGGCACGATATTAGGGCATAATTAATATAGTTTATAAATGTTTTAAAATAGTTCGATAAAAGCTCGTTTGACTTTAATTAATTGGTCAAGTCATCACGTAGAGCATTCTACATGGGTTTTATTTTTCAACGATGACTATCAAGTCATCATCATCAAATGTTGCTGACGTAGGGCCATCTTCCGCTCCGTTAGGCTGGTCGGTGATCATATTCTCTTATTTAAATTTCTCGAGGAAGAAAGTACTTCCTTTCCGATTCATTAGTCAAAGGGCGTAAGACTTGCCAAATGCAAGCCGCCATAGGACTTCGATCATCGACTAGCGATCATCTTTCAATTTTACTCTCTGCCTTGTAATTCGTCAGTACCATTGCATCTTTGTTCCGGTAAAACCCTCTCCGTGCTCGTAATTCGTGAAGTGATTTAAATTAAAGTCGAACCAATTCTCAAATATATTTAGTTTAAATCAGTTTTCAAATCAAGATTAAAGTTATGCCTTAAAATACGTTTTGCTCTTCATGAATAGATTTCCGAATGTGAAAATAAATCTCACATTCCACCGTAATAAAATTAGAACAATCATTTCCGTTCTTAATGAATACCTTTATCTGCCTTTATATTTCTCGTTGGGGGCATAGACATAGAATCCCATGTTGTGTAATACTTGTTGGCATATGATAAGGACCGCCACTCTTATTATATTTATAAATTCTTTTAAAGACTAGAGGTAACTAATGCGATCTATATTTGATTGAACAAAACAAATTATTATTATTATTAAATATTTCTAACATACTTGGTTTCTTAGTTCATCATTCTTTTTATAATTATTTAAATGTTCATACCCGCTATCTGTGTTGGCAACCCGAACATACATATGATTTGATTTAAAAAGTATTCAAGGTAATTAATTATTAGATATTCGTGTCAGTGCAAGGGTCTCTAGTCCTCACCAACCGTTGAACTAGTTCTTGGCGCATAGCACTGTGCCGTCGATTTCTGCTATCTGAGCTGTTGAGTTGGGTTTGAATTCAGTTTTGGTTAAGCTGAGTTTGAATCCGATTTGACTTGCGGTAGTGGTGGTATTCGACCGGTACAATATATATATATATATTCTCAGTTTGTTGAAAATGTTTCAGCAGGACATCTGTTTCAATAGTATTCATGTCAGTTGTGGAAAGTTCCATTGGCCAGTGCCATTTTCTTCAGAGAAGCTCTTGCTAGCAGCATCAAGACTTCCCTAACATCAATACATGCATAAAAGGGACAAAGGCAGCCAGAGGGCAAAAACATATTCTTAAAACATAAAAATAAATTTGGCCATGTAAACATAAGATAAAGAAAGCCTAGCATATTGCCAATAAATTATAATATTATAAACAAGTGATGGTTTCTTGAGCCTAAATTCTTTGACTTCCTATTGAAATTAACATTATTGACTTAACCTTTCCTAGTACACTGCTGAGGTTTCTCAAGCATTGATTCCACTTGCTCCATATCTCTCATGGAGGAAGAAACTTCACTGCATTTCTTTAGCCACTGCCTTTCCCTTCAACCTTATAGAGACATTATAGCCTCGATGCTAAAAAACAAAATGCCTACATTATCAACACTTATTGACAGTATAATATGTGGATTCATCCCAGAAATACATTAATGAATGTTCATATTATTTTCTCTATGGTTTACCCATTGCTGGCTCACCTTTAATCATGTCCTGGATTTATATACAGAAAAAATTCAAAAAAATTTAAAAGAAAAACTAGAATTTGGTCCCCCCCCCTACATCTTTGAAGACACATGAAAGTTGATTGTTATGTCTCCCTAAGATTAATTTCTTTTATATCCAGATAGAAACTTTCTATACTGGAAACAATTAAAAACTGGTTTAAGTGAATCCATTTAAAATTAACTATTAATTACCTTCATCCTCAAACCTATATTTTCGACCCTAGATATGAGGACATTCACATCCATTATGAAGGGTCTGATTTACTTATGTAATGCTGTGAATTTTGCATGGAAAAAACTTTGATGTCATCTTTGTACATTTCGAGTCATGCAAGCTTAATCACCTATCTCCAAGATACCAAACCCCGGGTCATTCCCATTGCTCCTATGGATTACTGTAGTCATCTTAGGTTATGTATTGCAGGATATGTCACCACTGAACTTTTTTCTTCTTTGAATGCCATTTAATATATCCTACTTTTAATCTTATCAAATGAGTTGTAACCAAATTACATAATTAAATTTTCTATATTTTATATTAAAAAAAAAAATCCCGCTGCCCTCTTTCTAAAAAGTGGGTCATGTAAGCATATTTGCATGCAATTTGAATATAATTTACACAATATTTATATCACACCCTTCATCCATAATTTGACTCATTCTTTGCTATGATTAAGATATGCAAAGGAAAGATATTAAAAGCATGTTTAGCATATTGAATTAAAAGTTTCCATTGTTAAACTTTTTTTACTTTGTGTTGCCAAGTACTTAATATATCTATTATTATTTAAATTTGATAATAAGTTTGAAAGTAAACAAAATAACTACCGGATGTTTTACTTTTATTTAATTTAGTTAACATGTTTTTTTTTACTTTATTTGAGCAGGTCTTTACAGACGTGTGCTTATTTGAGAGTAAAATTTATAAAATAATCTATTAATAAAATTAATAAAATGATCTAATGGTAAACAAAACTATTATTCTCTAATGTCACACACTTATGCATAATAGTTTTTAAAATTTAAGTTTTGTTCCTTATTTGTAGTTTAATGGATTCATTTTCAAATACTTTAATTAACTGTGTAAAGCGGTCGGCAACTGGTGGTCCGAGGACTACTGGTGGTCAATGATGTAATTTTAATGGTCTGCAAAGAAATCCAGATATTATTTAAATTTTCTAACCTCATTTAATAAAATTTTTGAATAAAATTAAATTTTGTCTAAGCTGTAATATTATATGTAAAATAGAACAAGAACATTATATTGCTAATTGATTTGTTACAAAATACTATCGTGACTTGCAAAACATCTATCTCAAAGGTGTTTAATTAACCCCTACTCAGTCAGTAGCATAAAAAAGTAACAAAATAAGAATAGTGAATCCTGTATCAAATTTCACTATGGCCGCAACCTTAGTAATTGGGTAAAGTAAAACTGAAAATTTTTATTAAAAATTTTGAAGGAAACACATCTATAAAAATTATTAAAGAATATATATAATACTATTCGTTATTAATTTTAAATAATTTTTGTATATACGAATTAGAAAATTACACATATATAAAGTAACAAATACGTATTTATATATTGATTTATTTTTATATGTATATTATATTTAATGCTCGTATTAATTCGTACCTTTAAAAATTATGACAATATCTAAAAGGTTGCCTACCACTGATGTATATATATATACAATCATTTTTGTATAAGGTTTTAAAAGTTGATAAAACTAATTCTTACATTGTGAGAGTGATATAATGAGAAAATGTCAAATTATTAACACTAGTTCACTTGATGAGTAAAAGTCATTTTTGTAATGCATGTATGTTGAAAGGAAATGATCTGAGTTCTGTGCTAGTGGATGTTTGTAATATAGTAGAGTTGATATGAAAGATGAACTGATAGAAATTAAATATACATATACATTCATTAATAAAATCAAATCAAGCATCAGGTGACTTATTGATCTTGTATTTACAAATGTAATATAAAGAGTATGCTAATAAATAAGATTATTTTACTTTTATTTATTTATTTTTACTGATAAATGCAGCAAGACAATGCATTCAAAATCTCTGTCTAGACTTATCCCCATCACCCAAAGTGGTTTTGAATTAATGGCTCTCATCACTGAGGAGCTAGGACATCCAGACACCAGATCACAAAATAAAACTCAAACCCAGTATTTATTTAATCCTTAACTATTAAGTAAAAAATCTGAAATTTTCAGACATCTAAATACCCCTGAATCCATATGGCTATTTGAGTTGGCTAACTGGATTTGAAGATATATAGATGTTTAAAAATTTCAGATTTACTAATTAATAGTTAAGTATTAGATAAATGCTGGAAGTGAGTTTGTATTTTATAATTTAGTGTCTGGATGTCCTAGCTCCTCACTGATGAGAGCCACTAGCTTGAAACTGGTTTGGGAATGGGGAAAAATCTAGATATAGATTTTGAATGCATTTGCTTCCTGCATTTATCAATTAAAAAAAAAAAGTAAAATAAACTTGTTTAGAGATATTAGGACATTCTTTATATTACATTTGTAAATACAAGCTAAATAAGTTATGTGATCTATGATTTGATTTCATTAAATTAGAGTTTGGCTGTTAAAACTTTGGCTATATTAGATTGTTAAGGCTATTATTATATGGTGGATCTGAATTTAGTTCATCCCATATGGCTATTTGAGTTAGAGAGATGGATATAAAGATATAGATATCTGAAAATTTCAGATTTTTTATTAGTGTAATCTTAATGATTAGTTATTATTGAAGTTGTAAGAATGCTATAGATTTATTATTTGACATAGTAATAGGGGGGATAGTGTTCTTATACCATTGAAGTAGTATCCTGTGGGATATTGGCTCAATGAATTCTTTATTGCCACTTGTATCTCACTTCCAAGTCTCATGATTTAATAAATATTTATTTATTTATTTTATAAACTGAACCATTATTATTATTTTATTAATTTGAGCTAGTAGAATAATTAACATTAATGTAGAATATTTTATTGTCAATTATATGCATTTTAGCTGAGCGTAATCGTTATCTGAGCTAGACCCATTTTTATGATATATTATATTTCCCGGAAGTGAGGGTACAATATATATATATATATATATATCATTAAAAGCAAAGTTAACAAAGATAAAAATAGAGCTACAATAATAATATTTTATTTTTGTCTAAATAAGTATCTGTAATGTGCTGTTCATGATTGATAGGAATTTTTTCAGATTTATAAAAAAAGAAAACATTTATAAATATAAAACTGATATGAATTTAAGGCTAATATATTTATTTTATTGAAGCTCTCTTTTTACAAAAATAAGTTTAATTAAGTAATATTGAAAGACCAGATTTTTTTTCTTTCATATTTCCAATTTAGAATCGACCACAGAATTTTAGTGCGATAAATGAAAAAAAGCACCAAATATTTTGAAACTGCTTTTTAAAACAGATATATTTAAAGTAGCAGACAATGTAAGTATGAATTAATATATGTTCAATTGAAGAAAGCCACAAAGTTTAAATAGAATTGTAAAAATATAAAAATTAAAAAAAGTGAATTATTATATTGATAAATAACCATATAATTCTATCTAGCATAATAATTCATAGTCCTTTCATTAACTTTGTTTTAAAGAAAATCAATGGAGAAATAAGAAATTCTCTTATAACATCACATGCTTGCTCATAACTGTTGTTAAAAGAGGCAAAACTTTTCATACAGTAGTGTCACTCAGTACAAGCTAGAGTAATCAATAGATGCTAGGAAGGCTTGTGCAGAGTGGTACTACTGTAGGAAGAGTTTTGCCTGTTTTAACAAGAATTATGAGAAAGCATAAGAAATGTTGATCACGTGATGTTTAAAGGTTTAATACCAATCCTGCCTAATAGGATAGTGGTGGCTATAGTTATCAAAAAACCAAAGACACCAAAAGGTGTGGGTACTGAGCTGAGTTCAGACTTATGACTATATAAGCTACTGAGCTTGGATTGTTTCATGTTTACAATTTTAAACTCATAGTTTTATAGTTGAGTAGAGATAAAAGGTGGCTGCTAGAGGGTTGCATTATATCTTAATATCTAGGTGAAGTGCTCTTAGATCCAAGGCTTCTCATTGATGAAAGCCACGAACTAGAAACTAATCTGGGGATATTGTATGTGTAGACATTAGATAGGAATTTTATGCACAAGCCATCTAGCATCCATTGATTCCTCTGGCTTGCACTGGGTGACACTACTGTATGGAGGTTTTGCTGTTTTAAATTCTCTTATAGAAGCAAAACTCTTCATACAGTAGTTCCACCCAAAGCAAGCCAAATAATCAATAAATACAAGAAGGTTTATTGCATAAAAGTACTATCTAGTACTTATTCATCCAATATCCCAGACTAGTTTCCAGCTTGTGGCATTTATCAGTGAAAAAACTTAGTTCTGAGAGTACTGCACCAAGAACTTAGGATCCAAAAGAACTCTCTAGAAGCTACCTTTTATTTTTTAAATTAACTATAAAGCTATGAGTCCAAAATGAAAACATAATAATGTTTTCATTCCAAGCTCATTCACTTGTATAGTCATATAGATCTGAAACTAGTTCAGAATTTATATATTTTGGTGTCTTTGGTTCTTTAATAACTATTGCCACCAACCTCATTGGGGGAGGATTGGTATTAAAGCACTAAACTAAAATAGGAAAATGTGGCTACTGGAGGGATGTATTAGATCATAAAATCTGGGTGCAGTGGTTTCAGATCCAAGGCTACTCACTGATAAAAGTCACAAGCTAGAAACTGGTCAGGGGATATTGGATGAAAAGGCACTAGATAGGGATTTTATGCAAAAACCTTCTTGCATCCATTGATTACTCTGGCTTGCACTGAATGGCACTACTATATGAAGAGTTTTTCCTGTGTTGAAACAGTTTGTGGAAGCATAAAGAATGGTGATCATGTAATGTCTGATGGTTTAATACCAATCCTGCTCAATAGGATTATAATGACTGTATTTATTAAAGAACCAGTATGGATGTTGAACCAAGTTCAATTCTGTACAACTATACAAGCTAATAAGCTTAGTTTGAAAAGATTATTGTGTTTTCATTTTGGACTCAAAGCTTTATAAATAACTAAAACATAAAAGGTGGTTTCTGGGGGGTTGCTTTAGATTCTAAGATCCAAGGCTCCTTACTTATGAAAGCCACAAGCTAAAAACTAATTTGGGGATATTAGATGGCAAGGCATTATGTAAGAATTTTATGCAGAAACCTTCCTGCATCCACTGATTACTCTGGCTTGCACTGAGTGGTGATATTGTATGGAGAGTTTTGTCTCTGTAAAAAAAAAAACATTTAAAGAAGAGTTACATATTTAACTTGTGTGTTACAAATAATATTTGTATGTATTAAAAGTCTAAATAAAGACTGAAATTTTCTAAAAAAAGTACATAATTCATTTTAAATTAAAGAAATAGTTCAACATATGTTTAAAAGTAAAATGAGATCATCACAAACATATAAACAACTCAATATAGACCTAATATTATAGCAAAATTTAATCGTTATAAAATTTTTGAATAAAACTGGCCAAAATAAAAAATCAATTTACTTTCCTATGTAAATGTAAATCTAAATGAGTTATCTGTAAAGTCTTCCAATTAAAAGCTCTCCATATTATTTTGAGTGAGGATTTTAAAAGAAATATTAAATGCTTAAAAGTTTTCAAATATTAAATCTTGCATTCTATTAGTAATATTACTAATATTTTTTTTTAAAAATTAAACTTACCTATGAAGACAGCACAAGCGTTTTTTAGACAGTAAAAAAATCGTATTTTAAATTACACACATACATATATGTCAAAAGAAAAATACAACCTCATAACCAAACAACCAAGTGTTTTCATCAGTTAAAAATCTCATTTCTAAGCACTAATAGTTACTGTTCTGGAAAAAGATTAAATTCTGATATTTTTTTATTAGATATAATGGCAAAATTTGAGGAAATGACACAAAAATTGTATCTAGAAGAAGTGAGGATAAAAAAAACACTTGAAAGAGATTAACAATTTACATAAACATTAGTTATGCTAGGCGAGGAAAGTCAATGAATCTCTCATTCTAAGTAAGTCTAGAATGATTCTGCTAAAAAAAAGTCACACTACAGTTGTAATAGATATTACTGATTATGGTAATAAAGTAAAAGAAATCAAAGCAGGTCAATTTAAAAAGATCACAAAAGCACTATATCAGCTGCATAAGTAAAGTATGCAGCATTATTCAGAAAATATTGCAGTAACTTCACTGTTTTTAAAAAAGTAAAAGTCCACATCTTTATAATTCACCTAAAATTTAAAAGGGTCATATTCATTAAAACCAGTTGTTAGTTGTAAAAATTCACTTTAAAGTTCTTACTCCTTTGACACACAAAACACAGTCCATTGTCTAAGATTTTAAGCATTTTGTGGAATTAATCAACAATATAAAAACTGAAAGAACGGATATATTAGTAATAAAATTTGATGTAAAAGCTTATTGACAAGAATATCCTATAGTGAAACATTAGTCTATTATAGTAAAAAAAATTAAATGAGGATAATAGCTTATCATTCAGAATATCTCATTATGTTCATAGATGCATCCTATAAGAAAAATATTAAGAGAATAAAAGCTTTTAAACCAGAAAAACTCTTTCTATTGAAAACATTATATAACTCTTAACATTATCATAACAACATACTTTCAATATAGCACTGAAATTTTTCAATAAAATCAAGAGATAGATATAAGTTCATCACTATCACCTCTGGTTATCAACATTTACATGAAAATAATTGAATCCATAGTCATAAATACACATAATATTTGGCTTTCTTATGTTTACGATACATTTGTTGTATATCCAAATGATGAAACTCTATTATAAATATTTTGAACACAAATCAAGTAACATACATCAACAACACCATAATGTTTCTAACTCTTTTGCTATGAATATGAGATTAAAAGTCCTTGAAAGTTCTAGGTCTAATATTTAATTTTGATATCTTTAACTTCACCAATAAGCATTTGAAGCACGGTATAATTACTATATATACCCTTCAATTAAATTTATAATGAAATCAAAACAAAAATAAAAATTGTCAATTTTAGATGCCCTTGTGACAAATCTTAATACAGCCTACAGAAAACCCACATATAAAGGAAATTATTTGTTATATATAAAACAGAAGAAAAGAAATTTGTACAGAAAACAAGGATATTTGATAAAAAAAAGTCTTATATAGAACAAAACATTCATGAAGAGAAGTTATCCATCAGCTATAATTAAGAAAATTTAAGATATAAAAAATAAAAATAATTATTGACATACTAGTATATATTAGTACTAAGACTACCAAATAAACTAAAAAAACTCTACAGTCATTATAATATAAAAACAGCTTCCTAAATCAATACTAAAGAAATCCTAATCTCTACAAACACTAAACTGAAAATATTGAAAAAGAAAAACTGCAATCTATAAAATATTTTAAAAATGTGAAAGGACATATATTGTGTATCTCAGTTAAGCTAGTCAACCCATTTAAAAACAATTAAAGGAGCACAAAATATTGATTAAGGAGGAAAAATGATGTAGCTAAAATAGCAAACCACGCATGCATCAATGAACATATATATTTGATTAGGAAAATACTGGGATAAGAAATAAGAAAAAAAAGAAAATTTAAAGAAACTATTTATTATAATAAAAACAGATGACATTGCAAGCCAACATATTAATTCATAATGTTTGAAAACCCTCATTAATCTGTGCTCATAGATAATAATAGAAAATATCCTCTGACTGTAATCTGCTAAAGAATAGCCTAGTTTATTAAAATCATCATTTTAAATTCAAGAGGTATAAATCAAAAGATTTCAGATCCAATGTTCATGCTAGTAGTGTCACTGATCAGGCCAGCAGCACCTAAAGATTCAAAATGTTGTGTTATACAATAATATGTGTGCTATTTCTAGCAATTGAATGAATTTGAAAAGTTTAAATAAAGTTTGAATTTTTCTGAAGACATTTAATAATAGATCTGGATGATAAAAATAGTTTGACTTTTAGTTCAACAAAAGCCCCAACAAAAGGGCTATTATAGGTTAATGGCGAAACTTGTTTAACCTGGGGAAGATTGCCAATTAGTAATAATTGATAGTTTTCTGGCAATAACAAATGGCAAAAAAGTTACCTCTGTTTACATGGATATAATCTCCTTATTTCTATTCTTTATTATAATAACAATGTTCATGAAAATATTTAATTCAATATATACATAGATGTATGTGTATGTTACAACATATATAATGTGTTTGTTACCATGATTATTTCAAAAAATTTTAGTCAGACTTTTCTGCTTTTCATACTATTTTCCTCTTCAGTGTTAACTGACAAGTCTGCTGTTCAAGTGATACTTTTTGATGACAGTTTTAAACTATTAAACTCAGTAAGACATCTTTCACTGAAAGATGCATTACAAAGTTTATTAAGATGATTTACAAGAAGAAAAAAAACATAAAAATTTATTATCTTAAAATTCAATTGCAAGCCAAGAATTATCAAGTGTAGCGTTAAAAAAAATACTATTACTTTTTAATGCTTTTTTTTATATTAATGAATTCTTACTTGTTATCATTGTAAGTAATTTAATTTAATTATAAATAAATGAATGAAATTTGATATTGTTTCAAATAATGATAATAAGTATAAATTATTATTAATAACTATATTCATTATTAAATTTAAATTACTATTGGAAATAATGATAGATTATTATTAATACTATATCTAATATTTTGTTAAATATCAAATTCTTATTTAAGTACTAAGAAGATGAAAAATATTTAATATTGGTCATTCCACCAAATAAATAATAGAAATGTTTTTTTCATTGTCGTTGTTATTATTATTACTATTACTAATAATAATACTATTACTAATACTACTACTACTGCTATTGATTCTATTAAATTAATTCTTAACAAAAATTATTTCTTGTTTGAAAATATATTGCTGCAGCAAGTAAATAAAAAATATATTTAAATTCATTTTCATATGGTCTACATTTTTATTAGAGATGGTTATTGGCACTAAATGAGGGAAGTATTATTAGAAATTTAATTTCAGAGATATAACAAAAACGTATTCTAACAGTACATGTAAAATGATGAGCCAAACAGGATAATGGAATATCAAAGCGAAGCAATGAATAACCATCAATAATAAAGCTTTCTTGTTTGTACTGAGCATAGAATATAAACAAAGATTCAGCATTGGGAATAAACAAAAAAGAACACAAGTTAATAATAAATACAGCACTATTAGCAAGGATTATGAATACTCATGAGTTATCAGTCATCCTTTGCAATTGGATTTAAAAAAGGTACACAATATAAAATCTTAGCCTCATCATCAAGCCAATGCCAAATCAGGACCTAATACAAAAAACAATCGATACTTCATTTGCATGCATATACTTAAATGCTATAATAACAATAAAAAATAATGGGATATCAAATGCTGATCATCATGAATACTCTTGGCTACCTAGTAACATGATTGTACAAGCCATTAATAAACTCATGATAATCCAAAATCATATATGAAGTATATGGATCTTTAAAATTGATCTTTGTCTTTGAATCTTCCTTAAGATTGATTTTTATCTTTGCATCATACAAATAATTTTATAGAACTATCAGGATGTCCATGCGTATGTTTGATTGAATATAAGTATAATTTTTTTACCTGGAGTTATGTAATTATATAAGGAATTTGAATACAGATTTTCAAGCTCTCTCAGCTACCCAATCCATGCCATACAACTGATACACATAAACACACATATGCATAAAAGATCTCCAATATCCATATTTTGTGCTGCACCAGCACTCATCACTTGGTCCAAATCATCATCTTCCACACATATTAATAAACAATGCTCAGTTTATATTAATCTATTCACATTTTTCCAATTCTTCAGCCATACATTCCATTGAAAATCTGATGATGGAACACTCAAATACCCTTTTGATGCCAATATTATTCTCATGCCCATGTTGACCCTAAGTCACTCTGACCTCTTACATATAGGATATTATGCATTAAAATACACAGAAGAGGAATGGATAAGATAGAGGTTAAATTTGTAATGTTTGATTGTATATATATATATAGACCTAGTTTCTATATATATATATATATATATATATATAATTGAATATTTGTAAATACAGTAATTAAATAATTAAAAATTTTATCCACTTAGAAGCGTTTTCAATTATCTTAGTAATGTTAAGTCAACTAAAAATTTTGAAAGGATATATATATATATTATATATACCTCAGATTGCAAGGATCTAGAGACTGTGAATATAAAAAGTATACAATTAAATCATCCTATCAAAAATAATTTTATTGGGATAACCTACAAACACTTAAAGCACAATTTTTTGATGAAATCAGTCACATACCCCTATAATTGATAGAATAGATAGTTCTAATAAAAATGTCAAAAATAACTTCAGAAGCTTGTTTATGTTTAAATAAATTATTTAATAAAGATAAATAAAATAATAAAAAAATTAGAAAATAATACTGTGACAAACCCAAAGTTAATAAAACAATTTATATAATACATATGGTTTATACAACACATGATTATTATTTCCTTCTTATTCTTCTTAATTAATTAATATTTAATTTAGATGAATTATTTACCTTAAAGTAATCAAATTCTAAAAAAATATTTTATAATAAAGATAAAAACTAACTTTGACTTGAATATTCCACCCTTTTTTCTTTTTAAAATGAGGACAAATTCATACAATTTTACTCAAATATAGAAAACCTTTCAACAATACTGTTAACAATATTATTCAATATTTTTATCTAATTTTTCTTATCTGACTACAGACATTTTGTTTAGTTGAGTGTCTCTTCTTCTAAACTCTTTCAAGTAGTAATTTAATCAATTTATTGGTTTTGATTTTTTACAGCTTTTTCAATAATTATTTTCATCCATTTAAGATGTTCTTTTTCTTTTGCAACTTTAGGTTTACAATTTAACAATTATTTTAATTTCATGTTCACTTTTTTTTCTTTATTTGTAATTCCAGATTTCCAGTTTAATAATTATTTTCATTGTGGTTAACATAAGTTGAGACAGTCATGGATAGATCAATAAAAAAGACTTGTTAAAAGTTTTTTTCAGGGATATTTTCTTTTCTCTAAATTTCTTTTAGAAATATTAGTTACATGGTTGGATCAATTATTAACTTTTATAAATGCTTAGCAAATGCTTTTTCTAAACTCTGTACTATTAAAAATATTAGCAAAAATCAATTTTTAACTAAGTATTAGATAAATTTAGCTTTAGACAGCCAAACTGAGATTTTTGCTATTGAATTCACCATTACCGAACTTCCATTGCTTACACATATTTTTGTTCTTTTAAAAAAAACACTCTAATATCAATCTTTTATCCAATCACATAACTATCTCAGAAAGTACTGCATTAAAACTTTGATTATCATTTTTTCAACAAAAAAATTTGATTTACATACTGATTGATAAACAATTTTGCATTTTTGCATAGATAAAGTCTTTAACTCTTTTTTGTTTCTTTTTTTTAAAAAAAAACAAAAACAAATGTTGCATTAATTGATAATGTTTTATTTTTTTAGAGATAAAAATATTAATCCCTTCTTATTTTTGTTTTAAAATAATATATATATATATATATATATATATAAATATCTACAACCATTAAATGTCTGTATTTTTAAATTATATAATAATAATTCAAACAAATATATTTAACACAGTATTCAAAATTAAATATTATATTCTTTACCAGAAGTACTTTCAATTGTTTCACTGACAATCTTTTTCAACTGTTAATACAAACGTACAAAAAATAAAAACTTGCATTACCCATCATTCAATCTATTCAAATTTCCCACAATTCTGTTGTCTTTATATTAGCCGATTGTTTATTCATTAAACCACCTCTATTCCTAGATATCATCATTGCCTCTTTAATTTTACGTTTTTCACTACACCTTTCAATTTGAATAATTTTTATATCTCTATTATTAAATTTAAAACCATAATTACATGTTTTATTATGATCAAATATAATTGATGGAGTATTCATATTTACTGAAGATATATTTTCTTTCTGTACACGTTTATATAATGTCTTATGATCATTATATCGTTTTTGTAATGTACATTTGGATTCCCCTATATATTTTATTCCACAACCACATTCCAACATATATATAACAGAACTTAATTCAAACTTAGAAATCTTGGCTTTGGAGTTATTTATCATATCATTTATATTATTTGAAGAGAAAAAAGAAATTCTACACAAACCACTAAAAAGTTTATAAATTAATTTAGCTTGTTGATTAGATATAAAAGGAATAGAAATCCATTTATCACTTTTTAATTTACTTAATATTTTCTTATTATTACTCTTATTTTGATTATATTTTGTAATTGTATTATAAATAATATTCCTTCCATAACCAACATTCAACATATCAGTAATATATACATTAATATTTTCAATTTTATCACTAATAAATTTGCACAAATAATCATTTCTAAATAAAAATGACTTCAAACCAGCTAATTTATGACTCATATGAACTTTAGAATTATATGGAATATAACCCCTAATTTCCACAGGCTTTAAAATCATATTATAATCAAACACATTATTATTTCTTTTAATAAATATATCTAAAAACTTTATAGAATCTTCCTTCTCTTCATTTAACACCCATTTTACATTATTAATCATATTTAACTCATTAAACAAATTAACTATTATTTCATTATGTGCACATATAAATACATCATCAACATATCTACAATATACTTTAATTCCTTTATATTTTATCTGAGACAATATCTTAACCTCATAATTAGAAATAAAAAAATTACAAAGCTGTGATACCACCGGAAGACCCATTGGCCAACCAAAATTCATTTTATAAAAGCAATCATTAAACCTAACATATATATTATCATTCACAAATCTTAATATTTTAACAATAAAATTCCTAATATTATTATCTATAGATTTTAAAAACAAAGCTCTTTCAATAATCTCTATTGATTCCATACGATTAATTGAACCATACATTTCAGATATGTCAAGTGTACACATAACATCATTATTATCAATTTTTATATTTTTAATCCTATTAATAAAATCAAATGATGATGAAATCGTATAATCTCCAAATCCAAGCACATCTTGCATTATTTTTTCAATATATCTACAAGCATTATAATAAAAAACACCACCAAAATCAACAATTACTCTTAATGGATAACAATTTTTATGCAATTTTATATTTGCAAAGATTCTTGGAAACACTGCAGACGATGGATATAAACTGTAATATGTCTTTGCATCAATAACTTTTTTCTTTTTAGCAGTCATTAAAATGTCATTAATAAATTTCATTCTATATGTATCAATATTATTTAATTCACTTTTTTCAAAACAAAGCTTCTTCATTTGATCCATAATTTTCATATTATATTCATCCTGTTTCATTAGGCACATCCGTAACCCCTTGTCCTCCTTCAAACAAATTAATTTATTACTTTTTAAAAAATTTTTAAATTCATAAATTTGTTTTAACCAAACATTATCATTTTGCTTATCAAATGTTTTATTTTTTATTTCATTAATTATTTTATTCCTATCATTTAAATCACAATTTATAACACCAAACGAATATTCAATCGCCGCATTTAATTCAATACTAGAATCTTTCCAACCTCCACCGACGTATTTAGATCCAAAATTTAAAATATAACGCTGATTAAAATTCAAATCAACTCCAGAGATATTCACATAGTTTTGATCACTAAAATTTCTTGGAAACTTTTTATTATACAAATGTTCAATTTTCCTATTAAATTTATCCATCATTTTTGAATGCAAATTATTAAAACGTATTTGACAAATCTGTTTATATTCATATAAATAATCAATATTATTAACGTAAATAAAATGATTTAATGTTCTTAAATACTTTCTATTATAAAACAGCAAATACTTACATTGGTCAATTATATTACGAAGTATTATATTTTTTAGATCATCCATAGATCTCACACTCAATTTACATAACTTATTTATTTTAATACAACAACAGTTAGGAAACACTTTAAAAATCCGACAGGAATACAAAAACTTTATTCTGCACTTTAACGTAATAACTTTAACCGTTACTTTCCGCCATTCCTTTAAAAGCCAAATTCCATTTAATTGCTTTAAATCCATTTCATATATAAATAACTACAACCATTAAATGTCTGTATTTTTAAATTATATAATAATAATTCAAACAAATATATTTAACACAGTATTCAAAATTAAATAATATATTCTTTACCAGAAGTACTTTCAATTGTTTCACTGACAATCTTTATCAACTGTTAATACAAACGTACAAAAAATAAAAACTTGCATTACCCATCATTCAATCTATTCAAATTTCCCACAATTCTGTTGTCTTTATATTAGCCGATTGTTTATTCATTAAACCACCTCTATTCCTAGATATCATCATTGCCTCTTTAATTTTACGTTTTTCACTACACCTTTCAATTTGAATAATTTTTATATCTCTATTATTAAATTTAAAACCATAATTACATGTTTTATTATGATCAAATATAATTGATGGAGTATTCATATTTACTGAAGATATATTTTCTTTCTGTACACGTTTATATAATGTCTTATGATCATTATATCGTTTTTGTAATGTACATTTGGATTCCCCTATATATTTTATTCCACAAACATTCCAAATATATCTATGTGAATATCTCTGTAGTTGATTTGAATTTTAATCAGCGTTATATTTTAAATTTTGGATCTAAATACGTCGGTGGAGGTTGGAAAGATTCTAGTATTGAATTAAATGCGGCGATTGAATATTCATTTGGTGTTATAAATTGTGATTTAAATGATAGGAATAAAATAATTAATGAAATAAAAAATAAAACATTTGATAAGCAAAATGATAATGTTTGGTTAAAACAAATTTATGAATTTAAAAATTTTTTAAAAAGTAATAAATTAATTTGTTTGAAGGAGGACAAGGGGTTACGGATGTGCCTAATGAAACAGGATGAATATAATATGAAAATTATGGATCAAATGAAGAAGCTTTGTTTTGAAAAAAGTGAATTAAATAATATTGATACATATAGAATGAAATTTATTAATGACATTTTAATGACTGCTAAAAAGAAAAAAGTTATTGATGCAAAGACATATTACAGTTTATATCCGTCGTCTGCAGTGTTTCCAAGAATCTTTGCAAATATAAAATTGCATAAAAATTGTTATCCATTAAGAGTAATTGTTGATTTTGGTGGTGTTTTTTATTATAATGCTTGTAGATATATTGAAAAAATAATGCAAGATGTGCTTGGATTTGGAGATTATACGATTTCATCATCATTTGATTTTATTAATAGGATTAAAAATATAAAAATTGATAATAATGATGTTATGTGTACACTTGACATATCTGAAATGTATGGTTCAATTAATCGTATGGAATCAATAGAGATTATTGAAAGAGCTTTGTTTTTAAAATCTATAGATAATAATATTAGGAATTTTATTGTTAAAATATTAAGATTTGTGAATGATAATATATATGTTAGGTTTAATGATTGCTTTTATAAAATGAATTTTGGTTGGCCAATGGGTCTTCCGGTGGTATCACAGCTTTGTAATTTTTTTATTTCTAATTATGAGGTTAAGATATTGTCTCAGATAAAATATAAAGGAATTAAAGTATATTGTAGATATGTTGATGATGTATTTATATGTGCACATAATGAAATAATAGTTAATTTGTTTAATGAGTTAAATATGATTAATAATGTAAAATGGGTGTTAAATGAAGAGAAGGAAGATTCTATAAAGTTTTTAGATATATTTATTAAAAGAAATAATAATGTGTTTGATTATAATATGATTTTAAAGCCTGTGGAAATTAGGGGTTATATTCCATATAATTCTAAAGTTCATATGAGTCATAAATTAGCTGGTTTGAAGTCATTTTTATTTAGAAATGATTATTTGTGCAAATTTATTAGTGATAAAATTGAAAATATTAATGTATATATTACTGATATGTTGAATGTTGGTTATGGAAGGAATATTATTTATAATACAATTACAAAATATAATCAAAATAAGAGTAATAATAAGAAAATATTAAGTAAATTAAAAAGTGATAAATGGATTTCTATTCCTTTTATATCTAATCAACAAGCTAAATTAATTAATAAACTTTTTAGTGGTTTGTGTAGAATTTCTTTTTTCTCTTCAAATAATATAAATGATATGATAAATAACTCCAAAGCCAAGATTTCTAAGTTTGAATTAAGTTCTGTTATATATATGTTGGAATGTGGTTGTGGAATAAAATATATAGGGGAATCCAAATGTACATTACAAAAACGATATAATGATCATAAGACATTATATAAACGTGTACAGAAAGAAAATATATCTTCAGTAAATATGAATACTCCATCAATTATATTTGATCATAATAAAACATGTAATTATGGTTTTAAATTTAATAATAGAGATATAAAAATTATTCAAATTGAAAGGTGTAGTGAAAAACGTAAAATTAAAGAGGCAATGATGATATCTAGGAATAGAGGTGGTTTAATGAATAAACAATCGGCTAATATAAAGACAACAGAATTGTGGGAAATTTGAATAGATTGAATGATGGGTAATGCAAGTTTTTATTTTTTGTACGTTTGTATTAACAGTTGAAAAAGATTGTCAGTGAAACAATTGAAAGTACTTCTGGTAAAGAATATATTATTTAATTTTGAATACTGTGTTAAATATATTTGTTTGAATTATTAATATATATATATACTGTAACTCTCATATCTGAATTTACAGACATTGCTCTTATGTGAATATTTTTTTTAATTATATACTACAAAATATTAAATGTCATGTGCAAATACATTTTAAAATATGCTGAAAATGATAATGATCATTGTTAAAATTAAAATGTATTATCATTTAATTTTTTTAAAATGAAGATTGTAATTTTAAACAAAAAACATTGATATGGGAACCAACTGAAGCTTCTAAAATCATTCGCATTTCCAAGAAAAAGGGGGAACTTACTGTTGCTACTTCTTCATAATGTCATTTAGTGGAGAATAGTTGATAAAAATATAAGATTTATTTATATAAATAGTATGCATTTTATGTGGTGAAAAACCTCCAGAATGCTTTACCTGACCATTCCAGCATTATAGCTGAATATGGAGCTATAAACAAAGAAGTTCCTTAAAATTAACTTTGAACCTGCCAGTCTATCAATTGATGTTAAAGCTAAAAAAATGTGACAGTTTTAATATAAGAAACTTGCCTTTAATGCACTATAGAAGAGAAATATACATTTATAATTAGTTTGTAATTCTACTTATTTCGATAATTTAAAGTTCTGGAAAAACCCTCATAGAAAAACAGCCATGAAATGAATCAAAAGAAGTAGCAGACATTTAAAATTAATGATTTTAATGATCATATATCCACATTCGCAGAGACAAAAATATTTGTGAGCTCATAAAAATAAGTTTTTTCTCAGTGAATTATAAATCCACAAAGATTTTTTCTCTCACATATGTTCTTCATATCATTTTAAATGTAAATATATAGTTATATATTTTTTATTATTATATAATTCTATTTGTTAATTAAAGTTATTGTTAATAATTTAGTCATTTGTGATTTCTCATCTGAAGTCCAAGTTGATTATTTATTTTTGCCATTTAATAATAGTAGTAGGTGGAGAGACTAAATGATAAGAAATATAATTGAATCTGTATACAAACTTGAATTTTATGTATGTTCAATTTGACTATTACTTGTGACTATTATAAATTTGTCAAAAATAAAATGTGTATAGTGTACCAGACAAAACATGTTATACATCTAATATAAGCTGGAACTCAAAAATGTACTTCAAACCTAGTTAAGCCTGAGATTTAGATCAGGGACCAACCTGGATTCGAACCCACTCCATGAGCCCCAGATCAAAACCTAATGAACAACATATAATGATGGTACACGAGAATATATGCCACAAACTAGCTCAATGGATATGACTATTAATGAGACCACTTATCTGACTCTAAATAATGCAGGATAGAACTATTACGGATCTCTGAATAAATCAATATATATATATATATATTTGGGTTGCCAAAACAACAGTAAACATTAATACCTAATCTAATTAATAAATAATGATAGGTCAAACACCAAGCATAATATATAATATTTAATATAAGCAATGATTATATAAATGATGATGATGATTGCTCTAGTCTAAAACATGAAACTACAATATACAAGACTAATGGCGGATTTTATATATATATGCCAATAATTAATACCTAAATACCTAAGGTATAGATAGATATATGTCTAATCTATACTCTGACAAACTGAAATGTGTGATTACAATATGTATAGTATAGATGCCAACTGAATTATGTATGTAAACTATTAATTTGATGTTTGTCTAGAAAGAAAATGCGCTTCTAATTTATATAAAGACAAACAAAGAAGGCAAGATTTATCTCACACTCTTCTATAAATCGGTTTATGGACAGCTTGAGAAATACAAAAATATGATTTCAATTAAGCACTTGGCAAGTACGATTATTTAAACTTGCATAGAAATGTAAAATAAATTGATTTTAAAAGGGATCACTTCGCCACGAATTACAAAGCAAAATAAAATGGGCTGTTATTTGAATTCATCAATGAGAACAGTATTGGCACAATATGAGCATTGGAATGAAGATGAGGTGAATAGTTTTGTCGACGATTTAAGAAGACTGATGGCTACTTGTTTCAACAAGTACATTTGCCATGCGGATAATTGTGGAACAAGGGGAAAGCCAGGCAGGGACTTAGCCACAATCCTTTGGTGTTCCAAACAAGCTATGAACAACGAGAAAATATTTGTTTTATATTTTATCAATTAAAATAATATTACAGGAGTGACAAAACCTAAAGAATCAAGAAGATAGCTCGTGCCAGCAACGTTAAGAATGAAAATAATATAATCATCATAATATTAAATTTACAGCCCAAATTGTATATAATATAAATGCTTGACGTGGTGACTTGGTCAATAATATTAAAATCAAATTAACGATAGGCAAATGCCTAAACCCAATTACATAATAGTACCCCCTTAGATCATGCTCTCCCCAAACACAAATGCTAACAGACTAGACTTAACTCAGAAGATATATTTTCTCTCTCTCACAAAACTTCGTTAAATCTTTAATGACTTTAAATTTACACATGTGCAATAATCTTTTAGAAATTAAATAAACTTAATCAAGAGCATAGTAACTAGAAGTTAAGCTAATAAAATTTATATCAGCTCTTGGTAAAATTATATCAAATAATTATATAAATCTTTCAACCCAATAATTAGTAGAACTATTATTAATTTAGTTCTTATATGCAAGAAATATGCTATAAAACTTTATACGGTAAATATTTTCTTATGATAAATTTAAACGGAAACATTATCGAGTTGAAAGTATTATTGGCATATTATATCGCAAATAAATGATATTAATAATCATTAAAATAAATACAATTAAGAGTTAGTCAAATAAACTGCCATAAGAAGAAAAAGAAAATTATTAAAGTATTAATTTAGAACTAGAGATGTAACAACATAGAGAATTACTGTGCAAAAATTTTAAGCATAACTAAATGAATAGACAAGATTTAAGGCAGTGATTACTTTTAACATAATTAGCGAGATAGCTCATGAATAGATTGGAAAGTTGTGGTTTAATCAAAATAAAATTATTACCAGTCCTTCATGACTTGCTTGTTGATTTTAGAAGCACAGAGTCTGGTTAGGTTTAGAAGAAAATGTAGGTACGCACTTAACTCAAATAAAATTGATTTTGTAGATTAGGCAGATTACGATTTCGTATTTGAGAGTCCTATTTTAGCAGCAACATTTGAAGATTTGTTGGGCAACTTTGAGATCCAGCAATAAGAGCCCTGAAGTCAGCCATGTGCCATACTGCAAATACGATGAAAGTTCAATATTGAAACAGACATAATTTCCTGTGGCAACTCTTCTTAAAATTGAAAGTAATGGCTCCTTAATGCAAATTTTCAGGGTATTTATATACTCCTTTCTGTCATTTTCTCACCCATTCTGATCTCTATGCCTTACAGCTAAAACTTTTGTCTTGTTACTAAAAGAAATTTCTCTAATTAAAGATCGATACATTACTTCGATAAGACTTTCAAATCCATTATTTTGAATTCATTTTCTACTTAGAAAATGAATTCGTAAAATCTAAACAAACAATTTTAAATTAGAACTGCCCTTAAATTAAACTTGTCATTTTTGAATTAATTAATGAAAGGTTCCCCATTGTCTTTGAAAAAGGATGATTTAAAGCTTATCGAAGGAATGTGACTTTTGATCATAAAAATTTTACAAAAATTGCAAAACATAAAATAAAACATTCCAATGTAATGAAATTCTATACTAACATATGTTTAACCATTTATAAGTAATATGCCTGATCAAATATTAAATATTCTTTAAAGAGCATTATTTATTAATATTTTACTATAATATATATGGTAATATAAATATAATTAAATACAACATAATTAGTTTTAATAAATATTTAATAATAGAGCAGTGTTTAACTAAAGTCAGACATATTTAGAAAGGGTATAAAATCTCATTACAGGATCAGGAAATGTTTACGATTAGTAACAGGGTTTAAATTAGGTAAGTGGGTGGAATATCATGAAGCTTTGATCGAACTTAGATACGACTGCTTCAATAGTCACTCCACCAATATAGATGGTCACCCATTAGTTATATTTAAATTCCCATAGACTTAAATTAATATGCAAGTGTTGTTTATTTTCATTTTATTGTTAATTTTATTATTACCAATTGTTAATAGGATGGTTACTGTTACAATATATATATATTGTAACCTAGTGTTATTGACACTTGGTTTACTTGGCATTAATTCTGCAGGAAAACAATGCTATTCTTTAAAGAAATAAAAAGATAAAATAACAATAGTAATAATTGATTAATAAAGTATGCTATTCATTCACTTTGGCATGTTTTGGGTGAATAACTAATAGATTTAATAACTCAATGTCATTTTTAAAGAGAGAACATGAATAATTTAATTGAGATATTAATAATTAGAGCAAATTAATACGGTATAAAAGCTAAACAGTAATTGATTTTGGATGGGTAGAGGGGAGAGTGGATGAGTGTCTTATCATAAAGCACAATAACTTCTGGTAATTTCTTTTTGTAAAAAAAAAATATATATATATAATGTTTAAAGAATTATACATCACTGATTGTTAATTTAATGTATTTATTATTTTTTTTTATTGTCAAATTACTTTGTAATCCAGGTAGATAATACTGAAAACTATATGATTGTAATAAGTTTTTCCTTTCTTTTGTTTATGTTATAATCAAATGATTATTTTTCTGGAAGAGGTCGCTAAAGTAAAATAATAATAATAAAAAAATATAGTCTGCTTTTAGTTTTCAAGGAAGAAACAGTGCTGAAATTTGGTAACTCAATTTTTTCATTTTATTTTGCAGAAATAAATGTAATCAAAGTAAAATTTTAATAATATAATGTGTGGCTAAAATTTTTTGATAAGATATCCTGACTTCTTTGCCATCTACCTATTTAAAGACCTTTTATACTTAAAAATTTATTGTCTCACGCTAAAGTTAAAAATGACAGAATTAACTAAAAGAGTCACGAAAAATTATATTATATCTAAATTAAGGAAAAGAAGCGATTTCCAAGAAAAGATTAATTATTTATTAACTTTATGTCCTTTATTGATATTTTCTTGGTATAGAAAGAAAAAAAAAATAATTGAAAGAAATATTTTGAAACCAAGGAAAATCAACTAGAAACATTTTCGCGCTCTTTCTCAATATTGTCTGCCTTTACAAGTAATGTAGTTACATACTTTAAAATATGTTTTATTCACCAAGAATTGTCTGGAAATAATAATAATGATAAATAAGATTAAATTATGCACCTGTATATTTAAAAAAAAAAAAAAATAAAAAAATATAAACTTTCTCATAGTAAATATAGGAAAAGTTATATAGGGGCATTCTTACGGAGAAGTTACCGTTAAAAAAAAAATTTATAATTCCTAAAGTATGAACAAAACCAAATATCTTAGTGACTTAATGATAAAAATAAATGATATATTATATTACACATCAGTTGGAATTATTAAAACTTCATGTACAAGTAAATTGACTGCAGTTATTATCATAATAATCTCTCGGAAAATTGCGCATTTTCGTCCATAAGTAAGCTAGCTAATAAGTATACGTATTGTCAATAAAAAAAATATTGTGTATGTTATCGTCTATAGTCAAATATTCGTCTATGTTAGAAGTCTATTTTTTTTCTTGGATCCCAAAATTGTAGTAGTTTAATTCAAGTAAGAATTAATCTTCAATTCTGCTATATGTTTCTTTACCTAATTTATTAAATGCACAAAATAAGAAAAAACTTTTATTTAAAGGAAATAATACCATGCGTTTATTGTTTTTAAACTTGCTTCGTGAAATACGACTGGATAAAGCTCTTCACCTGGACCAATTGCTCAACAGAAAAACATTTTCTAATGAGAGAGTATGCACTTGTTAATTAATGATTGTTTAAAACTAAGTTATAAATGATATGTATTTTTTTTTATATCACATAGATTAAAGTCTGTATGGTCAAGTGATATTTAATAGCCTTGTAATGACAAAGGTATGTTTTAATATAATTATTATAGGTTAAGTTGATATTTAACACGAAAGAAAAAAAATCTATAAAATATGTTTTAATTAGTACATCCAATTGTAGGTAGAAATTTTGTATGTTAGATACGTTAAAAAAAAAAAAAATTTAGATATTTAAGGGGTAAAATAAATATTAAAAATTATCAGAAGTAACTAAAAAAAAAAAAAAAAATGCTATAACAAAATATTTCTTGTTAAAGTTTTGAAACGAATTTATACTGTATTAATTGAGGAATTTATTCCTAATTATTCTTAAATAACACATCCACTTTATGTAGTTTAAGATAGTATGCTACCAACTATTTTGAATGTTCCTTTATTAAAATTAAAATTATTATACTTTTATTCTATGATGTCCATTGATTTCAGATGTTGATCAAAGTATACCCGGTAACATAAGTTTATTATAATCAGTGTATTTACTTATCCTGCCCAGATATAGCATTGGTATATGCTTAATATTCGCATAGGTAATAATTATAATGTATTTATTTTGTGGGATGAAAAATGATCTCCCCAAAAGCTTTGTTTTCCATGAGAGGAAGATTTTAAATATAATGTTCGGGTATGTTTATAGCCAAGTGATCGATTCTCATAGATAGGACGATCAAGAATTTATCTAGCATTTAGTATGCTTCATTCGTTTAAATCCCAGGAGAGGATTGTATTTGGTGTGTGTTCGTTGTATGCCCAAGTAAGAGGCAAGAAACCACCAAAATATTTTAATGTAGTAGATTACTTTACAAACCTTCTTGGTTATTCCATATTCCTCATGTGAAAATAAAGATAGCTCCACCATGGAAGGTGTTGATTATTGTGCTTAATTTTGAAAGTTCGGGCAAGATAAAGGTTATATTGGAGGTGTTAGTTCCTCAAGATCCACTTTAGTATAAATAGTGCGTTAGTAACTAGGATCAATATCTGTATTGCGCTGCTAAATATTGCTAGTATTTGACAAGTAAATCAATGGAGAAAGTAATTAAAATTGCGTAGTTTTAAAACGCTTATTTACTGAAGGGAATATTCAAATGCAATATTTAATTCTGGTTAGTAATTAAATAATACTCATATTTTAAAATTATACGTATGAATAAAATTTGTATCATAACTTAAGTTAGCATTAAGTTAAATGTAAGATGGTAAGTGTAACTTCTGATAACTGGCCTATAATTAGAATAGGTTATCCCATTAAAGACCATAGATAAAGTAAATGTATTAGAAATAAATTTAATATTTTGCGTATTGCATATGATTGGATTAATCATTTTAAAAAACAAAAAAAAAAACAAAAACAAAAATAGTTAGTCAATAATTTTGAATAAAAGCTTCTATAAGGTTACCAAAATTTAATAAACAATGTATTGGGAATGAAATGTACTTTTAGTTAATCAATCCATATGATTGTATACAGGAGAAGTAGTAACCTCTAGTCCATAACCAAAAGAGTATACAGATTAGTGTCAGTTATATTTTATATTTTTGTATTACTATGGGATTATTGAATAAATGTTCATATATTTTTTTTTGTGATAATAATAAATTATAGTCTTGTTAAAATTTGTTGTAGATTCATTTTTTTTTGTTTTTATATGCTAAATATAAGTGTTTGCACAATATTTGCAAAACCTTTTCTTGAGTCCGAAATCATTCCAAATTCTTAAAAACTTAATATACCAGATAAATAAAGTTAAGCAGATCGGAATATGTCATTATATTTTAGTTTAATGATAATTATTTATGGAGTTGCACATTATTCCATTCCCATTTAGTTAAATTGTCTAAGTAATAAATCTTAGTTATATTATTGTGTTGTCATGGATGATGGAAGGACACAAAAAGCACCCTTGTCTTTTTATTATTCTGACTGAGATTCTGAAAAAAAAAAAAAAAGGCTGTGTTATTCAAAATTATACGTTATTATTGAATAGAATTATCATCTCTTTAAATAATAAAGCAGTGGATATGAGAGATGAAGACACATTGAATTAAGTAAAATAAATGTTTCCTATAGCCGACCAGAATGCCAGTCATATGCGACAACACAATACTGCCGAGCATTTCCTTACATGAAACAAAGAACCCTGAGATTAATATTATTATAATTATTCTTTAAATTAATAAGTGATCAATTATTGTTGTTATTACAATCGTGGCATGGCTTAAGAGAATTGAATGTACAATTGTATTATATGAAAAGTATTTTAGATCATATTGGAAATTAATGGATATGTTGCTTTATTTTGGTTGCCTTAACAACAACCTGAAAAATTAGTGTCACAAGTGTAAATATATTTCTAATAAACTAATAATAATAAATAAATAAATTTCAAATAAATAATAAAACTGGGTTAGAATATATATATATATATAACATTGCAAGAAAAAAATATAACTATTCATTCTATATTTTTACAGCTATACCTAATAAAAATTAACAATTTACACTATTAATTTTTAAAATGATTTACATTTTGTCACAGGATCATTTCATGTATATAAATCTTTTAACCTATGATGCCTACTTTTAGAATTTTGATCAATCATAAAATTTAAATTAATATAGTGTGTGATTGTTGATTTGTACTGCATTAATCATTTTTTAATGGAGCAGCTAATTTGACTAATGTGTGACATTTCACATTCACATGAATTTCATAGATACAAGTTTTGCTTTTCAGAATTTCTTTACATTGCCTATGGCTTTGGAAAAGTGTTTTGATACTATAATGAATACTGATTTTTCCTACAAATATCACTTGAAATATTGTGTTCTGTATTAACCCTTTTGCTATTACTAATAGTCAAATGCATTTGATTATTATAAAGTTTAAATTCTTAAAAAAAATACAACTTCAACTAGATGATGGAAAGAGTCTACACATAATCACATGTATAATTGCCGTAATCCTAAACAATATGTGCTAATGGTATACAATATATTACAGAATTATACACACAAACTACAAAAAAAAAAACTGAATCATTATAAAAAATATTTATTTTGAATAACTTTTTATCGTTATTTTTTAATTTTTTCTCTGGGAGGTAATACATTTTGGACTATTTATTCATAAAAGTTGAATGACTTTCTGGAATTATGATAATAGAGCATGATTGTTTAATTCAAAAGGTAGAATGATGTTTCTATTTTTCTTTTTGAATATAAATTTTCAACTAGATAATTGATCCAAGATTCTTTAGAATTTGATTTAAAAATTAAAGTGACTTAATAATAAGAAATGTCAAGAGCTAAAGGCTTTATGATCAATTCCTGACTGGATAAAGTAAATAAAAAATGATTATGATATTTATAGATTGTTTGACTTTCCCAAACAATCAACTAAACAATAAACAAATTTCAGACAATTATACTATATTAGTAAGAGATTGATAAAGACAAAATCATGAGTGCAGCACCAATGCATAGATATGAGGCTCATTTGTATCAGGTAACCCCCCCCCTTCATTCTATAAAATAAAATTTGTAAATTAAAAGACATTTTTTTCCAAATGGTTTTAGAAGAAAAACTTAAAAATATGACTTTAATAATTTAACATGTTCAGTAATATTTATGTGTTTTAATTATTTATTTTATAAAATAAACCCAGAAAATAAAACATATGCTAAAATAAAATGTTTAAAAAATAATTTTTGAAACAATAATTAAATAATAACTAAAAATAAAAATATTTATTTAGTAAATTTAAAATTTTTAATTTCTCCTTTCAGAAGTTTTCATATGATTTTTTAGACAATCCTGCAAAATTTTACTGCTAATAAGGTAATTTTTTAGATGTCTAAGTTTTTGGATCATATTTACAAGAACCACAACATCACATGATCACCATCTCTATACTAGCACATAATTGTTGTAAACAAAGGCAAAACTCTCCATACAGTAGTGCCACCCTGTGCCAAACAGAGTAATCAATGGATGCCAGAAACTAGTCTGGGAATATTGGATGAGTAGGCACTAGATGGAGATTTTATGCACAAGCCTTCTGGCATACATTGATTATTCTGTTTGGCACAGGGTGGCACTACTGTATGAAGAATTTTGCCTTTGTTTTAAAAGCCACAACCATTGTACACATCCATAAAACCACTGCTTTACTCTTCCCTTCTCAGGCTGGCTCTGATATTATATGAATAATTTTAGTTTACTTACCTGTTTATTAAAAATATTATTTACAGCCAGATTATGATTCTTTGTAATGCTTCACTTTTTAGCTCTATCCAATATAATGAGGAAAAATGAGAGTCTGGCTTATCATCATTATTTTTTCTGAATCAATATTTAGGACCAACTTTAACCACCAGGTCAATAATTCATTAAAAGTAGTTATTGTTTGTTTGTAAAACCATTCAAAATATCTCATTCATAAACTTACCCATGTTTCCAGTTAAGAAAGTAATATTTCTTCAATAATAAAATAGTTACACTATTAATATAATACAATATTTTAAATTTTTATACATTGTTTATTGTTAAAACTTATATTTTATTAGAAGCACCACACTAGGTGAATTTTAAATAACATGGCTGATATATTTCAATTAATACCTCTCTTTGGTTTAAAAATGTATTAGTTACTTTTAATTCAGAATCTCTTACACACATAACTTGTTTACATTTTCTATTAACAAAAATACTTTCACTTGTTTTTGTTTAATAATAAAATATTTACACTACTTTATTGTTTTGTTTTTTAATGCTTATTCATAATTAAATCCTATTATATATATTATACTTTATTATATAGTTCTATAATTAGGGATTTAGTCAGAATGTATTTAAGGGGAGAAATTTTAAATTTTTATATTTATATTATTTATTCAATACGTTTTCAGAAGAAATTAAAATGACTTATATTTTATTTTGTTTATTCATAGATTATCTTGGATAACTATAAAAATAATCAAACACTTGGTTCCTTCCACTAGATGCATTTTTTAGACTTTGTCAATAGTGCAATCGTGTAGTGATTTGCATGAAATAATATCAGTACCATGAAATTTGTTAAAAATTAAATATGTTGATGTGCAATAATATTTTTTAACAGTATGTTTTACTCATTGTATTTTTCTTAAATTTGGACTGAAGTATGGATAATGGATCAATGACAAGTTTTTAGCTAGAGAACAAACCAGAATCCACATCCAAGGGAAATCTGTTTAGTAAAATATGTATAAAGATAATACAGCATATAAAAAGCATATTATCATTATTAAAAATAGGAAAGCTATTTAGTAAAATGTGTAAAAAGATAACATGGCATAATAAAAAAAAAAGAAAGATAACATTGTTATTAAAAAGATATGCACAAGAAATAAAAGAGAAAGATAACATTGTTATTAAAAAGATATGCACAAGAAATAAAAGAGAAAGATAACATTGTTATTAAAAAAGATATGCACAAGACAACTTTGGAATCAATCCAAGAACCTCACATTTCAGAATGAGCCACTCTACCAAAACTCTAAATTTAACAAGACATACGAGTTCTACAAAATATCCTTGATAAAGATAATTTCATCACATGCAGAATTACTATAATTCTGAAGCAATATTTTTAAAATAAGTTTTATTTTTAAATAAATTATTAATAATAATATGTTACTTTTTATATAAATTAGGATATTTAAATAAAACTGACTGGGAAACCTAAACATTTTCATTTACATATAAATGTAATTATTTATAGTGACAGAAGAGCATTGGCCTGTTTGGTTTTGTGCAATGGTAGAGTATATATAAAATATAACTTGAGCAATTGTCACAATAAGTTTAAGTAAAGAAGTATTCTTCTTATATTTAAGTAAAAATTATTTACACTCAGAATGTATTTCTAACATTGAATGATTTGAAAATGTAAATATTTCTATTTACATATAGGTTTTATTAATTATCTTGATATGCCATGATGAAGTGGTTTGTGTCCTGAACTACCTGCACACCTTCATGTGGTGGCACTAAAAGGGAATATGTGTGTTAATAGAATTATTATAAATCTATGTATTCAGTGTTCACTGTCTGGTTTAGTGCAGTAGTAAAGTGACAAATAGTGGGGTGCAATGTTTGTGGATCACATCTGTTTCATTATTTCCAGTGCTTAAATTTAATATAAACTTCCAAATAATAGAGCATTCACTTATTTATCTTTAATATTCACCGTATGAAATAATAATATCAATCTATATATCTATTTTTTAAAAAAAAATCTTGATTTAAAAGTGTTATTAAACCAGGCAAAACTCTCCATACAGTAGTGCTACTCAGTGCAACCCAGAGGCTTCTGCATAAAATCCTATCTAATGCCTATTCATCCAATATCCCCAGACTAGTTTCTAGCTTGTGACTTTCGTCAGTGAGGAGCCTTGGATCATGTGATGTTTAGTAATTTAAAAGTAGTAAGTAAATAAGTATTTTAGTATACAAAAATGTATTAAAGATTTAATAATGCAAATAAATATAAAAAAACTTGTTGTGAAACTCAAAGATTAGGTGACTCTAAACTTAAAAAAGCAGTAATCAAAATTACTATGTTTTATTTTAACATATAGAGCGAACTTTCAGAAAAGAATGAAAGGTGATACAGTAATGAATGTTCTTAAACTTCACTCTGTAATCCACCCAATACAACAAAAAAGACATAAGTAATTATAAAATTAAAAAAAAGCTATATTTTTGAATGTGCATGGCAATTATTTACATATACAATATATAATCCAAGTTTGCAAATGTGCTTGTCTGCATAACAAAGTGGTTTTCTTCTGTTTTATAATCTAATGCTAAGCGCACATTCAGTGAAGTTCACCTTAATCGTAGCTCTCTTAAATTAATTATAGTTGCTCTATATGTAATACATATTATTTAAAAAGCATAAATCAAGTTTTTGAAATATATTTGGTAAGAAATCTTGAAAATTAAAAAAAATTATCAAACCCTTTCTGTCAAGATTTTATCACAAAAATCCAATTTTAATAAAAATAAATACATTTACACCTATTCAAAATAAAATAATTATATCTATTCAATGCATTTTTTGTTTGAAAAGCTTAAATATAATTAAAATATAAGAAATGATAAAAATTTGATAAATAAATCTCTACATCGTTATTACAACAATTACTTCTTACTTTCTTTTTTGTGATATATTTTTAACATGCATACACATACATAAAAAGTTGCAATCTGTTTAATCCATCATTCTTATTTTCTAAACTGTCTTATTATAATTTTATCACATTTTAAGGTATCTTAATACTATAAATTTAATCAAACATTAAATGTATATTATATCCATTAATTTCAATACATGCTACAAACAAATGCATTATGTACATTTATTTTTATATAATCAAACAAAATAAATAACTAACTAAAAATTTATTGATTAGTTTTTCCAATGCTTTTTGTTTTTGCGTCACCAAATCTAAAACAATTGCAAACGAATATTTTTTCATTCTTTTAAATCTCTGGTTTAGAAAGTTTTCAATCGTTACAAATATCAAGCAAGTGAAAACTATTTCTTAGAGAAAAAAAAAATTAAAGATTAAAAAATATAAATCTAGTGCGCAAACTAATTAAGTTTATCAATTTACAAGTTTTTTTTTAAAATTTTATTTTAAAATGTGCGTATATACTAATTTGTTTACCTTATGTGTTTATTTTATTTTTTTCAATAATGTATATTTAATTAAAATTGAATATAAATTGTTACCTAAATACATTAAAATTTATTCTAAAATTATAAAAATGAGCGACCTACCACCCCAGTAAGACAGTGCTTCAAACCTTATTGAATAATGAGCCAATTTTTCGATCAAATCAAATACAATCAATCAATTTTTTCTTACAACACTTTTTCCCCATTTTCCTAAAAACAAATGTCATTTCTATAGTGTTTCTTGATTGTTCAAAACCGTATGGAGTCTTTGATAAATACTCTTTATGAAAGAAAAAGATTTATTTAAGAAATATTTGAAAATATTTTGCCTTAATAGATGATAATTGTGCTCTCTATTCTATAAAAATTGTCATAAATTTAAACAGTAGAAGAATCGTTACTTTTAAATGGTGCGATTTTATGAATCTAGAATCTATATATTCCTAAAATTTCTCAGTATATATTCATCATCATTATCATCAACCATTATCAATCCACTGCAGGATAAAGGTCTCTCCAAGTTCAATCCATCTCCGATCTTTAGCTTCTCTTCTCCACATCACCCCTGCACACTTTCTTATTTCATCCATTCATCTCACATGTGGTCTCTTTCTAGGTCTTTTACAATCTCTTGGAATCCAGTTTAAGATTTCAATTGTCCATCTATTATCATCTCTTCTAGCAATATGTCCAGCCCAATTCCACTTCAGTCTTTTAATTTTTTCAATAAGATCAGTAACACCTGTTTGTTTTCTTACCCATATATTGCGTATTTGATTTCTTCTTATTACTCCCAACATGCATCTCTCCATACTTCTTTGTGCAATTATTTATAAAACTTCTTTAAAAATCGTATTAAACTTTCAATTTTTTTATTTTTAAAATGACTAAAAGCACATCTAACTTTATCAAGTTTGCTATTTCTGTTTAAATTCAAGTATTCAATCCCATCATTTAAATTGTAATATTATTCAAAAAACGTTCAAATTACTTCCTTATTTGGATAAAATAATATTCTCATTATGATTTATTACGATAATTTTAGATTCAAATATCATTTTTAATGTGTCGAAAGATTTAAAGTGGTCAAATGACTGTATCTCACTGCAATTTTATTCTATCAATTATTTTTAATTGAATCTATAAATTGTTGAATTTACGATTTTAAATTATTATATAGTTTATGAAGCTGCAAATTTATCTTACTATTCTGATAAGCAGAAAACATCATACACTGACCTTTAATTTAGTCACTAATAATAGAACTTATCAGAACTTTGAACCTACACTGCTACTCATTGATGTAGCTACCATCAAAAAAACTAATTGTTAACTTTAATATTTTTTACCTGAAATAATACAAAATGCACCAAAAAAAAAACCAAACCAAACATGAAAGTAATTTAATAAAAATTGAAAACCTAAATTCAATCTATTCAGTGAACAAATACAAATTGAAAAACAAATATTTTCAATAAGTCATAATTATAAACTTCTGGTAGAAATTAAATTAATGTTTGTTACTATTGATAATATAATTTTTTTACATAATTTTTGTATTGATGATATTAATTGAAAATATTAGTTTTTTAAGGATTGTTTGTTCAATAAATATATTATTTCAGATTTGTTTTCTAAATACATTATTTTCACATTTTCAAAGAAACAGAAACGGGTGGAATTAGTTTTATATCTTAAATTATGAATCATTAAGCCATAAGGAATGGAGAAAATTATTAAACCTCCAATAGGAAAAATGAATCTTTACTTAATTAGAATGTATAATAAATGATTTCAAACAAGTTTAATAAAGTTCGAGTATAATCAAATATTTATTATAGCTGAGGAAATCACAGAATATTTAGGTTAAAAATAATAAGAATAACAATATGATGATGATAATAATAATAATATGGGCATCTTGGATATCATAATTCCTTCTATTACTCATGCTATCTATACATTCATCTTTAGCAATTCAAACTAAGTCAGAAGTTATATTTGGAGATAATAAAATTGTTGAGAACTTGATATATTTTTATGTCCACTTCTTAAATAGATTTTCCAAGGAACATGTAGTCTTATCATAAAAAATGTCACTAATTAAATTTAAACAAGAAGAGATGAATGTATGTACTGAATGAATGGTGGAAAAATTCAGGGATCCAAAATATCTATATTATTATCATTTCTTATTATTTGGCAGAAATTTTGTGATCTATAATATATACAAGACACATATTAAGCCAATAAATGTCATGTGATCACTACTTCTTATGCTTGCTCTTAACTGTTATTAAAACAGGCAAAACTCTTTATACGTATTACCACTCAGTGCAAGCTAGAATAATCAGTGGATGCCAGAAAGCATTAGATCCTAAGATCTAGGTGCAGTTTTCTCAGATCCAAGGCTCCTCACTGATAAAGGCCACAAACCAAAACCTAGTCTGGGGATATCAGATGAGTAGGCACTAGATGGGGATTTTATGCAGAAGACTTCTGTCATCCATTGGTTACTCTGGCTTGCACTAAGTGACAATATGTATAGAGAGTTTTGCCAAGACACATATTCTTAGTTGGGGTCATAGTTAATTAATCACTTCCATTCAGTTTTTACCATATACACAGTGACAATTACAACATCCACTTTATGGAAAATATCTTGTCATTATAGGATTTAATTAATTGATGTTCATAGAGAAATGAATGCAAAAACTTGATAAAATTAAAATCTGGACTAGATAAATTTAAACTTAAGTTTCCAATTTGAAAGTGTAATGGCTTGTGAATGCATCTTAAAAAGGATGGAAGATTGATGACAGAATGTGTTGTAAAGTATTTCTTATTGGAAAAAAAAAGTCCATTGTTGAGGTTGTTTTTATAAATGTGTCAGAAAATATTAGTATACTGAGGGATTTGAGATAGCTATGAATAATATATTCATAATTTTATGCTTACATAAAAGAATTTATTCGAATTAGATAAGTTATTACAAGTTTTATATTTAATTTTATCGATAATATATTTGTATTACAGGTAGAAGCACATACGTTTTATTTTGGAAAGAGATAGAATTTTTGATTTCATTATCATCATCATCAACATCATCAACCATTATCAATCCACTGCAGGATGAAGGTCTCTCCAAGTTCAATCCATCTTTTCTGATCTTTAGCTTCTCTTCTCCACATCATCCCTGCACACTTTCTTATTTCATCCATCCATCTCACATGTGGTCTTTTTCTGGGTCTTTTTCAATCTCTTGGAATCCAGTTTAAAATTTCAATTATCCATCTATTATCATCTCTTCTAGCAATATGTCCAGCTCAACTCCACTTCAATCTTTTAATTTTTTCAAGGAGATCAGTAACACCTGTTTGTTCTCTTACCCATACATTGCGTTTTCGATCTCTTCTTGTTACTCCCAACATGCATCTCTCCATACTTCATTATGGTATGTGTTATATAGTCTAACAAGTTACTAGAAGCCTTATACTTAGTCTTATCAGAATATGTTTGTACTACAGATGGAATTACTATGCACAGTTTCAAAAGATGCAATTCTTATTTTTTTTTATATGTTATTATATACTAAATGTATAGCAAATACTTACTTTTTATAGATTTTGAAGTAAAATGAAAGTATCCAGAACTCATCCTTGATTTCATTATTAGTTCATTATCATTAGTGAATCCAGATTATACCTGATCAAATGTTTGCTAAATTTTACTAGTGAAATATTCCAAAATGCTTTATCAAAGTCTAACAAGTATTTACAGAAGGTATTTGACATGGAACCAAACACTATCACAAAAAAGAAAAAAATAATATTGGGATATAAAAAATTATCCAAGAAAATTTAGAAAGAAATAGAATTAGTTCTTACAGCTTAAATTATACATTTTTGCTTTCGAATATTGGATGAAAAATGGAATCATATAATCTTTACTAAGTCAAAAGGAATCTTTACTTATCTAGCATGTATAACGAATGGTTTCAAACAAACTTAATAAGATAGAATAAAAGGATATTTAAATATTCATTTTAGTATAAAATATTTGTGATTTTACCTTTATTTACAATATTTTTTTCATGTACTGTTTGTTCAGTTTTATTATGATCTTAATAATAACAACACATAAGATTAATGCTTAGATAAATTAGGATATTTATTAATGAAAAATGATGATTTTGTCAATTAATTTATTAAGAAGTAAAATAACTGAAATACAGGCTTATTATATACCTGTATCAATATATGTGATATATAAAGTATATGAGCACAGACTTTCACATGATCCACCATTCACCAATCTATCTCATATCTCTAATACACTTGAACACATATATGTTGAAAAAATAAATAATCACCAAAATATATGTGTTCAAGTGCATCAGTGATATGAGATAGAGTGATGAATGGTGGATACTGTGAAAGTTTGTGCTCATCTACCCTATATATAAGAAGTAAAATAATAGATAATAGAATACGTACTATAATGGAAAAAAATCAAGGAATAGGATCAACAGTTAAAAAACATTACTCAGATAGGCAGCACTACTTATCTTTGACATATTTAATGATGGTGAAATTGATGGCCAGATAGATCAAAAGTGTGATGAAATGATAAAAATGTAACCAAACTGTACCAAAAAGCTTAATGAAATGAGTTGAAGGGAAAGACAAATCAAATGAAAGATTAATCTGAAAATGATTTAATGCAATATTCAAATAATATTAATAAACTTGAAAGTGATTGTGATAAAAACTTTAAAAATAAAACTAAAAAGACATTTAAATTTTAGTGAAATTAATGATCTTGAGTAATGTGAGATAGTTTTTTTTTGATAATTTAATGTGAGATAGTTATTAATAAATTTTCTCAAAATAAAATTACAAAGAAATCAAGTCACATGTCACATGACCTAATTTAACAAGCTTGTACCACAAATGTTATATATAGAGCTCGCAAATAAGCTCTTAACAAGCTTTTCAGGATATCCCCAATCCCAGACAAGTTTCTGCTACTGGCTTCCTCAGTGAGGTACTAGGATATTCAAGCATTAGATTAAAAATACAAAGGCAAGCACAGCACTTTATCTAATGGATAACTATTAAGTAAAAAATCTGAATATTTCAGACATTCATTATGTTTTGCAAAGCTTGTTGAGAGCTTATTTGCAATTTCTATATATAACATTTTCTCAAGATAATACAATAGAAAGTTTTAAACGGGGGGGGGGGGCTTTTGAATTGGGGTAAATGAAAATATACACTTATCAGATAAAAATCATAATATATTACATTTGGAAAACCCTTATCATAAGGAAAAAAGATTTATAACTCAATAGGAGTTACAAAAAAAAATAAATAAAAAATAAACAAAATTTCAGCAGATGAGTTATGGAAACTTGCAAAAAAAAAATAAATAAATAAAAAAAAAAGTAATCCAGAAAATGAATTGTTTTGATCCAAGATTTGGAAATTAGAGTACAAAATATAAAGGATAGATAATGAGGAATATTAACCTTAACACTAACATGAATTAGAAGAGATATGTGAATAAAATTGCAAATGGATTACCCAGATTGCACTTATTAATGACATTTGCTGCTATTGCTAATAAAAATTATTCTGGTTTGTTTGTATTAATAACACTTATTGGAATTATTTATTTTTCAATTATTATTTGGTTATTAAATATATTATTTTCAGGTTTTTTAAAAAATAAATGATATTATTTTTATTAATTCATATATATATATTTATAATTTCTGATTTTTCCTCTTTAATAATATTTGCCATCAATGGTTCTTCAATTTATATATATATATATATTGTTATAGTAGATACCATCAAATATATATATATATATATATATATATACTGATGGTATCAATTAAAGATATTTGCTTTTCAATCATTGTTTGTCATCTAAATATATTATTTTCAGGTTTGTTTTCTAACTATATTATATTATTTTTATTTATTTGGTTTTTGATTTTTTTACAAAAAACTTGCTGATTAACTTTTCCCTTGTTACATTAAAATGTGGGTTATTCCCAAACCAATGGGCAGAGCATTTTCTTTATTAGCACTGAATAGTTAACTCATAACTACAATACACAATTTAAAATAAATTCATGTAATGCTCAGCTTGAAAGTCGAAATTGGCACCTGTAGTGGTTAGCAGTAATTAAAATCTGATATAAGTGACATTTGCTTTAAAAAATGAAGATTTAATTTTCTATCAGTATTTAGAAAAATAATCTATTGTTTAACTCCACTACCATTATCATGCATCATGCAATTCCCTTTCATTGAGCAAACTGCTTTTAAAATAAACTTTCAACTGTCTACCAAATCTATTAAAGATGTTTTTGTAGAAGACAAGTATTATATATATATATATATATATATATATATATATATATATATTTGCCATCAATGGTTCTTCAATTTATATATATATATATATTGTTATAGTGAGGAGGGGGGGGCTGCTGTCACTACATCAGATAATACAAGCTTAAAAAATTAAAGCAAGTTTAAAATGGAGGTAAGAGAAAAATATTTTTTTTTATATATTTTTTAAAGATTTTCCATTGTTTAAATAATAATATAAAAGTTCCAAACATTTTTTAAAAATAATATATGAATATTTATAATTTGTTATACATAATTGTAAAAGAGACAGAAAAGTATAAAATAAAATAAATAATAACTTCAACACTATTCCTGCTCACCACTGTTTTAATGAAGTTACAGTATTAAATTTCTTCTCCTAAGGCAAATTTATTATTATAATTTTATATTTTTTATTATTATTTGTGACCAACAATGACATAAATCCATAATTTATGATCCATTAACATTACTGTAGATGATTTCTTTGTAGTCACATTTGTTGAACTATTGTTGTTGAAACATTGTAACTGCTACCACTTTATAAATATCTATATATTTTATTCAAAGTTTGTTTAAGTTGCTATACTGATATTTCACCAAGTAGAATATTTCACAGAATAATATAGATTTCAAAATATGATATAATTTTTTACTGTCATTTTACTCTTATAATGTAAAGACAGTTATATTATCTGAACTACAGCTTTTGGACAACCATGGCATGCAAATAGTTCATTAAGTACTTTATGATATCCATTGTATTGCTATTTTTTATGGCACATTTTGCCTATCCAAAGTGCATATCAATAATAACATGATCCATGTGCATACATTGCTAAGGTTTAATAGCTTGAAGTCACAATTAAAATTTCTTTGCCAAAAGTTGATTGATAAGCTATGATATACTTTAATTTTTGTTCAATATTTATTACCATTACATATGATCTTTTTCAGAATTTTGGCTCCAACAATGGTAGAATTTTCCTTGTGCAATAGTTTTATAATATCTTCTTCCTGAAATTAGAATTAATATTTGGTCATCATCAATATACATCCTTTGCATCTTAATAAAATATGGATATTTCTATATGGGCAAGAATACAATTTATATTTTTTGTGATAATTTGCCTATATTTATGCCTATCAGTATCCTAGATAGTGCATAAATGTGTCTAATATTTTTATAATTTGTAGATGAAACTCAACATCATATGACACAAATACATTTATTCATCTGAGCATTGTTTAGTTCAAGTAACAAAGTATTTACTTTAAATTTGAAAAGTTCCTTATAGATTTATGATCTTTACATCTTTAAAATATGCCTGTATAAATAGTGGTAAAACTTTATAACTGCATATATAATGTCCAGGATTTCCTTATCCAGTAGGTTAAAGATTTATTCAGTTCATGATGGTGTATTAGATACATAAACAATCAGACATTCACCATTATAAAATCTGATGAGATAACAGCTCCAACTCTATATTTAGTATATTACAACTTTTTGCCACATCTATAGTGTATGAACAGTTTATTAGTTGTTAATAAACTTTTCATTTTATTAAAATCTTTTTCCTGTTCAACACCCAATTTCCATTGCTGTTTCTTTTATGTAATCATACAATGGAATCTTTTTATAAGTTTTGCCTTTTAAAAATACTCAAAGAAATTTAAGAACTTTAAAAAAACTTATAATTCCTTATTGTTTTTATGTCTATGTGAATTTTTAACAACACTAATCTTTTCTAAATTTGGATACTTTCCTCTAATATTAATCATTTGACCTACATGTTCTTCAAAACACATTTTAATACATTTATACAAACTCCACATTTCTAAAAACACTGTCAGACTTTATTTATTCATAATCCTAGTTTGACTTCCATTTCAGCTGTATTTAATATGTTATCAAGATCTGTGATGAATCCTTCTCTACCTTATAACAGTCTGTTCTTATTGTCCTGAAATAAATTAGGGCAATCATTATTTCATATGGATTTTTTTTATACATAAACAATCATAAATGTATATTTAGTGTCAGAAGTTCAGTTGTCCTGGTTGTTACAGGGATCTAATGGAAAGTGGGCTGCCAGTTCAACTTAGCTAAAATGATATTTTTGTAGTGAAGCTAAAATTTCTCATACAATTGGTACAGAATATACTTTCTTATTTATATGTTACATTTCTAATCTTTCTTTATTGCATTCCCTAATTTATCAAAGATCAATATAAGTGAATAAAGAAAAGTGATTGATATTAATATTGTGTGTGTGTATATATATATATATGATAAAAAAAATAAAAATATATAACAATGTAAAACACTATCAACTATTTTCTTTACATAAACTCAGATATTATTCACTATCTCTAACTATAAACATATCTATTTCCCAGAAAGAAAATAAAAAACTAGACTAAATACAAACTCTGACTTTATAAACAATTTTACACTCATGAATTTTTAACACTAATTCTTAAACTCAGCATACAAACCAGATATATATTTGATCTCTCACATCACCACATATAAACCTCTCAATCAACATTCAAGAAACCTAAATAATAATAAAAAAAATCATTAAAATTCTAACCTTATTACACAACCTACCAAAAACACCTATCAAGCGTATTTTCTTTACATAAACGTCAATATAGTATTCACTATCTCTAATAAAATCATATTTCAATATTATCTCATGAAAGACAGGAATAAAAAATAGATCTAAATACAAACTCTGAGCGTTTATAAACAATTTCTATTCACTCAAGGAATTTTTAGACACTAACTTCAAACTCACATACAAACCAGATACTATATGTCTATCATTACATCACCACATAGTAGAACTCTCAATCTATACATTCAAAAAACCTAAATAATTTATGATAAACAAAAATCAATTAAAAACTTTAACCTTTATTATTCCACATTCTCCTACAAAAACACCTATCAATATTTTTTTACATAAACTCAGAGTTTAGTATTCACTATCTCTAACTATAAATCATATTTCCTATTTTACTCAGGAAGACAGGAATAAAAAACTAGACAAAACAAACTCTTTTATAAACAATTTTATTCTAGCGTGATTTAGACACGTAATGTCTTCAAACTCACATACAAACCAGAGCATAGGGTCGACTGTCACACACACAGACCCGCAACTATATCTTAAACCAACATAGAAAACAAAAACATAAAAAACCACGAGCAAAAAACCACATTAAAAACAGAGAAAACCACAAGAACAAAACTACCGGAAAAAAAAAAAAGAAAAACAAACCAAGAACAACAGCGGGTGCCAAACAAACAAACCAGACCCCCCAACCCCACCTTTACAAAAACCTTTGCTTCTTGAGAAAGAGCGCAGGGGAGAGCAACCCGAATAAAAGTTTCAACCGTATTTCTTTCTCTTTCGCAAATCAACAGAGTAGGATAGGAAAACTTTGAAGATAGGTGTATTTTCGGCGTGGTGGGTGGCGAACGGACCCTGGCGGTTGGGCTAAAAACGCAACAATAAAGTCAATTGTATTAGGTCCTTTCGACGAAACAGATGTTAGAGATGGATATATCCGTTTGAAACAAAGATATTTGGGGACTAGCTTTTTTTTTCTGGGCTTTCGGTGTGCGCTGGGGCGAGGCGCCTGCTAGGTTGCTGCGGGAGGGCTAAAATCACCGAAAGAATTCTAAGTGTATTTAGCTTTGCTTCGCGAGCAGCAACAGATAATAGAGATAGGAAACCGGTAGAAACGAAGAGGTTTGGAGAGAATGCAGTTTACGTTTTTACTAACCTTTGAGGCTCTGCAAGATATGATGCAGAGGCTCTACTGTGGGATGCGAACTGGTCGCCTTTGGTTGCTTGCTGGTTTGAAGATGCTAAAAACGCAAGCGATAGGTTTCAAAGTTTGTATTTAGACTGTTCTTTACCGCTTTCCTAGATAGCAAAACTTGAAACTGATCTAAGTTATAGAAGGAAAACCGGTTTAGTAAACAAACCATAGGGTTTGGTAGGACGCACGGGACATAACGTAGCAGTTTTTATGTTTATCAAGAGGGCTTCTCGTAGATTGCGGCTTCCTAGGGTGGCGACTGAGATCGCCCTCTATCTGGTTTGCTATGCTGGTTTGAAGCTTTGTCTAAAACGACGAATAGTTTTCTACGCTCAGAGTTGTATGGTTCTTTCCGTCTCCGCGGCGACGACTATAGGGCCCTTTCACGCGGGGTTTTGGGGCCCGGCACCCCCCCGGCGCGGGGCGGGCCGCGCGCCATATATATATATATATATATATATATATATATATATATATATATATATTCTAATTCATTGCTCATTACATATTTACTTATTATAACTTGATGACATCTACTGGAATGATTGCTCTTTTCACATTTTAGTATGATATCTACTATTGTTACTCAGGTTATCTCCTCTATAGATGAAGTGAAAACCTTATTCTTTAAAGGTTTCCCCTTCCTTAGGCACAAAATGTAAAATAGACTGTTTACGGTTTACAGATGATAGGGTGAGTATTCTTTATTAGTTCAATTTTGAATGGACTAAACTTAAACAATTCTGCAAACACCCATGAATCTGCCATTCATTTTTCTTGTTTACTTATTTTTATACCCAATGATTTAAACCAATTTTACTTAACCTTAGTCTTATATCTTTTGCGAATTTGTATAAAGCTATTTGTGAACCCAATTGTATCTATGGGATTTTCATTTGTGTTATTTTATATAACAATCTTTTAGCTGTTGGAATAATTTTATTTTTCTTTGTAAAATTTTAACCAATCTTTTTCTGGCAAAAGCGACACACCCACCTTTTGGCAATCTATATTTTAATTTACTTTTCACAAACAAAATTATGGAGTGAGATATGACCATTTTTGTTAGTGTTTGTGATATTTGTTTTTTGTTTATTATTTAGTGTCTTAGGTTGAGAATCAGATGATTAATTGCTTTTATTTTTTCTTTGATTTCTAAGGCAAACTTGAGACAAATGACTCATGATACCACATGTATCAAAGCAATCATTCTCATATTTACATCTCTTTATTAAGTGTCTCATTTTATCACACAAATAACAAACTTCAATGCCAGTATTCATTCCCCCTTTTTTATGTTTGCTCTGAATTCTGTTTATTAATAATCATTTGGGGGATTGTAAACTCCATAATACTTTTGAATTTGCTTATTTGTCCTACAATAGTTGGTAAGCTGACATTTTTTAATAGTCATTAAAATAGGTGAATTAATTTGCACTTAACAAATACTGCCTGAGTTTATGATTATATCTCACAATAACTGGTCAGCAGAATATCCTCTAACCTAGTCCAAAATTATCTTCTTTGACAAATATTCACAGTTACATATCAAAATCCTGTAAATTTCCATTTACTGTCTAGTATCTATGTTTATACACCTAGATATTGTTGGTTTAAAATTCTTACTTAACTTTTCTATGAATTTGGTATAAGGCATATCTTCAGACAATTTAAAATCATAAAGTCAATTAAACACTTATAACAGTCCTGTGCCCACTAACCACATCAATGTTATAGCATTTACCTTTTTATCTACTATATTGTTTATTAGCATGTAGCCTTCCATATATCAGGAAAATTCAACATTAGAGTTACTTTGCAATACCATTATTAGTTTCTATCAAACTCATATCCCAAATCTAATCTGTTTCCTAAACACTGCTTCCAATTCTACAAACTGCTATAATTTTAGCACAATTCCTGGTACCATGTAGGATCATTGACTGCTAACTGCAATACCCTCAGAGATAACTAGTTTTATGTAATGGTCTAACTGCCAACTAGGAACTGTAGGAATAGTTACATTTGTAATTTAATTTCCTTCATAAGAACCCAGTTCTAAGATCACTAGATCTCAGCTGAATAGGCTTAGAAAATCACACCAGCAGTTAATTCAGTAAATGAATGATTTATTACATTTTGCATATGGAACAAAATATAAGATGAATTTGATATTAATGACATGGACTATTCTAATATATATAATAAGTAATATTGTTATATATTAAGTAATTTTAGATACACTTTGGCTCTATATTAATATTTCTACACACAATACTTCAATGAATTTTAAGTATTCAATATCATTTTACCTGAAGGCTTACAAAATAAAAAAGTCTGGGTGATCTATGTAAAGCCCAGACCTATTTGGTAATCTTTAGACTACATTTTTTTAGGATGAAAACTCCATGAGCTATTAGATCTACCTAAATTGCTAGGCCCTTTATATTTTGGTAATGAATAATTTTTAATAGGGGCAGATCAATTATCTTTATCTGACTGATAACTCCTCAGAACAATCTACAAAAGTTATTATTTGCACACAGTTGTTCTTTCATTCTTACTCTTAAGTCTCTGAATTAGATTTTTAATTAAACCATTTTATTTTATTTATATCTATTCATTATAAATAAAGAGTTGAAGAACAACATTGTGGTGATTGATGGTGTATCGGACAGAGTGGCAAGATTATTAGTACAACTTAATAGCAGATACCAAATGCAGATAATTCAGGTTTATGCCCCAACAAGTTCTCTAATGAAAGTACAGCAGAATTAGATTATATTTTGACTACCATAAAATACATATTTTAAGATTGTAATGTTTTTAATAAATTTAACACAGGAAGTGATCATCGATTAGTAAGATGTAAGATACGTGTTAATGCAAAACTAGAGAGACAAAAATTATTAAGAAAAACAATATTTACAGTTGATATTCCTAATCTTCAGAAACATTCTAATGAATTTAAATTAGAACTTATAAATCGGTTTTAAATATTAGTAGATTTTGGACATGATTCAGATTTGAATGAAATTAATAAAAAAATAACTGATACACTTTTAAAAACTGCAACAAAGATAGCTGGTAAAAAAAGCAGCAATTGACCAATAAATTTTTTACTGAGACTAGAAAATTTATAAAGAAAAGAAAGAATATAAAAATATATAAAAATGATGCATTAAAATAGTCTGAATACCTCAAATTTTGTAAAATTGTGTGGAAAAGAGTTGAAAATGATATAAGAAAGTATAACTGTGAACTAAGATGTAGAAGAGAATAAAAGTCTCAAGAGTGTAAAACAACATTTTGGTATTGTCAGGAAATCTATATCTGCAATAAGAAACAAAGATGGAATTATTACTAAAAAGAGAGATGACATCATGAAATGAGTAGATGACTTCTATCAAGAATTATATAGTAATAAAAAACAAGTACCTCCTATATCTATTATATCTTCCAAATTGCCTAGAATCTTAAATGAAGAAGTGAGACACACAATTAAATTTATGAAGAAATAAAAAGCTCCAGGTAATGATGGAATTATAATTGATATATTAAAAGAAGCAGGTAAGGAAATAGAATTTTTTTTAACAAAGTTATATACCAAATGTCTAAATAATAAAGATGTACCAGATGATTGGAAGAATGCAGTATTAATATTAATATTTAAAAAAGTGATAAAGAATATATTAGAAAGTACAAACCTATCGGCCTTTTATCAGTTTTATACAAAATTTTTACCAAAATAATTACAACTCGTCTACAGAGAACATTAGATTTCTACCAATCAAGAGAACAAGCTGGATTTAAAAGTGGTTTTAGTACAGTAGATCATATCCACATTTTGAGAGAAGTTATATAAAAGACAAATGAATAGGAGTTGCCATTACGCTTTAGATTTGTAGAATATGAAAAGGCATTTGATTCTATAAACATTTCTTCAGTGATTAAAGCATTAGATCATTCAGGATATTGTCATATTTTGAATAATATTTATAAAAATGCAACAGCAACAATTAGATTACATAATGATACTAGGAAAGTCAACATTGAGAAGGGTGTAAGACAGGGTAACTCCATATCTCCAAAAATTTTTACAGCAGTGCTGCAAGAAGTATTTTGTGGATTAAAATGGGAAGCTAAACGAGTGAAAGTAAATTGAGATTATTTAAGCCATTTAGATTTTGCAGATGATGTAGTTGTTTTTGCAAATAATGCTTTAGAGCTGCAGGAAATGTTTCAGGAGTTATCAAATGAAAGTAGGACTAAAGATAAATGTTAAAAAAACTAAAGTAATGTTCAATTAATTTTTTCAAAATATGAAAATATAGATTGATTATGATGAGTTAAAAGAAGTTAACAGCTACAAATACTTTGGTCAGATTATTAATACAGATGGAAACATAAGGGATGAAATTAATCATAGATTCAAATTTGGTTGGAGTGCTTTTTGGTAGAAATAACTTGCTACTAAAAGGAAATATATCTATGTATTTGAAAAGAAAGATTTTTAATAAATGTATTTTATCAGATCTTACTTATGGGTTTGATACTTGGACACTTAATAGAAGAGCAATATAGAGACTTCAGATCACTCAAAAATATGGAGAGATGCATGTTAGGAGTAAAAAGAAGAGATCGAAAAAGCAATATATGGGTAAGAGAACAAACAGGTATTACTGACCTCATTGAAAAAATTAAAAAACGGAAGTGGAGTTGGGCTGGACATATTTCTAGAAGAGATGATAATAGATGGATAATTAAAATCTTAAACTGGATACCAAGAAATTGAAAAAAACCCAGAAAAGAGACCACATATAAGATGGATGGATGAAATAAGAAGGTGTGCAGAGGTGATGTGGAGAAGAGAAGCTAAAGATCAAAAAAGATGGATTGAATTTGGAGACCTTCATGCTGCAGTGGATTGATAATGGTTGATGATGATGATATTTATCTATAACTGCAAATATAATTTCAACTTTTTACATTCTGATTCATAACTATTATGCAAACAATATTATGATATTGTTTTAAATATAAATAAAACGAAATTTTTTATACTAAGATTGTTGGTTAAATATAAAATGTTGATGGCAAAAAATTCATGCATTATGCAAAATTTTAATGCAATAAACCATTCAATTTCACATCGCCACTATCAGTATTTTCACTAAATCTAGGTTCAAGTTTTACAATATCACTATTACACTATCACTGTTTAACAAAGAACAAATCCCTTCTTCTGTGAAGTTTCTGAATCCAATATTAAAACAATAGAACATGATGAAATGTGCACATATACCACTGAATAAAATCAATTTTAATATCATTACTTTTTCAGTGATATACCTATAAATTTCAATAGCAAAATACACAGATGAAATCTCAAAATATCATGCATCATGCAATCCCATTTTCATTCAATAAAGTGCATTTCATAAAAACCTTTTTTGTATTAAATTAAAAGTTATTTCTGTAAAATGAAAATCTATTAAAAATATTGATATGCATAAATTTAAATAGCCAGATATAATTGTTTTCTAGAATAATATTTTTAAAGGTATATAATAATTTGAGGTTACAGTATTGCATTACCATTCATTTACATATATTTATTCTTATAGTAATTCTTGTTTATTTTATTCACCTTAAATCTTACTCATTAATTTTTTTAAGTATTACTAGGATATATTCTAACAAATACATTGGAATTATATAAGTGCACCCATCCTACAATTTTAAGTTCAAGTTCTGAAAAGTGAACTTTGAACTTTTTTTTAGCTCACAACTAGGCTTAGAATTTTTTCTTCAGATAACTTACTTACAGAATCTAGCTAGCTATTTACAGTTGGTTAATAAATGAGTATTGAGGTAATATTAGCTGGGTTATAGAGTTTAATCTGAATTCTAAGATAAGTGCCAAAGTGCTGATTATATAAAGAAAAAATATTATTGTAATATAATGTAGTTTTCTATTATTGGTGGGAAGATACAGGGGTGGCTCCATAGGTGAGGTGGTGAACTCCCTGCTTAGGGTAATAAATTGAAATAAATAATAAAACGAATGATGACTAAATTATATGTACATATTTTAAATATTTAACTTAATACTTATTTTTCTCTGTTACATTCATTGCTATGTGCAATAGACCATTTTAAATAAGTCTTTTCAATAATTTTAAAATGGATATTTTTTAAGGTTTGCTTCTGATACCAAAATTGGTTGACCAGGCCCTGATAGATATTACATTCTTATGTGTGCTCAACTCATGTTTTTACGTCTATGGATATTATATTTGTATATGGAGTTCTAATATATTTTGTGTTATGTTTTACAATTTTTATGTCAAGGGTATAATATTTTTTAATATGAAGCATACATTTCTAAGAAAGATTTTTAAAAAGTCCTTTTTAAAAATCAGAGCTTCAAATTTCTGTTTCAGTAATCCATTCATTCACTGTATTTTCTAAACAGTCAATTGCTAATTTACTGATGATAAAATTATTGCAATATGTTACAAATTATATCGCATGCAATTCCTTTATTTATTTTACTTTGGTACTAAAGAATTTTTCAAAATAGTTAATAAACTATAGAATGCATCTGTCAGCCAAGTATATTTTCTTAAAATAAATTTTTAGTGAATTGAACGTTATCCAAATCTTAACAATTGTTCTGTCAAATTCACTTCCATATAAAAGAAAAAGATCACAAGACAGAGAAATCGTTGAAAAATAAGACTACTTTCAAGAAGTAAATATTCAGTAAAATCTACAGGCACATTCTTGAATGAACTTTGTTTCAGAAAATTGAATCCTCTGCACAAAAGAAATAAGACGGAAACATGTCTTACTTAAATAAATTTGTCTGTAGTAGATAATTTATTATTTTACTTTTTGTTAAAGTTTAAGAAGCTTGTAATTAGCTACATTATCTGGCTATTCTGAATCTAAATTCATATCTGAATTTTTATAACGTTTAAAGCTTTATATAGCTAATAATGGGAGTCTGGTATTGAGTTTTTATAAATTTAAAATTAAATTAGAAATATTATTGCAATTAAAATCTTTTATTTTTTTTGGTAAAAAAAAAAAAAAATTAAACAATTGTGTAAATTTTTTTCTCAAAAAATTAAATCTCAAGGACGCTCAATTATAATTTTAATATGAATCAATTCATTCCAGCTGCAAAATGTATATATATTTAATAATAAAATACAAAAGATTGGAGGATATGCAGGGCTTGGATGATTAATTTTGGTGCCTGAGGGAAGCCTTAGAAATTCCACATTTTAAAATTAATGAAAAATCATGTTTAAATTGGTTTACTGTACAAAACAATGAATGTAATATAAAAAAAATGTTTTAAATAAAAATAAATATATTTATGAAAAGCATTTATATATGTTTTCAAATATAATATATCATTTTAGCACCTATTTCAATTTAGTCACCAAAACAATGCTTTGCCGCTTCGCTTATGAAATCAGGCTTGTGATTATGCATATGTAGATATAGTTAGTACTCATTATTAAATATTACTTCTTGTTAAGCGCAATGACAGCATGTAATATTTACATAAGGCTATAACTTTAGTAAATGCGTCTTGTGTGCTTAATTTTTTTACAAGAGAGATCTCTACAAATCTTAACGCAAGATTCGACTTTATAAAGATAAGAGGTCTCTGTTGTAATAAAATTAAGCACACAAGGCACATGTACTAAGGTTATAGGCTTATCATTATTATATATTAAATTATTTCCATCATTTAGCTGAATTGTTAAAAAATCCACCTGCAGTAAAATCCTATCTCAAATCTTCAGACAATCAATAACTAGATAAACATTTATAAATCATTTCTCATAAACTTTCATATAACATTAATTACGTTATTTTAAAAGTTATATTTAATTTATCATATAAGAGCTTATTTTATTCAAAAGCTCTTTTGTCTAGTCAAAAGCAATTTTAATTGTATTTCAGGTAACTTTGCTTACATATTGGAAGTTCTAATTTTGACAGAAGTTAATGGTTTTGCTTTTATTATATGAAAGTTTTATCTGTTTGATTCAAAATACAATTAATTTACATATATATATCTATTCTTATTGTTATTATAAAAGAAAGACTTGATATTGTACATGCCTTCATTGATATGCTATATTAATAATATGTTCTTGCATAAATATAGTCATCTCCTCTCATATCTGCAATTTGTGGATCTATATTTTCAGTTATTTATGAGTTAAAAAATATTAAATAAAACTTGTCATTTTGGTATTCGAATATCACTCAATCTCCTGAGGACTAATAACACTTGATTATTAGTAATTGTAGTTTCATCTTGAATGACTTCTTATTAACGCAATTTATTCTAGAATTTGATTTTTAAAATTACATCATAAACTTAAACGATTTCTCATTATTAAAATGAGAATTAATAAATATGAATGTGTTTAGACATTTAGCTATTGCATCATATATATATATATATATATATTATTTTTTATTATAGTATTGATGAGTAGTACCAAGGTGGCAGTGTATATTATTTACAGTAACAATATTTACTAATTAATAAATAATTCTTTAATGTTATATATATATATATATATATATATTTATATATATATATATATATATATATATATAGGTAGATATTCTGACCGTTACAATATATATATATGAACCTGGGTTGATAGAAAACGCATCATCAACCCCAGTTAATACAAAATTTAAATATAAATATCAAAGAAATGAGTCTGAGAGATGAGCACAGAACTAACTATAAGTAACTATAAGTTCACTAGCATTATCCAAAAGCAATTTGTCATCATTCATGATCAACAATGAAAATAAATGAACAATCAATCTTGTGACTGGATTTGAAATGGATCCACTATAGACCAGACTAATTTTTTAGCCCTTGTGGGGCAGATTATTTAAACAATAATTTGGATGCACAAACTTAAGTGTTAATCGATCAGAATTTATAACAATAAAATCAATAATGATGGGATACTAAAACATGCTGATCATTATCAATACCCTGCTGGCCAATTATAAAGTAAATTTCTAAGAAATAACAAATAAAATGAAATGCAGTGCATGGACTTTAAAGGATATCCCCTTTGTGTCAACCAGAATCATCATCAACTGGATATGCATAACACTAAACATAAATTACTTTTATATAGCAGATTGTTATGCATGAATCCAGCTCAGAGAGCAACAAATTTATAATTGTTACTATTATCAAGAGATATAATATTGGAAAGTTATTTAAAATTGAGTAAATTCATTGGAATAACTTTAACAATGAAATATCAATTTATTAATAATAATTAAAATAAAATTAAAAACTGCTGAGTATGCTATAAATATAAAGTATTCTGATTTTGATTAATCCAATAAGTTATCACATTGTGATTTATAAATACATCATAATAGGTTTACATAAAACACATATACATAAGCACACAGACTTGATATAATAATTTATGAACATATTTGAATTATCATTATAAATGAAATTAATTTTTATAATACATAATTAATGACTGATTTAACATATATGTATGCTCACATGAAATTGTGTGCATACACTTGCATTTATAAAAAAAGTCTAATAAACCAGCATTATATTTTCTCAATACACAATTAATTCAATGTTAAAAATATAAAGTGTACCTCCCCCCCCCACACACATATATATATATATATATATATATATATATATATATATGCACTCAAATGTGTTGTATAATTTAAAAATTAATGTGTTCAAATTGTCATAGACATATAAAAAAATTCACTTCATTTTTAATAAAATGTAAATGCACACATGTGTGTATATAAAAAAATATAGATAATATAAATCAAAGTTATTAATTCATTATTTCTAATGATAAAATTTATTTTTGTTAAAAAATAATATCACTTCTTTCATAAAAGTTTTCTTTTCCTCTTTAACAGGTTACTCCAAATTGATGGTAAATATCTCTAGATTAATATCTGGTTCTTCTTTTATAAATAAGAACTTGGGATTTAGAGATGAAAACAATGCAGTTATACATCCTTTAACTTCTGGTTTGCTTATAAGCTAAAAGTCTAAAATTAAGAAAACTTTAATGCTTTGAATTTAAAACAATCTACTTATATAAAATGAAAATCTATCAGACTTATACTTATAACAGTAATTGTTAGTTCAGTTTTGATAATTTTTTTATATGTAACATCAATATTGGAAAAGTTTTAAGACATAATCCGTGATTTCCAGAGAAAACAGTCCTAGGATCAAAATCCTGCATCATTCAACATCAAGTATGAACTGTATTTATAAACCTTTTAACCAATATTTTTACCATTACAATGGTCACTATTTTTTTCTGCTTATTTTTTTTATATTTTTCATTATATTTTTATGAAAAAAATTATTAAAAGTATAAATTGATCTTGAAATAAAATGAAAAGTTTACAAATAATAAAAAAGGTTAATATATAAAACATTAGACATTACTTTAGCCTTCAAAAATATTTTAATGGGAAAAATACTTTCCATTGAATCTATAAATTATAACATTACAGTATCCCTGTAAATTGCCCATCATAAATTTAAAACTGGAACAATTTTATTGGCTTTATTTTTTATGGTTAAACAAATATATTCATCACTATCATCAGTTATAGAGAATAAAATATAATCATTATCATGTTTAAATAGTCTCTCATAACAATGTTTATAAGAAATATAACTCTATAAAGCATTTTAAATGGTTTTCCAAGTATATTTTTTAAAATAGACTTCTACATTCTAATAAAGAAATACATACACTTTCAATGCTATTCTTGTTATGAATAAAATTATCAATTGTATAAACAAATTAAAAGAAGTGCTACATACATCAGTTCAAAAATAGAAACATAGAATAGAATTACAAATCCAACATCATATTTTAATTAGGTATAAAACAAACATTTCTTTCACTTTATGTGTTGTGTGTGTGTAAGCATACATGTTTAAATTTTATTTAGGAAAGTTTGATTTAGCTTGCTAGAATATTTATTAAATGGTAAATTATTTATTTAAAAGTTAATTTAAGTTTGTTTGAGATAAATATTTGAGAGCTTTATAGTGTGATTTATTTATTTTAAAAAGATATTTGTGAAAAATAATTTTTTTTAAAACCTGGGAATAAGTTTTTACCCACCTTGATTTAAAAATCTTTACTCTAATATTTTGTCCACTATAACAATGACAACCTCTTTCAATATTTTGCAGACATCAGAAGAAACTTTGAATTCTTTAATGCACGATAATTAATATTATGTCATCCAGACATCATGTGATCACTGATGTAAAAGTTGAAGTTTAAAAAATCCAGACAACTCACCACAAATTTTCAGTGCATGTAGGACCTAAAAAGGTTCAACATTTTAAATAGTCATTTTGTTTTCATTTATATGATGACAGGTTAATCTTACTAATAGGCAGATGTCTTTTCTAGGTATCTGACTTCTCATCATTCTAGGAAAAAGATAGACAACAACAGTTAATGAAAAAACCATCATCGATTAATTAATTCTTCATTTCAAAAAAACCTCGTTTATTAGTCAAATATTAGTAGAAAATAAACAAATTAATTTATGGAATTCTGTCTCTCTATTGCAATGAATTTCTGTATTCTTTCTTCAATTGAAAGTAATGACAAATTGTTATTAAACAATTCAAAACAAAACAACACTCTCCATATAGTAGTGCCATCTTGTGCTAATTACAGCAATCAATGGATGCCAGAAGGCTTGCGCATAAAATCCCTATCTAGTGCCTACTCATCCAATATCCCCAGACTAGTTTCTGGCTTGTGGCCTTCATCAGTGAGGAGCCTTGGATCTGAGAGCACTGCACCTAGATCTTAGGATCATGTGATGTTTAGTGGTTTAATGACAAATTGCTGATATGTCTTTAAAAGTTGTATTTCTTAATTTTAAAGAAGTTGCTGACATTTATTTTTCTGAAATTATATACAAAATAATTTTTATTTTCTTCACTTCAAGAAAGGATAAATATAAGTCTCAATAGTAAATTTATCCCTTCAACTATGAAAGGAAACAATTTTTTTTGAAAAATTTTCAACTCAACTGTGCCATATAGTAAACTCGTTGCTAAGAAACAAATTTTAGTTCGAAAATAATGGAAATCATTTTATTATGGTTAACAAAGTGGGTGCTTTATCAGAGATACGATCAAAATTATTGACCTCATGAATTAAAGATCAATAAATAAATGGATTCATTTTATATCTCAAATTAATCGAGTATTGAACACTACATTTTTAAATAAAATTGTGGCATCTATTCAAAGGAATTAATTTGCTTCATATAATAAACTAAAAATGGTTATCCAATATTTAGGAAAGTGCATCAAGGATTAACACTCAAAAGATAACGGATCATGAAAAAATATTTAAATGACACTTCTGAATTGTTGGTTCTTTAAACAAATATTCCATATAATAAATGTCCAAGTTAGAAGTAAGCTTAAAAACAGGTTAATGTGTAAAATATGAATTATCTTGGATCAACAAGCGCACTAAAATGGAATTTAATATTCTTTATGTTATTTTCAGAAAGGATAGTCTTACATAAGTGAAATCAATTGTGTAATAAAATCGGAAAAATTATTTAATCTAGTGTTTCATATTTGCATCTTTCTTAATTAATTAATGTAATTATTGTTTATTAGTGTAATAAAATATTCTCAGATATTACTATACTCAGGTATAAGTCATATTTTATAAATATGATTTGCGCTAACGACACGTACACACACAAAGCTGATTTTTTAAAAATTCTTTATATATTACAATAATACAAAAATAATATAAAATAAATATGTATAAGTGTGGCAGAGCACATTCACAGGAAACAACCCCCATAGTCTTAGCCATATTGTAGCTAAAGAAAGTGGTTATCTACAATGCAAATTTATGCAAATAACTTTATGTATTCCATTTCTTGGATATATTGTAATTAATGTTATTGATGTTGAGATTGAAAGGGATTAAATGGATTTTATTTTAGATTTATCTTGTACACATGTAAATAACTATCAAATTTAGACAAAGCTAATACATGTTGCAAATATTAATGTTTTATGTATTCTCAAAGTTAAGTGAAGTTAATTATTTTTATGTGGATGAATAAATCTGTGAGAAATGTTTCTATGTATCTCTTTTAGCAGTTAGCAATAACTTTTACTGTTATCTAGTGTGAAACAAGATAGCCTAATGATCTAGTTATATTTGTATTAGCAGAATATCACTCCTAACATTTAAGCCTACAATTGAATCGAATAAAGAATCTTGAGATAAAATAAATAAACCCAATGTGGTAAATATCATCTAGGTCTGTTAAGCAATGATTTGTGTTTGCTTCCCTTAAAAAGTGAAAACTTCTTCAATCTTTAGTAAATAATATTCATTAAGGCTGTAGCCTCAATCACGTGCGTATAAAATGCGATAGTAGGGACCTCTACAGGTCTTTAAACCAAAAGAGTAAGCTTGTGGTTTAAAGACCTGTAGAGGTCCCTACTATCGCATTTTATACGCACGTGATTGAGGCTACAGCCTTAATGAATATTATTTACTTACGTAATGAATGTGCGTTTAAATAAATTTATAATTACAACTTCAATCTTTAGTGAGATTGATTAATAGTTGATTGGTTAGTAAAGTGTACTGTATATGGATGACTATAAAACATGTATCTTTTATGATTATTATAATTATTATTCTCCAGTATTTAAATTGAGGATTATTTTGAAATAAGTAAACAAAATACTCCTATTTAATGTGAGTGTCTTCACAACACTGTCTGACAACACATTTTATATATCCTGAGTTTAAATTAGATTAAAGAATTAAAAATTTATTAGATGCATTATATAACTTTTTTATTGTTACTATTTGTTCTTGTTATTGAATTTTATATTATGCAATAAAGTAATTGTTAATCATTTTATTGAATTTTATATTATGCAATGAAGTAATTGTTAATCATTTTAACATTTTTTATTTGATCAATAATTAAAGATATATCATCACTGAATACTCATGATAATAAAGGTCTTATTTGAAACATAAACTTACATGTAAAACTTATCTGTATTGAATCAATCATTATTGCATTAATGCTATATAAACATCACATGACCACCACCTCTTATGCTATATGAAACATAGAAGTAATTGAGTGTGCAAAAGATCCCTTTTACATGTCATATCTTAAAATGTATAAACAAATTTGATATTCACGCATTTATTTTCTCATTTTATATAACATTGAGATACATTTTTAGCTAATTTTGTATTTAAATGTGCTAGCCTTGTTTTAAAACACAGATTAAGTTACTCTTAGTTAGAGCTTAGTTACAACCCATATATTTATGAAAAACAAAAAGCAAGTTGTTAAAACTTGCTAATGCTTGTATTTATGACAATAGATGGCGTTCTACCAAAAACACCATCAAGCGTATGTTTGTTTACATAAACGTCAGAGCAAGCATTCACTATCTCTAACTTTAGTTCCACCTTCAGATCATGATTTCAAGCTATTTTCTATCATCAGTGAAGGACAGGCATAAGAAACTAGATCTAAACACAAACTCTGAGCGTTTATGAAACAGTTTCGATTCAGCTTGTGAGCATGAATCTTTTAGACATGTGATGTCTTCAAACTCAGCATAGCAAGCCAGATAGCTATATGGGTCTGATATCAGTTCAGCATCACCACATAGTAGAAATCTTTGCAATATATATCATTGCAAGAAAGACCTTAAAGGTACATTTATGAAAAACAAAAAGCAAGTTAAAACTTGCTAACACTTGTATTTATGACAATAGATGGCATTCTACCAAAAACATCATCAAGCGTATGTTTGTTTACATAAACATCAGAGCAAGCATTCACTGACTTTAACTTTAGTTCCACCTTCAGATCATGATTTCAAGCTATTTTCTATTTGCTATCATCAGTGAATGCTTGCTCTGACGTTTATGTAAACAAACATACGCTTGATGGTGTTTTTGGTAAACCATATATTTGTAAAGATTTTATTATTAAAATAGAATAAGATTAAGAGTATACACATTATAATAATAAACCCTGAGAAATTTTATTTATTTATTAAATATGAATAATTATTAAAGTATAGAACATTTTAGTTTATGTTTAAATAGATAAAACACATATGCACAATAATTACAAGTCAATTAAAATATAGTAGACACATTTCTTTTTTTATCTCAATTGAAGTCTCAACTGTGTTTCCATATTATTGAATTTGATGCATTATCTTGTGATTTCAAGTTTTGGCTTATCTCAACTGAAGAGGTCTGCATCACTTTTATTGGATTCAATATTTAAGGCACTGTAAAATAAAACATAAATTCAAATAATGAAAATATTTTTTAAAATTTAAAAATCCATTTCTAATGTAAAAAAAAATGATGAAAAATAATAAGAAAGTTACTGTTGGTAGTCAGTTCCAATTAAGAAAGTTAATAATACTAAATCATTTTTAATTGATATCAGTAAAATTTTAGCTAAAAAATTAATATATTCAAATAAAAACTAAATTTAGATATTGAATATTTATTAAGAAACAAATATTTAATAATTTTATGAACAAAACAATAATAAACATATAAAAAACTTATATTCAAGCCTATTTTTATGTTTATACTATTTTAATAAAAGATGATTTTAACCAGGCACAATAGCATATTTTCTTTTCAATAGATATGCAGTAATTCCTTGGATAACTCTCCTTTTACTGCTAATAACTATTGCCATTCTACTATTAAAATTTGAAACAGTTTTTAATAATTAAAATCACTCAATACCTGTTTTACTATATAAGTTTTTACTTTCAAATAAGTGCATATGATGATGTGATTTGATGCATTGTGACTTTTTATATGGAGTCAGGAACTCTCAGAACTATGCCCAGAGAAACCTGTTAGCCACTTTAACTTTCCTTTTCATTCCTGCCCTAAGGTTTCCCATAATATTCTCTATCCTGCTCCATTCCATTTTCACAACATAATCTTTGTCATCTCCATGGTTTTTATATCTAAATCCCTCTTATATTTTCCCAAACCTGGCATAAAAACCAATAATCTACTTTCTGTATAATTACTTTGTTTATATTTATTTTTCACAACTTCATTTTTTGTACTCTTTTTGATTTCAGGCATTTACATTCAGTTAACAGATGCCTAATATTTTCTATGCCTTCCTTACACAACTTGTGGACTAAATCACTCACATTTTTCCATTTATGTGTATATTCCTTTGTTATTAAAGAACCCTTTTGAGTCATAAACAGTAAACTACTTTCCTTGATATTATCATAAATTAACTTTCACCCAATATTCTGTTACTTCTATATATATTTAAATGGTTTTTTACTCTCCATACTAGTTCTCCATGTCTCCAATTTCCTATTCTTTATTAATGCATCTATTCTTCTATCCCATTCCTTAACACTATAACACTCTACAATTCTCCTAACACAATCATCACACATTTTGTATAAGTATACTGACAAATTATTTATCCAAATCTTCTGCATATTGCATTACCTTTCTCACCCATTTTGTTGCCTGCCCTTTATTCATAAGCCAATAAATAATATTTTGGCTATTCTTTTATTATAAATAAAGTGCAATCTACTGAACATTTTCATTTTGCTTTTTGAATCTCTCTTATAAAAACATGACCATCCCATGCTGTCCATATATCTTCATCTAATGCATGTCTTCCTACTTATCTTTGTACTTTTTCTAAGTAATCTAATGCCCTTTACTAAAACATAATGCATCATACTTATTATATGAGAACGCTGTTAATTTCTTTATAAATCCTTTTCTTTTTTTTGCTTCATTTATCAATTTTTCCTTTCATTCATCCAGGCTATTTTTCTGATTACTTAAGACAATTCCTAAATAGTTATATCTATTCACCACACTTAACTTTATATCCCCCAGAAAAAATTCTCTGTCTTCTCTTTCTCCAGTATTAATCATCATTACTTTTGATTTTTCTTCACTAAATTTAATCTCCATCTCTTCACAAACCTGTCCTCAGCATAACTTTTACATCTTCCCTTCTTTCTGCACAAGGCATCATCTGCAAATAAAAGACCTGACAATGTAATATACTCCCTTGTCACCTATTAATGGTATCTCTATCTAGTCTTTCTATTGCCCTCTCCATTTCTCTCAAATACAACAAAAACAAAATAGGTGACATAGGACATTCTTGCCTTTATCTCATCCCATTTTTAACTTTAACCAATTCTATATTCCCTAATTGATATGTGTAGTAATTATTTTCATATAATTTCTTAATAATATCCACTAAAACTCCATCCATTGTCAAATTTATAAAACTTATTCTTAATTGATTTACTCTATATCTATAAATACCATATATAACTGTCTACCCGTATTCCCTACTCATATACATAAGCTGTGTAACTACAAATAAACTATCTCCTATATGCCTATCTATTGAAAACCTCCTTGAATTTCTTCCACTATATTACTTTCTTCCATCCATCTTTTAACCCTTCATCAAAAACTTTTTATAGCACTGATGTTACTGCTATTAGTCTATAATTGTTTAACTTTCTGTGATTCTTACCCTTTCCTTTAAATAGTCACCTTACTCTTGTCTTATTTCAACTATCTGGAAAATCTCTCTTCCGTGCCATCTTATGAAAACATAATAATATTTTAATTTTGTTCTATGCCCCAAATTTATTATCATCTTTACTGCCCATTTGTCCAAACAAGTTGCCTTTTTACTTTTCAATTTTTTACCTGCTTCATTCAGTTCACTTTCTGTAAACCCAATATTCCCCTTACTATATACTTTCATGTTTTCTACCACTCTGTCCACATCTAACATCTTTTCTATATCCATTACATACTTATTTAAGATTATTTCTAATTCTCCTCTAAAGCTACACTCAATTTCCTCATCATCTAGTAATACTATTTTTCTCTTCCCTACATTCATTCTTTCAATGTATTTTCAAAATTTTTTACTCCAATTTCATCCACTTTTATAAATATCATCCAATAATTTACCATTCAATTTCATTCTCTCTTTATAATTATCTATTTTGGCCAATTTCTTTTTTTCTAAGTACTTTTCCATTTAGCATTGACATCTTTTTCACTTTCTTTGTTCTTAATAGCACACACATTTTCTGCATGCTTTCCCCCTCTCTTTTGCACTATTACTAATTCTCACTTTTCTATTACTTTTATTCTTTTGAATACTCTCACCTAAAATCTATTTGCCACTTTTTTTATTTCACCAATTTAGTCCTTATACTCACTCCAACCAACTCTTCCATGGTTTCTTCAACTTTTATTTTATACTCTTCTAACTTATTTTTATCATTCACTCTCCATCCATATCTTTCACTATCCTTTCTATTTTTATTACCATTTTCCATTACATTACTAACCATTTCTATTATAAAGAAGTTATGATCACTATTACATACTCTCTCTTCATTATCAAACATCTTAATTTTTCATACTTTATTAATTTCCTCTTTCTGTATTAATACATAATCTATTGTGTGAAATATATTATTTCTAGACCATGTATATTGTCCTTCATAAATATCTAATAAATTTCCAATACTCAAATTCACTTTCTGACAAAAATTCTTCAAAAGCTGTTCATTCTTATTATTTACATCATCAATTTCTTCAATATGCCCATTCATATCCCCTATAATCATTATTATCTTCCCTTTTCTTTGAAACTCTGTATATCCTTAACTAGACTCCACTTTATTATAGTTTGATCATCTCCAGTGGTTATATACACTATAGACACCATCCATTCTTGTCTTTCTAATCTTTTCTTAAACCACAAATGTTATTGACATATTTAAATATTTTTTTGACATAACACCTATAACATCACTCCTGTTTTCTTTTTTTTTAATTTATATCCTGCCATATCAAGTCTTACATAATAGGTTCTTCTCTTAGATGTATTTCCACTGCTGCTAATCCCTCAAGCTCTTCATTTTTAATTGCTTTGTTTAATTCCTGTAATTTTTCTGGTCTCCTACCACCTTACATATTCAAATAATCAATTTTAACAATTTCTTCTTTCCTAACTACTCTTTTATAAATTCTTTTGACTCTTTCTTCCACATTTCATTTATAAATAACTTGCTTACCATTAATTTTACAGACACATTCCCTCACCACATCTACATTTATATCTAGCTAAATCATCTACCCTTTGATTATTTTTTACATCAGTCCATTCTTTTTCTTTCTGATAATACTATAACTTAAAACCCCATTCCTCTTTATAAGTTTCCCAAAATATATTTTTTATAAATCAAATGCCCCAAAACTTAACTTTTTTGTTTTTCTAAGTGTAATCCATCTTTACTCCATAACTTCCTCTTTCCAATAGAAAAATCCCACACATCCACAAACATGGCATCATTTCATTCATACAATTTTTTCAATCTCTTATTTATAAAACATGCCCTATCTAACACATACCTTTTGTCAAATCTTGGTAATAATCCAACTATTCCTACTCTTCTTTTAAACTTACTCAAATTTCTAATCAGTTCCTTGTACTCATCCATTACTCTCTCTGATGGCTCCTACCATAACATAGATATATCTACTCCCTTGATTCTTTACTTTATCTGTAACATCACAAATTCTAACTCCAGGCAAACATACTCTTACATACATGTTTCTATTTCTCCTTGCAATTATATCTCCACATTTTCTAATTAGTGAATCTACTATCAATACTGTCTCATAGTCTACTTTCTCTGCTCATCTGTAACATTCTCTACCACCTTCTGGACTTCTGTATCCACTTCTTCCTTATCATTACTACTCAATAATTCCTCCATCTACTGACACTTCATCTCTAACAATTTTAATTTTGCTTCTACAACCTTTACCTCTTCCTCTATCTTACTTATTCTTTGGCTAACCATCTCCATTTCACTACTAATTTTTCCACCCATATCTCTTGTCACTACACTAAAACTATACTCTATTTTATCTTCCTCAATTACATTTTGCTCCATTTCTCCTAAGTTTTTCTTTAAACTATCTACACTTAGAACCCACTTTTCACCTCTTTTATCACATTTACACACTGTCTACAAAACCATAAACCTGTTACATCCTTTCTAATTATATTTAAACATTTCGAGTGATAAACCTCATCATGTACAGTACACTCTACCATAGTGCACCCAATTTCTTTCTGACCATTATATATGCATTGCGGAATACAAATGCAATCCATATTCCCATTTTCCAAATCACCTAATGTATATTTAACTTTATATTTCGCATACTCTTCAAACCTTTTTGCATGTAAGAATAAAAACTTTACTTTTTCTTAATGATGATCAACTGATAGCCATGTGTTTTCTGACTGTAGGCCTCCAAAACATTATCATTTTCCCTCAAATAAATCACTATCTTTTTTAAATTAAAAATTTTTTTTAATAGCAAACTTAATAAAAAACTAACTAATCTTACATATAACTTAGTTATAAAATATCCTTACATTAATACACATTCAACAAAATAATATTTTTACTTCTAAATTTAAAATGGTGAATGAAACACTTTCTAAACATTAACAATTCCTGATCTTCCAATTTCAATTATATATATCTCTTTTGGTCACAATTTACTCTCCACTTTCATACAACAAGCAAACAATCTTTGTATTGATGATCTCAGATGTGCAATGATGAAGTTGAATGCATTATCATCTTAATGTATAAATATAAATTAAGGTGCATGAGTTATATTTACTGCATGAACAAACACAAATTCTTATTTTTAAATTTTATTGATGTTTGTTACATGTCTGGCTTAATTTGAATTTATTTTTCTATTATTATTTGGAATAAATTATTACAGCTTGTTTGCATTTTAAATTTAAATTTCCATTTTACTTTTGTTTTGTAGCAAATAAATGCAGTTCATGTGATTCTCTAAAAATGTGTCTTCTGATGTTTCAAATGTTATTAGTATACTTGTATTTGAATAGTTAGAAAATTTAGATGATAATGATAACATTTTATCTTATAATTCAAATAGTAACATAATGATTTGAAAGTATTATTTTTAATTGTTATTTATGGATCATTTTTCAGAAAAGGTTTTAGGTTATTTAATGTTTACCCTTTATTAATAAAATACTTTTATGACCAAAATATACATGTGAAGAGATATTATATAAAAATTGATATTGTAAGTGTAACATTTTAAATGTAAATTTGATTGAACTTAACAAAATTGTTAGTACATGTAGTTTATTTTCTTTACAGCTTTCTCAATGCATTGTTTTCTATTGTTAATGGAGTCTGGTTCATAATAACTGTGGTTAAATATGTGATATATTAAAACAAAATATTTTTATTCTATAAATTTAATATTTTATTTCTCACAATTTTAATTCCTATTCAGTTTATTCATTTAAATTATATTAGTGGATATTTATATGTACAAACTAATATTTGTTTCTCAAGGAATAGCCAGCCCAAGTATGGATAAGTGAAATGTGTGTGTGTGTTTATACATATATGCAAATATTAATTAATTAAATATCACTTAAGCATATAATTTATTAATATTGTTTATTTATGCCCTCTATAAATTTTTTTTAGAAATTTGTCATATTATATAAGGCAACATTTATAGAAAAATTAGCTATTCTCTTGCAGGAAACAAGTTTCTGTCAATCAACTCTGACATTATCAAAGAACAGTTTTGATTTCACCAAACATAGAAACTCAGTTTCTATTTAAAAAGATTAACAATGCACAATTTGTTATTAAAGTTTGAGCATGTATTTTAGTAGTGATTTAACTAAAACCTCCTTTATATCAGCCTTATGTTAACTGACAAGATAAAGCTTATAATCAAACTCATTTTTATATAAATATTAGTTGAATGCAATATAAATACAGGAAATAGTTAACATTATTTATTTATGCCATCTATAGAAATTTGTTGAAACTTACATCTAATTCCAAATTGAGCATAGTAAATCCATTTAAATAGAATTGAGATGCTATGTTTGGTGTGATTTCAAATGAACATCTGTTCAGCTGATGATGTGAGGTTTGAGTGATAGAAACATGTATTCTGCAAAGTGTTAGTTGATTTTTCATCACCTATTATTTATAAGAAGACTGTAGGTTTTTATAAAAGGATATAGCAAATAATGCTAACAGATTAAATATTTATGTTATATTTAAATAATTTTTTTCATATTTAAATTGTTTGTTTGAAGGCAAGTTTGTTCAAAAATGAGTTTGATTACAGACTATGCCTTATCAGTTAACATTAAACTAATATAGAAAAAGTTTCAGTTAAATTACTTTTAAAATTAATGTTCAAAGTAAAAAATCCAATTGAACACTGAAAGTTTATTTAAATAAAACTATCTTTGATACAATTGTAACTGATCTTAGTTTTAAGCACATGATGATATCAAGTTTGATTGACGGAAAGAAGTATTTGCAAATTATTAGTTGGTTTTTCATCAAACACTGTTGAAAATAAGACTATAAGTTTCTATTAATTTCTGTAGAAGGTGTAAATAAACAAGGTTGATGTATATAATTTATGCTAACATTTAGGAACAACTATGTAATATATTAAAATATATATTTGCTACAGTTTAACAAAATAATACTGGATAAAATTATTATTACATAACGATTGCAACATGTAGAAAGTTGTTGAAAAATAATTAAGAATTGTAGAAATTATACGTATTGATATTTAACAAAATTGTTCCCCCAAACCTAATACAAATTATAGTATATCTCTAACAAAAATCTTCACTTCAGCACACGCATACACACACATATATAAACTAAAATGTTAAAAGATATACTGGCTGACATATTTAAATTACAACACACACCCAAATGATCATGCCTAAACTCTCCAGCTGAATCTTACAACTGTTTCTCATTTTATTTCTATATGTAGGACTGCGTTGATAATGATTTATAAGATCTGGTTGTGTGACAATATATATGTAAATTTCAAACATGAATATAGAAAATTTAAAAACCACAATAACTCAGCAACATATTCAATAAAAATTCTTTTTTCCCTAAGAAAATATTAATTACAGAAATAATATTGGTTTGCAACATTCATTATGTTTTCATTCGACAAAAAAAAAAGTTCTTATTTTAAATAACGTAGTGCTATTAATAAAGCTGATGCTATTTATAATTAAATGTTATAATATTAAAGATAATTTTTGGTAAAGAGATATTAATACTAACTGAAAGGTTGAAAGATTTTTTTATAGCTTATTGTATTTAATATTTTTAAAATATGCTTTATACTTCAGTAGTAAATTGATTTCGATATTTTATTAACCATTTCTTAACTTAAATTATAAAAAAAGATATACTTTATAATTTTTTATTGGAAAAGAAATAGCTCTATATCATAATGCTTGTAAAATATTAAAAAAGACTACATTTTATGACAGACTGATTTTTGCTACGAATGATTATGTAATATATTTATTTATACATTATATGTTCTAAGCCTATTTTTTAGCTTTAGACAGTAGCAACAAATATCTTTATGTAAACGTTATTCAATAAATAAATATTTATCCATAATAAAAACAGATTTTATTAGAAGTATCATTAGTATCCGTTAATAAAATCAGTGATCACATATGTGAGTAATTATAGAGGTCACTACTGTCTAATATATATATATACATGCACATATTTACAAAATACAAAGTTGATTAGGATTTCTTTTAATAAAAAATTCTCCACGACCATGCTGTTTTTATTTTTTAAAATAAAATTGTCAGTTGTAGTCCAAGATCCTTACAGCAAAAAGATAATTAAGAATCCTGCAGAAGTTTTCAAAGAAAAGTAATAATTCATCAATGCCAAAATTCAGGAAATAGATTAATATTCTACAAAAGCCCATTTGAAGAGGATATTTATAGAATTTCCTAAAAAAGTAAATAAAAAAACAGCAAATACAAGAATTTTAAAATGTTTAAATAAAGCAGAAGAAAAAGTTAACATTTAATGTTGACGATAAAATAACGTTATTGAAATTAAAAACATAGTTGATTATATAATATTATATAACATTTTCATTTTGATTATGGAATTATAATTAATGATACTAATATTTTAAATTGATATGAATTCATTGTTCAAAATTTTGTAATGATACTACATTTTTGAAGGTGAAAAATGCTAAAAAGATTTTTGAATTTTACTTCAGCTAAATATATATAAAAATTGAATATTAATAATTATATTTAATTTACATATTTACATCCTTAAACCAATTGTAGAATTGCATTAATCCTCACCACAATAAAAGTAAATATATGGAAAAGCAAATATCTACAAGATATCCTACACACTATTCTTTTTTTATGTACATCAACACATTGTTTTTCTTGAATGTGAGGAAACACTTGATCCAAGGCACAACATAAAGACTTTGAAAAGATTAGATGACTAAATTAAAGGAGAGTTTGAGAATATTTGAATGATAACTTCTAATTAAAAAAAAAGAGTTACATTTTATACAAACATTTAGGCTCACCGATATTTTCCATATTAAATAAATATAAATTATAATTCTATTCAAACTATTATGTTTTGCAAATCTATTAAAAATCAACTGAATTCTTATTATACCTATTTTGGTACTAGGATTTTATATAAATGACTCGTAACCAAAATGAGAAGGATAAATGTTTAAACAATTTAAGCTTAATGAGTTCACTAAATTATTAATCTTATCTCAAAATGAGACCTATAATTTTATATGCATTATGAATTATATATGCAATGTAAAAATAAAAGGATTCATTGCTAGCTAAAAAAACATCAAGATCTTTGAGGAAAATAAAATAATTTATTTTATACTTCAGTATAATAAATAAAATTTAGGAAATTCTTTTTTTGAATAAATCTCAAGAATATTTTTTTATATTAATAATCACTTTATTTTTTTTCACATCAGTGAATAAAATTATTTATATTCATTTGAAACTGACTGCAGTTATTTGTGGAATATCAATCATTAGCATGCCAAAACAATGTGAATATTTGAAATCATAACTAAGGTGATTAATATAAATAGTGAATAATAATGATGTTATTACCCTTATTATGAAAATATATTGGAGAAGATTTATCATTAAAATTTACATAAACAAATGGATTTTTAATGTTTTACTCTTATTATCTAATCAAATTTGCAGAAAAAACATTGTCGAGCAATTTAATAAAAAAAGAATGTTATGGTCCACTTTATCAAATGCTTTGGACAGGTCAAAATATGCAATGACTCTAGTTTGACTACAAGAAAGCATCTGCTATATGATTTGAAAAAACAAAAAGATATATATTCCATAGATCTATGAAGCAAAAAGATATGTTGTGTTGAGACTAAGGAGAAATTAACAACAAAGATAATTTTTTTATAAATACATATTTTAAAAATTTACACAATAGCATGATCAGATGAGACAAATCTATAATTATTGACAATCCTTGGATTTACTGTAAAAAATATTACAACTTTGGATATTTTAAGAGAGTGAGAAAAAGTGCAATTTAAAATCAAAGATTAAGAATATAACAAAGTGGAATAGCAATAAAATATGCATATTCTCCAATGTATAAAAGAAGAAATGGAGTAAGAATCTAAGTGTAAATGTAATGTGAATTATTTAATAGCAGAAATGATGCTTTATGTTGAAATTATTAATGAATATATTTTTCCTTATTCTATATTAAATTATTATAAAAATCTGAGAGGATTTGTCAATGTCCAGAAAACTAAAAAAAATAATGTGAGAAATTATCTATACATAATATTGAATTATGATCAAAAATTTTTTTTCTCTTAGAAATTCCTAAATTCTTAATAAAGAACCAAAACTCTATTTATTTAAGTGAAAGATTGAATTCAATATTATTAATTTATTTTGCTAATCCAACTTTTGGGGAGTCTTAGAATATTGGATTATAAGTCTTAATAAATTACCTATCTTATATTTTCTTTCATATATAGATTAGAATTTTTATCTGCTAAATGCTGTTTCAATCTAGTTTTCAATTAATTTTTTGTTGTTCCTACATATAAAACATTTTTATTATCTCTCTTACAATCTAAAGGAGTATAAATATAAAAGTAAATTTAAAAAAAATTAAAATGTAAAAGGATTTAGACACATAGAAACATAAACAATAAGTAAGCTTAAAAAAATGTAATTTATGTCATAAGATAATTTTTATTACATTGTTTTTAAAAATTCTTGTAAACGTATATTTGAATGTATATTTCTTTGACAATAACTATATAATATAGTCAAAACATTGAAAGAAAACTGAAATAAAAAATGTTTCATAAAATAAAAAGAAAAAGATTTGAAAAGAAAAAGTGTGTTAAAGAATTTTTTTTTTTTTTAATTTTAAATTATATTCATGGGTCATATTTATAAAGAACATAGTGAAATTCTTATTCTTGATTTTATTAAATAATATTGAATTACTATTATGTAAATATATTGGACCATCAATAAAAGATAAGATTCCACATTATTGTTAAAACGATATTGCGTTGACAGCAGTTTGAAATTGTTGATTATTATTGTTTGTGGGATTGTCTAAGTGTTGACTGGTTTTAATGATATATGTAATTATATTAAATTATACAGCAAAAATAAATAATAACTGAATTGATAAGGTTCTTGATCCCATTATTATATAATATTTAACACATAATATATATTTTTATATAAATTTTAATATACTTTAAATGATCAAATTTCAATGTTAAAATTTGTCCATGATGTTGCCTTTTACATATAAAATTAAAAATAATTTAAAACAAAGATGAAACAGACAATTCACTATAAATATAAATTATTTAATATATCAACCTGGCTTTCATTCTTTATTATAATTTTTTAAAAATATTTGTTTTTATCCAATCACAAGACTAGACTTCAGCAACTTCATGCAGTGGACATTATTTATAATGTAATTAGTAAAATACATGTATGTACATAAAAATGATTAAACTTATTACAATTCTTTTTAAAATTTGTATAATATATATATATATTTACAAAATAATCTAAAAAAATAATTTTTTATTTTATTTTAAAATTATAAGTCTAAAGTTTCCAAGAATCTAATAGTGCTGATTTCTCTCCTAATTGTGCTGGACCTTTAACCATGTTTACACATTTGTTTAAATTTTTTTCAATATTTAATATTTTTTGAAAATTTAATGTATATATAATATACATCTATATGATATTAAAACAATATCATTGATCAGAATCTGAACTCAGTTTGAGGCCAATGTAAATAATGATAATTAGCAGCTGCAAACCCAATGGTACTTTGATATAATATTATTCATATGATGGAAATTGATTGTGAGCTCTTGTGACATTTATTTAAGCACATATAGAAAATTAAATTTATCCATTACAATATTGAAATAACTAGGTTATTATCAAATAACTCAATGTTGATTAACATAGCTTCATCACTCAAAGCATGACCTCAATAAAACAATACTGTTATGTAGGTTGTATTTCCCTAGCAATAATAACCATTAATTTATCCATCTGAACTAATCATAAAATAATATTGGCCAACACAAAACAGTTTTATTTGTTTTCAGAATAGAATGCATCAATATCTTCTGGCACCATTTCCTAGATTCTAGGAACTGATTTGGTTATTTATACTGGTTCTTAAATATTTGTTTTATCCTAATATGTTATCCATGATCTAGCATAACTTTGGAGAACTATGAACTCTTTTTTGTGAATTAATATAAGAGATGCTATTGGTGTTGCTAAAACAATTGTAGAGATATATATTGAAAAAGATAAAGAAATTAATACATGTTTTGTTGATTTGGCAAAAACATTTGATAGAGTAATTTGGAATAAATTTATAATTATTTTAAAAAATAAAAAAGTATTTTGGAAAGAGAGAAGATTTATTTGGAATATGTATACTGGATAAAAGGTAAGAATTAGTCTGGGGAATAAGAAGACTAATAAAGTGAATATAAAAAGATGAGTTAGGCAAGGATGCTGCTCTTTTTAATATTTATTTGGAAGTCATGTTAAATAATTATGTAGACTGTGGAGAAGAAAATGTTTGATATAGAATAATAAAATGTATATAAGATTTGCTGATAATATGGTTCTTATAGTTGAGGATAAAAAGTATCTTCAGAATATGTTGAATAAATTGTAGAAACGATTTATGGAATATGGAAAGAAAATTAATGTTGAGAAGACTAAGTGTTTATAAATAGGAAGGAATTCAAAAACACTGCAAATTGAAATTTATAATAACATAGTTCAACAAGTAAAGGAATTTAGATATTTGAGTAGTTGGTTGAATGAAGATGAAAGAAATAAAGATGAAGTTAAAAGAAGAATAGCATTGGCAAAGGGGCATTTATTAAGAGAAAGAAAATAATTTGTGGATCTTTGAAGAGACAATTAAAAAAAAAAATTAATTAAATGTTATGTGTTGAGTCTACTATTGTATGGGTGTGAGCAATAAATAATAAAATTGTGATCATATTGAAAGTCTTTGAGATGTGGACATGGAGAAAAATTGAAAAAATCAGTTGGATAAATAAAATAACAAATGAAGAAGTTTTGAAATAAGTAAATAAAAAAAGAAGTTTGATTGAGAAAATTAAAAAGAGAAAAAGAAACTGTATTGGACATATATTAAGAAGGAAGTATAGTTTAATGAAAGATGTTTTGAAAAGAAAGAATGAAAAAGATTGATATTGTTGAATAATATATGTGATAGGAAGAGTTACATGGAATTGAAGAGCTGTGCAATAAAGAGAATGGAATGGAGAAATAGAGAATCCATGGGACAGAATACTGTTGACGAATGACATGTATAAGAAAATTGCAAGTTAGACAGTTAGGTTGATAATTAAATAAATAATGAATGCAACTATTAATAACTGATTTTAAATGTAAATCTATTATTATAAAGTGCAGAAAATCTTGAAATCATTAGGTCGGAAATTGAATTCCGATAATGCGCTATTACTTTAAATATTATAAATCTCAGCGCACTCACACGTCAATAAGAGTTCAAAAAACTTAAGTGATTAGAGTTTAAAAACTTAAGTGAATAACTTAAGTTTTTTAAACTCTTACTGACGTGTGAGTGCACGAAGATTTATAATATTTAAAGTAATAGCGCATTATCAGAGTTCGACTTCCATCTAATGATTTCTCTCATTTTAAAGTAGAATTTTAATGAAATATTTAATTATGAGAATAACAAAGAAATTTGTATGCAAAATTATATTTTATTCTCATAAAAATGCATTAAATCACTAAATGGTAGATACAGTCTCCAAATATCAATCAACCTTGCTTGCATAGTTTGTCTATTTTCATGAATGCTCTAGCAGAGTTTAATACCTTATTCAATCCTTGCTTAATCTTTTCTAAGTATATTTACATATTACATAAAACACTTGCAATTTATATATACTACAGTTTATGATATATCTTCTTAAAATAAATTTTTCTATTATTTAATATCTAATAAAAACATTATAAAAATATATTATATAAATAAAAATGTAAATTTTTTAAAATATTTACCCCCCCCCCAAAAAAAAATAATGATGAAGAATTTACATCATCATTACTTATTAATTGCTAGTGTATTAAAATATGTGTTAATAATGATGTAATTGAAATTAAAGCCTTAGCAATTTCATTCAGTAAAGCTATGAATATGAGATTAGAATACTAAATCTCGAAAGCGCTAAGCAGGCATATTAAACATTATAGTATAATTACAGCTTTACTAAGGCATGCGAAAAAATCGCATATGTATAATTACAATAATATCTTTAGTAATTTTTATATATTATTTCTTTTATCATGCTCTTCCTGATCATTAGTTTTTCTATTCATAGCCTTGCTAATTTAAATTTTTTATAGGTTTAATTTCTGTCAAATCATTTTATATTAATCAATTGCCTGATTTTTTTTTTACAGCTCTTTAGTAGTAGATAGGTTATTGATTCAGGGATACATTTTATCTTGAAGGACATATAGTAGGTACATTATAAAACACATTTAAGATACTATATTTACTTTTCTACCAATGATTACATTTTCTGATAGTATTGGCTGCTCAACTAAATTTGGCAATTAAAAAATCATATTCCAATTCACATTAGGAATGAATAATTCCCTTATGGCTGCAGTTGAAAAATGGTAATGATAACTTACAATTTTCCAGTGCTGGCTTAACCTTCCTTGAAGACACTTCTGCTAATTCTTGGAAAAAGTTATATTTCTGGATGTCTTTAAACATTTGTAACTAATGACTGAATTTCACCTTCAACTGCTTCAATTACAACCATTACTGGAGGGAAGAACTAAAAAGAATGAACTGATATTATTTTGAATCTTTTTATATCCTTATGTTTTTCTGTATGACAATTTGTGTTTATATAAATTTGAGAAACAAGAAATATATTTACAAAATATGTTAACTTGTTTATCAGATTGTATGCTTGTCTTTCAATTAGTCTCTGATTAATGACTCATTTAATTTATAAACTGAATGTAAAAAATAATTAAATATTATTATACATTCCTTTTTCTTAATTTTGAAAACTAATTAATTATAGAAGTGAAAAAATATTTATTTTACAAGCAAATAAAAATTCAATTTACAATATTCAATTTTTAATAGTCAAGCAGTGACGAAAAGTCACTATCTTGTGTTGTGGTTTGTGAGGTCCCTCTGTCGGCAAAATAATATTACTTGACTATTAGAAATTTTAAGATGCATTCATTACCGATTAAAGTCTGTTTAAGTATTTACATATACTTCCTGTGCACTCAATAAAATATAATTACAACTCTACAATATTCAATTTTGAAATTGTATATTAATTTCATTAATGTTTATTTGCACAAAGCAATGTTTTAAATATTTTATGAATAATGTTAATATGCTAATACAAGAAAAGATTATATTCTATGAGATAATTAAATAAATAATTTGCTGAGCATACAGTTATGATTTTTATTTGTGACTGAAAATTTTATTTATTACTAAGAATGCAACGTGACTAATTATTTTCTCTTTATATTACAGTAATAGTTTTAACAAGGCTGTAAACCTTAGCAATGAGCGTCTGAAAAAATCGTCACTAGGGATCTTGGATTAATAAGGCTTACAATATTTTTACTATTTTTCCTTAATTTTAACTATAACAGAAAATTTGATTTATCTTGTTCAAATTATTTAGAATTTTGGAAAAAAAATGTTTGAATGTTGTTTTTCTAAACATTATTTCATATGAATAATGTTTTCCATACATGCACGCACATTTAAAAATACTATATACTTATTAATGCTATAGTTTTAATTTTATAATAATAATAATAATAATAATAATAATAATAATAATAATAATAATAATAATAATAATAATAATAATAATAATAATAATAATAATAATAATAATAATAATAATAATAATAATAATAATAATAATAATAATAATAATAATAATAATAATCTTAAACATAAAACAATTTGGAACGTGTGGGAATCCCTCTCTATTCTGTAACATTATTACATGAATTTATGAAACTTCTGAATGAAAAGTGATGACAAGAAACTTTCACTTTACAAAGACAAAAAGGCAATTGAAATGATCAATAATAAATAAAGATCTCAGATAAATTAGAAAAAAATATTCCATTATAAAAATTAATATATACTATAAATAATCCATTTGTATAAATAATTACTTTAAATTTACTTAAAATAAATATAATTTACTTTAAATTTAATTAAAATAAATATTTAATTTAATTAATTAATATTTAATTAAATTAAATTAAGTATCTAGTGAGGTTGCCTTGACAACTGTTTGAGATTGTTGATTGTTATCTATATTAGGATTGTCCAAGTGTTGACTGGTTTCTAATGATTATATCTATATCAACTATAAGTGTCTAGTCAATTTAAAATACAATATAGTTTTACAGTTTCATTTATGGGGCCAATAGTAAAAACTAAAAAAAAAATAGGGATAGTTTTTTAAAAAAATCTTAAATGCTTTTACTGATTGTGCACTAAAAAATATAAAATAAATATTTTTCAACAACAGTTGGAGTTTTTAAATTTAACTTGAAATAAAAGCATTAGGATGTGTGTGTTAAGAAATTAATTAAATCAACTCCTATTTTCTATAACAAAGGGTTGTCTTAATTTCTGGACCCCCATGCTTTTATTTCAAGTTATATCTAAAAACTCCAATTGGTTGAAGAAACAATTATTTTATTTCTTTTTAGTGCACACTCAATAAAAGCAGTTAATATAAAAAATGTTTTCTCTCTGTTATTAAATAAATTCCTTTTCATAAATGATAAATAAAAATTACTTTATGTTTTTTTATTATTAAAAGTAGAAAAATACAAAATTTTAATCAAATGGTATCTGAATAATGTTTTAAAAGTAACAATTCAGAAAAGAAAAAATAATAATCATGTTTTAAAAGTAATGAATTGAAAAACTAGAGTTAAAATTTTTAATAAATCTTTTGTTTAAAAAAAACAAAATTATGTTATCGATCACAAGCAAAGATATTTTTTTTTGTTTACAAGATAAAATTATATGCCTTTTATATCTTTTTCCTGATAGTCTTGTTTTAATTAGGTATTAAGGTTTGTTACATATTTACTGAATTAATTAATGTAAAAGCATGAGTAAAATATATTTAAGAGAGTCGAGAGGTCATCGCACCTGCCTTGCAAGCAAGTAGTTGGTTGCAGATGGTTGTGGGTTCGTGTCCCGGCCGATGCTATGACATATGAGAAAAAAAAAGAGAAATTCTTTTATTTGGTTAAAAAAATTAGTGAATTATTAAATGCCATTCAGTGCATAAGCTCCTTTATGAGTGTATAGAGAAAAAACAAACATATTCTTATATGGGTTCTAATTTATAAGTGAAATTCCAAATTTCTCAGACCCAATGGAGATCAAAATTTTATTGTTTAAAATAAATATTAGGTCTGAGTCGACCAATTTCCTAGAATCTTTTTTTAAAAGCTAGGAAAAAACCTTATCTTTAGCTTAGTTGAAAAAAAATCCTTTAAGATATTTAAGTTAGAAATGTATCTTCAGTATAAGAAATTTCAAGCTATTAAAGTATTATCATTTTTTTTAAAGAATAAATTTATATTTGTCCTAGAAGTTTCTTGGAAAAATAAAATTATTTGAGAATCAAAAGATACCGTGAATAACCCTTAAAATATTGTTGACAAATTACAAAATTATTTGCTATATTCAAAATAATTGCTTATATTACTACTTTAAAATTGCCTGAAGCCATGCAAAATCTAAAAGTTATGGACTTTTACATAAGATAAACCAAATCTTTTCGTATCCAAGATTGATACTGTAAATAATCATTTTTTTTGTTTAAATTTGTTAATTTGCTTAAAACTTTAGGAAAAATAATCATTCAAATTTAATTTATAATTTATTAATATTATAATATTTCAGAATTTTCTTCCTATTGAACATTTTGACTTAATGGAATTATTTATAATACCCCAAGTAATATATATTAATTCACAAGAATATATTTTAAAATATGTGCATGTCATTACCTTAAAATTATCTCTGATAATCGATAGCTTTACCGAAAAATTGAAATAGATAATTTAGTTGAAACTTAAAATTAAAATGTTTTTGTTTTATAAAGTAAATTTAAAATGTGCTAGGAATATTATTAGACTAACTAATATGATGTGGTATAATCGAGTTATTTTAATATTAATTTTAAGATATAATGAACAATAAATCAGAAAATAATTAATGAACTTTTTAAACAAATTTAATTATTTAACTGATTTAAAATACGTTGCTTTATTAAAAACAATATTTCTCCCAGAAGTAAAAAGTTGCTCGATTGAAATTGTAATATTAGCATCAAAAATAATTAATTACAGTCATAAATTAAAATTAAAATCGATTAATCATTCGTAATAATAAAATATGATAAATGCTAGTGTTTAGTTCAGTCATTAGTGTATGGACATATATTTATATGTAAAATAACCAATTTAAAGATTGTATAATAAATAGACAATCCACAAATAATGACATTCACAGTTCTTAAAAAATCATGTGATATCTGCCTTTTTTTGTCTATGTGACTTCAGTTGATAATGATTACAACGTAATCGAAAGTATTTCTACTCAATTTATATATTACTATTGTAATCATTAACCGTTGTTATAATTTTACATGTATATATACATTGATTTAGAGTTTGAAATAATGATTGTATAGTTTTGAAAATGAATATTGTGATTAATTAAATATCATAATTATATGATTTTTTAAAAAAAAAAAAAACGATGAGCGAACTTTAAAGAAAACAGCATTTTATATCCAACTTCACTTGTATGCAATGTGTTTGAAAAAAGAAATAAAATAGAGTATAGAGATGTTCTTTTAGTTATAGTTTAGAATATATTTTGTTATTCTGTGATGTCAATCTAACCATTAAACCATCACCTTACCATTTCTTATGCTTATACAATCTATTAAAATAATAGCAACTATTTCCAAACAGTAGATAGCCCTATTGTTTGGAAAGAATTGCTACTGTTTTGTGATGTCAATTTTATATAGGTATTATGCATGATTCAAATTATGTGTATACATAAAGTTGAGAATCGGAATTCAGTTATCAGTATGTGTTTCATCTTGAAGAATAATATTGAATTTACTTTAACCATTTAATATTTGGTGCTACTTTAGAAATGATTTAAAGCTTTATTAGTTTATGTATGATCAATTATTAATATAGTGTATTTCTTAGTATTATACCATATACAGTTGATATGCTCTGCAACATGAGATATTGTAAAATGTCAGAGTCATCAATAATTCAAGATAATCCAGAGTGATTATTTTCTTAGTTTTTAGTAATTTGCCACAGTCTGTTTGTTAATTTGTTTTTATTATGAGCCATAATATAATACCTTTTTTGAGAGGTTATTTTATGTATATCATAGCTGAAGTATTAATTAATGTTATTTGAGAAGAAAGTTTTTTATGCAATTGAATTTAATTATTTAACAATATGATAGTATTTGTCTTTTAATGATTTCTACAGTTGACTCTATTTTGAATTCTAACCTGATCATATTTAAATTTGTAATCACTTATGGAATGTTATAGAATCATCTGTCTTTATTGTTAGTTCTTGAAAAATAAATTTATTTGAAAGCTTATAAAATATCCACTTTTTACACTACAATTCTTTTGTTATAGATTCTTGGTCGAATATATCAAAAGAGGATCTTGATCTAAGGTGAGTTTTAGATGGCAATGTGATATTTTGAGCTATATATTAAAGTGATTCATGAATCACAATTTGGATATTTCTGATGTAGATCTAATTTAATTATGAGCACCAATGTTGAACTGTTGTTATCTGTCAGAGTATGATGTTGTTCGTAACCTGAATTTCTACTGATTATTTTAATTCAATTTGACTATAAAAAATAAATAATATATATTATTATAAACACCAACATCATGAGAGTAGTTGGTGTAAATATTAGAATGTCTTTATTCTGATAGAAGAATTTTAATATATTTAGCTAGCTTGTCTAACTTTAAAATGTTTAAAAGAATAATATACTCAATCATGGGGCATTTGATATATATCTGGAAAATGATTCCATGAACAAACTTTCATATAATTCATTTTCACCTTTTTTTTCAGTTCTTTTATTTATTTGTTTTCAGTAGTGATTTTTTTTTTAGTTACACTTGCATTTGGAACAGCAATTCACTCTATTATTGTATAACAAAACCATCTATTACAAGCATGTGTCAACAATGGATATTAGATGTTGGTACCAATCTGTAAAACTATTGTTTTAATGCAGATGTCATAAGTAAAGTGAGACTTGTAAGGTGCTAGGGTCTAAGCCTACATTTACATTAGGAATGTGATTTAGTGTTATATTTTTTCTAAGTAAAATCCTTTCTATATTTATTGCTGTGCAAGTAGAAGTAATCTTACTGTACATTTATTTTCTAATCATAGCATATCAGAATGTTACTTGCAGGCATGAATATTAGGCACAGTATTGTCTAATTATATCTACCTCTAATCAAACGATAAAAACTCTGTAATTGGTCACCAATAATGTGTTAAATACTTTAAAATGTTTGCCATGTCTTTATTGTTATTGATATCAAGGTTGCATTTAATCAACAAATTATGCAAAATGATTCTCAGATTTTGTATTTGGTAAATTCCTCAGAAAAAAAACCTTCACTGAAGTAGGAAATGAAGAATTTAACTTTAGATAAAAAAATCCATAAATCCATCAACTAAAAACCACATGGATGGATAGAGGGATAGAGAAATGACATAATCAGAAATATAAAATAGATCCAATGTCAACTAAGAATAACAAAGATACATATAGTAATTATTTTTGTTTTTTGTAATAAACTTTTTCTGATCCATTAGAGCTGCTCCAGAGACAATAGAGATACAATCTAAAAAGAGTAGTAAAAAGTATAACTATTAATTTTAATGCCAAATGTAGTTTGAAAGTGTGGTAGACATTGGAGTTCAAGGTTTGTGGATTACGACTCAGTTTTATCATAATGTTCAAACTTGCTATAAACTCCGGAATAAAAAACCAGAGAGACGATTCCAGGTGGAAGATCAGAGAGACATACTATATAGCTAACACTGCACACCCCATCAACCGTAAAGATTCATCTAACCCCCTCTCCAAGAAAATGGACTCTCTGATTCTTTTCTATTTTACATATATTTAAATCTCCTCTGTTATACATATACAAACTCACACATCTTTTTTCACTATCTTATAATATTCTCCAGCTATGAATATGGGAGCAGTAAAATAAACTCTTTGAAAACGCTTAACCTTAGTTTTATTTTATTTTTTCGAATTCATAAACTTCTCTTCAGCTGCGTCTTAGCGCACTATTTATGATTTATTAAAAATACTAATAAATGTAATTAAAATTAGCACTATATGCACCCACGAATTCCTCCATGCATGCGCACATTAAAAGGTATGCGTAAGCATGTATTAAAGATTAAATACAAAAATGATACAGTTTTTTATTTAAATACTACTCCCTGAGTGGCATTGGAATGATATAATATAGTGGTAACAATTTTAAATGTAATTGGAGGCCTTAAAATAAAATAAAAATCTGGTGGAAGCATAAATAAAGAAGAGGGATTAAAAAATGTTGAAAAGTAATTAATTAGTACATGTTTCACCTGCTGTATAATATAAAGTTAGAATTGTAGCAATTATTTTATTTTCCAAATAACTACACAAAATGCAAGTTATAATTGGTTAAGATTCAAATTCACCATCAGGACTTCATAAGCAAGTGTTGGTAGGAAACATGTCATGCGTTAGTGCAAAATCCTGCATGCATTAGCAAGAATATGTGCATATAATGACATATTTACAATATGATACTATAAATAAGTGACACGTAGAATGTTTTTTAATTGCGTGACAAGTTGTTAACAATAATGCAATTGCATTAAATATTTAAATATTCATATTGGATATCTTCAATTTTTATGGATTACAGATTACATACAAAGCAAAATATATTATTATTATTTTAATAAAATAATTTGCACGAAATTACTTTTATATATTTTCTTACATAACTACTGTATGTTTCTGGGTCTTCTTGTGTTGCACAATAGTATTTGAAGATACGGTCAATACATTTGGCCTATCTTTTATTATAGTATTAATAAAAGAGGGGAATCAAATATATAAAAAAACTGTTACTTTTTAATATTTATTTCTAATTACTGATTCACATGAATTAATTGGTAAATAAAAAATATTTAAATAAAGTAGTACTAAATTAAAACTATTAATGGATATTTAATTGCATATATTTTTGAAATTGATTATTTTTTGATAAATTTAGTTCGATATTTGATAATTTTACATGTAATATACGCACTCATATATATACATATATATATAATAAAAATAAATAAATAAAAAAAACGATAAAATAAGCTTGTTTAGAAATTTTTGTTCTTTATTATCTACTGGTAATTACAAGCTATATAGGTAATGTGATTCATCATTTGGTTTTATTATATATATATATATATATATATATATATAAAATATATATATATCATATATATATATATATATATATATATATATATGATCACTATATATAGCTTACCAATAGCTCTGGTCAAGCCTTATTTTATAAGTGCCAAAAGAAAAAAAATTCAAAATCTCTATCGGAAAGTCCTTATCTCCAGACCAATTGGTTTTGAGCTTATGGCTCACCTCAGTGGAGCGCTGGGACTCTAGAAACTAGATCTAAAGTACTAACTCGAAAGTCAGCATTTATAAAACATGTTACTATCACTTTGAAAGCCTAAACTTTTCAGACACGTAAATGTCTTCAAATCCAGTTTTACAAACCAGATAGCTATATGAGTCTGAATTCAGCTCAGTTTTATCATATAGTAATAACCTCTGCAATATAGAATCACAAAAGCCTTCAAAGGCACACTTATACTAATTAATAAAACAAGTCATAAATTTCATAACTTGCTTTTAAGCTTGCATTTAAATGATCACTAGATGGAGCTTACTCTTAGTTCTAATCAAGTTTTATTTTATAAGTGCCGAAAGAGAAAGAATTCAAAATCTCTATCAGAAAGTCTCTATCTCCAGACCAATTGGTTTCAAGCTTATGGATCACCTCAGTGGAGAGCTGGGACTCTAGAAACTAAATCTAAAATACTAACTCAAAACTCAGCACTTATAAAACATGTTACTATCAATTTGAAATCCTGAACTTTTCAGACACGTAAATGTCTTCAAATCCATATTTACAAACCAGATAGCTATGTGGATCTGAATTCAGCTCAGTTTCACCATATAGCTGAATTCAGACCCATATAGCTGTCTGGTTTGTAAAGCTGGATTTGAAGACATTTACATGTCTGAAAAGTTCAGGCTTTCAAATTGATAGTAACAAAATTTATGACTTGTTTTATTAATTTATATATATATATTAATCATAATAAAAACAATAAATATAACAGTAATAAACTATTATAAACAGTCTTTCAATTCACAGAAGTACTTTCGGTTAATTTCTTAAACCTGCCTCAACTGCCATTAAATCAGATAAAATATATATAATAAACAAATACCTCTGAAATAAATCATACAACATTTAAAATACCAAGACATAAAAATAAATAATATCTATAGCCAGCTTACAGCCTGTCTGTCATCTTGAATAGCATTTTAAAGTTAAAATGTATTTTTTTTAATTTTAAAATTTTAACTGTAAAATAACTATTCCAAAGCTTTTTTGTTTATATATATATATATATTATAACGATCCAAAAGAAAGTGAAGATCGAATCTTATCATAATCTGCACTACAAGGGCGCCATCTAGGCATTTGAACCTAGAAAAATTTATATAGTAGGCAGATACGTAAGTTAAGATCCCACTTTATTTTATATTTAGACCATTAGCCCAATGTCACTAGCTCAGTGGAACAGCAGAGATTTATATTTTATAATAAATTCTTATCTAAGAATATTTTTTTAAAAAAGAACAAAATAAGCCACTGCCAATAATTAACACATAAACATTTATTTACACACACATATATATAAAATTTAGCATTATTATTTTAGTATGTTTACATTTTAAAGGCTGCAGAAAGGAGTTTGCTATTAACTGAAAGGAGACCCTTTGATTCCTCTTGGAGGCCTTAAAGGAACCGAGCAGGGCAAATTCCTAATGTCCACTCCATACGTTCTTGTCGTTGCAGCTGTTATTACTATATGTTTATTCATATAGTATACGAACATGGATGGGCTGCTCACCAACACGCATTAGCCAGCGTGGTGAGTTTATTGGCTTTTTACCTCTGAGTTTAAGATCAAGAAACACCATGGTCTTTCTTCTCAGTGCCTGATAAGGCAGAATGAATGTTTGTGTAAATGATAAAGATTTTTCCCAATTATACAATTATGACAGACAAAAATAAAGCATGGCCCTTAATCCCAGGAGGCTGTAAAGTCACCAACCAAGGCAGCGGTTGGTGGCCGAAGGCGGAGGGTGCTAAGAATATCCTGGAGGCGGACCCAGGCTGCCATTTGATGACGACTTTTTATTTAGGTACTTACAACTGCAGATCACTTTCAAGTGAAGGAAGATTGCAAGAATTAGAAGAAGAACTCTCTTATATTAAATGGGACATTATTGGACTTTGTGAAGTTAGAAGAAAAGGTGAAGAGACAATTGATTTAAAAAGTGGACATATGCTCTATTATAAAGGCACAAATATTGGAAATACAAGTGGAGTAGGATTCATTATAAATAAAAAGTGGAAGAACAATATTGTGGAGATTGATGGTGTATCAGACAGAGTGGCAAGATTAGTTATACAACTTAATAGCAGATATCAAATGCAGATAATTCAGGTTTATGCCCCAACAAGTTCTCACAGTGATGAAGTAGTAAAAGATTTTTATATGGATGTACAAAAGGCTTTTGATCAGAGTAAACAACATTTTAAAATTGTTATGGGAGATTTTAATGCTAGAATTGGTAAACAAATGAAAGATGAAAGTGTTGTAGGTAATTTTGGTTATGGTAATAGAAATGAGAGAGGACATAGACTTGTGGAGTTTGCAGAGAAGGAAAAACTTTATATTATGAATTCTTTTTTTGAGAAAAATGTTAGAAGGAAATGGACATGGAAGCATCCAAATGAAGGTACAGCAGAATTGGATTATATTTTGACTAACAGGAAATACATATTTCAAAATTGTAATGTTCTTAATAAATTTAACACAGGAAGTGATCATCGATTAGTAAGGGGTCCGATACATGTTAATGTAAAACTGGAGAGTCAAAAATTATTAAGAAAAACTATATTTACAGTTGATATTCCTAATCTTCAGAAACATTCTAATGAATTTAAATTAGAACTTACAAATCGGTTTCAAGTATTAGTAGATTTTGAACATGATTCAGATTTGAATGAAATTAATATGAAAATAACTGATACACTTTTAAAAACTGCAACAAAGATAGCTGGTAGAAAAAAGCAGCAATTGACTAATAAAATTTCTACTGAGACTAGAGAACTTATGAAGAAAAGAAGGAATATGAAGATACGCAAGAATGATGCATTAAAAAGAATTGAATATCTCGAATTTTGTAAAATGGTGCGGAAAAGAGTTGAAAATGATATAAGAAAGTATAACTGTGAACTAGCAAGAAAAGCTGTAGAAGAAAATAAAAGTCTTAAGAATGTAAAACAACATTTGTAGGAAATTTATATCTGCAATAAGGAAAAAAGATGGAATTATTACTAAAAAGAGGGATGACATTATGAAATTGGTAGAAGATTTTTATCAAGAATTATATAGTAATAAAGAACAAGTACCTCCTATATTTATTACATCTTCCGAATTGCCCAGAATTTTAAATGAAGAAGTGAGAAATGCAATTAAATGTATGAAAAAAGGAAAGGCTCCAGGTAATGATGGAATTATAATTGATATATTAAAAGAAGCAGGTGAAGAAACAGAAAAAATATTAGCAAAGTTATATACCAAATGTCTAAATGATAAAGATGTACCGGATGATTGGAAGAATGCAGTAATAATATTAATATTTAAAAAAGGTGATAAAGAAGATATTAGAAATTACAGACCTATCAGCCTTTTATCAGTTTTATATAAAATTTTTACCAAGATAATTACAACTCGTCTACAGAGAACCTTGGATTTTCACCAACCAAGAGAACAAGCTGGATTTAAAAGTGGTTTTAGTACAGTAGATCATATTCAAGTATTGAGAGAAGTTATAGAAAGGACAAATGAATATGAGTTGTCATTATGTTTTGGATTTGTAGATTATGAAAAGGCATTTGATTCTATAAACATTTCTTCAGTGATTAAAGCATTGGATCATCAAGGTATAGATCCAGGATATTGTCATATTTTAAAGAATATTTATAAAAATGCAACAGCAACAATTAGATTACATAATGATACTGGGAAAGTCAACATTGAGAAAGGTGTAAGACAAGGTGACTCCATATCTCCAAAACTTTTTACAGCAGTGCTGCAAGAAATATTTTGTGGATTAAAATGGGAAACTAAAGGAGTGAAAGTAAATGGAGAGTATTTAAGTCATTTAGATTTCGCAGATGATGTAGTTGTTTTTGCAAATAATGCTTCCGAGCTGCAGGAAATGTTGCAGGAGTTATCAGATGAAAGTAGGAAAGTAGGACTAAAGATAAATGTTAAAAAGACTAAAGTAATGTTTAATCGATTTGCTCAAAATATGAAAATAAAGATTGATTATGATGAATTAGAAGAAGTTAAGAGTTACAAATACCTTGGTCAGATTATTAATACAGATGGAAACATAATAGAGGAAATTAATCATAGAATTAAACTTGGTTGGAGTGCTTTTGGTAGAAATAACTTGATATTAAAAGGAAATATGCCTATGTGTTTGAAAAGAAAGGTTTTTAACAAATGTGTTTTACCAGTTCTTACTTATGGATCTGAGACTTGGACACTTAATAGAAGATCAATACAGAGACTTCAGACCACTCAAAGAAGTATGGAGAGATGTATGTTGGGAGTAACAAGAAGAGATCGAAAACGCAATGTATGGGTAAGAGAACAAACAGGTGTTACTGACCTCATTGAAAAAATTAAAAGATTGAAGTGGAGTTGGGCTGGACATATTGCTAGAAGAGATGATAATAGATGGACAATTGAAATTTTAAACTGGATTCCAAGAGATTGTAAAAGACCCAGAAGGAGACCACATGTAAGATGGATGGATGAAATAAGAAAATGTGTAGGGGTGATGTGGAGAAGAGAAGCTAAAGATTGGAGAAGATGGATTAAACTTGGAGAGACCTTCATCCTGCCATGGATTGATAATGGTTGATAATGATGATGATGATGACATTTTAAAATTTTACTTACATTTTTAACTTTGATTTTAGATTTTAATTTACATTTTTAATTTTTTATAAGTTCACACAGATGGATTTATAAAAGTTTGTTTTATTTTGTTGATTATAGATTGGTTACACAGATTACACGGTTAAAAACATTTCAAAATAAACATAAATGATCAAAATATAAAGTCATTGATGGAAATGCAGAGGGAAATTTATAAGAAACCCAATGGCATTCATCATAAGATGCCACATAGACACCAATAACTTAAAAGACATCTGAAATAAATACATCTTAGATACTCACCATAAGGTATCAGTATTTACTGAATGTCTATATATTTTGATCAAATATGAAAACCAAAAACACAACCGTTAACGAATCCATGCAAGCGTCTATACCCAACTTAAATTTAATGCATTTTTATTTAGAGTGTTGAGTATGAATAGACTACATAGATTGCATTTGAAAAGAAAAATATTTTATCCCTTATTTAACCTTAGGCCAAAAGTTTGCAGTTAAACCAATGTCAATCCATCTAATATATCGATGTGTTCAATGTAATATGAATACGACAGCACAATTATAGGTTAAGAAAATAAATTGCCTCTCGTCCAGATAGGAATACTACATCTATCTGATGAGAAGAGCAATAAATAAAAACTCCATAGGAAGGAACTGCAGTCTCCGACTTATAATTCCTTCCATAGGCAAAATGAGAGTGTGCGGCGTATAAAGCAATTCTGCCCATAGCGAATCTCATACTACATCTACTAATTACACCAATATATCCAATCCATTGACCTAATTCAACCATGAAACGAATAAACTAAGATTACCTCCCCTAATATAACTTTACAAATCTATATAGCCATTCATGCCCAACTTAAGTTTAACATTTATATAAACTAGTTTAACGAAAACAGAAATCATAATAAAAACTTAAAGAACAAAAAAAATAAATAAATAAATGGAAATGATTTTACAAAAGAAATACATTAAATAAAATTACTTATTAATAAATTAAGTTGGTCAGATAGGATTCTATTGCAATTATTTTAAATATGAAACAAGTTTTAGAATTAAAGTTCTTATTGTTTAGTACACTGGAGTTTTAGAAATATATTTAAAGCTTAGAGTTCAAAAAGTTCTTATGATTTTAAAATATTCCTTTTTATCCATTGTTTGCCATTTGAACATGAATTCCCATGCTGTCCTAAAGAGATTGGTATTTTGTTGGCCATTTTATTTATTCATCTGGAGATTTTTTACTTTAGCTGGTCCTCAATGTAGAAAACAATAGGTCATTTCTCTTTTCTTTTGTTATAACAACTGAAGGAATTGAAAGTGTGTCTCTCAATGCCTTAATCTCCAACTCTCTGAGTTAACACATCTCAGTCCTCTCTTAAATTTTCTTCAATCACCCCAATTTATTTCCAAACTTCTTTTATATGTAACTTTAGGATCCATTGGACATTACTACATCGATGATGATGATCCTTCCATTGAGGTCCAATTTCCCGATGGATTTCTTTCATTGGCCATTAGTTTCTATTGTTTTCCTATCTGACCATTGCTTATATATTTAAATGCCCAAGGGCTAGTTCACTTGGACTAATTAAAATAATCATTTTCATTTTTTTTTTCAATAACATTAATTAATTGGTTTTGTACAAACTTAGATATATTTTTATCTCTAAATCTTTACTGACAATTTAGTTTTAAAATACTTTTTCTTTTTTTTAATAAAGTTTCTTTTTTTTTAATTTGTGACTTTATATATATGAGTTTAGTATAGAATTTTAATTTTCAATTTTTTTAATTCTTAAAAAAGAAGTTTTATTTGTGAACTTTTATTTTTTTTCATGTTTAATAATAAAAAAATAATGTAACATCGTATGTGCTCATTACAATATATATATAATGATCAAAGAATAAATTCCAGTTTATTAGCTTCACATTAGTATTTGAGTTTATCTTTTGCCATCTTACACAAAACTATTGTATACTTGATAATACACTGCTATTTTAATAACAATCTATTGCAAACATTTTGGTTTTGGTAAGAGAAATTTTATTTTCCAATTACACTTTTCCCCCTACATATGATGGACATTAACATGAGGATTTGTCACAATGATCATCATCAATTTTTATTTGTTATTTTGATTAAAAATTAATTTTTTACTACAAGGACTTTATTCACGTGTTTCAAAAATGTGTAGTAGTGTGCAGGTTATTAAGAACATGTATAAAACATTGTGATTATATATATGAACAGAGTACATTAATAACATTTTTTAAATGTATACATCAACTAAAATATGTTTACTCAATCAATTTTTGTCTAAAAATTTTTAAGACTAATTCTGTCTAAGGAAAAATTGCTATCATTATAAATTTAAATTATTTTAACTGAAAGAAAAAGGAAAAAAATATTTTATGCATTATCCAAGTAATTATATAATTAAATGATACTAATCATAAATTGAAAAAAAAATCACTTATTTAAATTACAACCAATACTTTCATGACCTGTTTCTGATATCCATACTAATGAAAATTTCATCACAAATATAAAAAAATATTGGCAAAAAAGTACAAATTTAATCAAATATAAACTGTCTCTTATACAGCAATAAAAAGTATCGATAAATTTTAAAATATTAATATTTAAAGTTAATTTTATTTAACTATTTTGTATTAGGTATTTTATATCTAAAGAATCATTGCCAAAAGAAACTCCAAAAAGATTTAATCATTTTGTTATATTTCAGATTCAATCTTATCTTGATCAGATTAAACATTTACCTCCACAGACCAATAGTTATATAAATAGATAAGATATATCCAATGGGTGATAATTCTCAGAGAATTCATTGTTTTCATTATGGATAAGGTTCTGGCTATAAAATAGTCAATCCAGTTGAAGGTAAAGTCAGCCAATAACAAATTACTGTCAGACCTGAACTGCAGTACATTATCCACTGTATGGCTAAAGCAGTGAGGCAAGCTTACAATAAAACTTGAAGCTTCTAGATCATGATCAAAGTATATCTGGAATTGTTGATTAACCTAGAAAGACATCCAAAGGTTCCTTATAGCATAGTTGCACGACAGCTAATTTCTATACCTCAGCCAAAGTATCAAATATACAGTATAGTATATATTATTGTACACAATATATATCTATCTATCTATCTATCTATCTATCTATATATATATATATATATATATATATATATATATATATATATATATATAAATTATTAATCAATGTCTGTATTCCAATTATAATAAAATATATATAATTATTCAAAACAATACAATAATTAATACAGTAACAATATTTTAAACAAATATATACCAATTTAATAGAAGTACTTTCAACTATCTATGTAGTCGTTGTCAACTAGACTCAAATTGTATTAGAAAAAACCATTACAAATGTAAACAAAAGTAATACGTCATACATCAATTTTCCCACAATTCATTAATTTTTATATTGGCTGCCTGTCTATTTATCAACTGTTGTATAGGCATATTGATTTTTTAGTATTTATTCTAGATTATTTTTATTACTATATTTATTTTGTTTGATATCATTTATATATATCTTATATTCATTTGCAGTAGAATTATTTATTATAAAACTGTTTAAATATAGGTTAACAATTATTTGTAATAAAAATAAAATGTTTCAAGTATTAAAATAAAAATATTTCATTATGATAAAGCTTTATACACCATGATTATTGAATGAACACTCATTTTAATATAACCCAGAGATGAATATTTGTCATTTTTAAAGTGATATATAAATCAAACTACACTAGAACTGTAAAGTGGATTATTTTTGTAAATAAAGTACCATCTTAATTTCATTTTTGGTTTATATCATGCACCACAGATGTCAAGTTTTAGGTTTTTATAGTACAGAATATATAAATATGTATATATATATATACAAAAAGTAAATAAATTTAAGCTCAATTTATTAATCAAAATCAAATTAAAAAAATTCAACTATCAAATTACCTTCTCATAATTCTAACTCACATTACAATTACCTTTAATATTAAAAGACATTTTAAATAAATTATTACATACTTTATAATAATTATAAAGTATATACTTCTTTATTTAAACTCTGAATGCACAATACTGTAATAGGCAAAATTCTCCAAACAGTAGTGCCATTGTGCCACTCAGTGCCAACCAGAGTAATCAATAGATGCCAGAAGGCTTGTGCATAAAATCCAGATCTAGTGCTCTTCCGATCTCCAATATCCCCATACTAGTTTCTGGCTTGTCACCTTCATCAGTAAGGAGCTTTGGATCTGAGAGCACTGCACCTAGATCTTAGGATCTAATGTAACTCTCCAGCAGCCACCTTTTATCTCTACTTAACTACAAAACTATAAGATTAAAATTGAAAACGCAATAATATTTTCAAGCTAAGCTCAATAGCTTATATACTCATATGGGTCTGAACTCAGTTCAATACCCATACATTTTGGTGTCTTTGTATGGGTACTGAACTGGGTTCAGACCCATATGACTATATAAGCTATTGAGCTTAGATTGAAAATATTGTGTTTTCAATTTTAATCTCATAGTTTTGTAGTTAAATCGAGATAAAAGGTGACTGCTGAAGAATTGCATTAGATTCTAAGATCTAGGTGCAGTGCTCTCAGATTCAAAGCTTCTCACTGACGAAGGCCACAAGTCAGAAACTAGTCTAGGGATATTGGATGAGTAGCACTAGATAGGGATTTTATGCACAAGCCTTCTGGCATCCACTGATTACTCTGGTTGGCACTGAGTGGCACTAATGTATGGAGAGTTTTGCCTGTTTTAATAACAGTAATGTGCTAGCATAAGAAATAGTAATCATGTGATGTTTAGTGGTTTAAATCTGTAATAAATATTTACAAATTAGATCTTTAGAATCATTTAATAAAATTGCAAAAAGGCCATTTTGATCAATCCAATAGTTATTTGCAACTTTATATGTGTTAACAGACTTCATAATTTTAAATATTATAAATTTTAGAAAATAGCTGTTGCTTATTTTTAGAATTATTAAAATTAAACGGATATATACAGTATTATGATTATTTGATAGGAAACTACATATATATGATTTTAAAACTACCTTGATTAGACTTATCAAATGCCTAAAAACATTAGTTTACTCTATTTCTCCGCTATGCCTTGTGAGTCTGACTAAAAATCTTTTTATTAAACAACATATCAATTACATTAAAGTTTTAGAGAGAAAATAACTAAAAATAATTAATGTTTTTCTTTAATCTCACACACATCTTCAGATTTTTTTTTCTCCTTAACTTATCGGAAGGAGTAACTTTTTAATATTTTTTATTTTAAATTCTTCTCCCTCTCAAGAATCATCGATTGAAAAGTTTTAAATGATTATTTTATTTTTTGTAATAAGTTTTTCTAAATAGCATTGATTTTATTTATGTTATAAGACCTTTTAAAAGTTTTTATAGAATGAAGAATTTTAAAAATGCTTTCTAATAATTTAAGAAATGATAGCTAAGGAGGAAAAATAAATAGAGATTACTTACGTCATCTAGATTTTGTAGATGATGTAATTATTTTTGCAAATAAGCCAAGCATTGGTGGTCGAGTAGTCAGCAAAGCTGTCTTACAAGCAGTTGTCCCAGTTTATCTGGTTCGCTTCCCGATGCTATGACACATAAAAATAATGCTTTAGAAGTTCAGAAAATGTTGCAAGAGTTATCTAATGAAAATAAGAAAATAGAACTAAAGGTAAATGTTTAAAAAACTAAAGTAATGTTCAATGGATTTTTTTAAAAGAGAAAATTAAGATTGGATAATAATGTGTTAGAAGAAGTTAACAAGTACAAATACCTTAGTCAGATTATTACTATAAAAAAACATAATGGAGGAAATTAATTATAGAATTAACTTGGTTGGAGTGATTTTGGTAGAAATAACTTAATATTAAAAGGAAATATGCCTATATGTTTGAAAAAAAAAAAAAGATTTTTAATAAATGTTTTATCATTTCTTACTTATAGATCTGAGGTTTGTACACACAAAAGAAGATCAGTACAGATACTTCAGCTCACTCACTGAAGTATGGAGCAATGCATATTAGGAGTTAAAAGAGATTGAAAACAAAATATATGGATGAGAAAATAAACAGGTATTATTAACATCATTGAAAGTGTTAAGAGACTGAAATGGTGTTGGGGTAAATATATTGCTAGAAGAGATGATAATAGATGGACAGCTGAAATCTTGAAAGGGATTCCAAGAGTTGTAAAAGATATAGAAAGAGACCACATGTGAGATGGAAGGATAAAATAAACAAGTGGACTGGGGTGATGTAGAGAAGAGAGACTAGAAATTGGAGAAGATAGATTGAACTTGCAGAGACTTTCATTCTGCACACGATTTATGATGGTTAAAATGATGGGGAATTATGACAAATATGTGTTTATGATCACAAAATTTTTTTTAGTTTTCTGGATTTAATTTTTTTTCTAAAATTGTTTTATTTCATTGCCAACATGCATTTTAATAAAACAAAATTTTTGCTTAGTCTCATTGTAAATATTATGCTGGATGTTGATATTAGTTTTTTATCCAGTTTTTAATTGCTTAGTTACAATGTGATTGAATTCTAATTAAAAAGAAAGTATGGAAAATTTAATTAACCCTTCAATATTTACAGATATAAAGTTTTTGTAAATTTTCTACTATGTATATCCAAACTCTTTATAGGATTATAACAAGTGATTATAGTTTAGAAATTAAAGCATTATAGTGAAATATTATTATTTATTTATGAAGAATTTTATCCGATAATAAAGTGTACATTTAATTTTAGTATTTTTCCTCCAACCATTCTTTTTAATTAACGATTAATATTATCTTTAATATCCTTTTATTTTGACTTATTATCTTTTTCGGAAAGCAATAATATAAAAGGATAAACTTTGATCATAGTTATGTCAACAGGAAAAGATAGTTTCAAAATAACGCAAATGAATGAAATTATAAAAAAATATCAAAAAATAAGCATAATGTTCTCCCTATGATTGTTAGAAAATGAAGAATATTTGAAAGTGTATAATAATAATAATATTTATTTAATTATAATAATAAACAAAACATAAACAATTTCAAACAAGATGAGATTTTTATAAGGAGTCGTATATAATAGCTACCAAATTTATTCAAATTAATTACAAAAACAAATACTACTATTGTTATTACTAATATTCATAATAATAATATTATAGCTAAAATAATATTTTATTACCGTGATTAAAAAGTACTAAATATATTTGATTTTAATAAAAGCACATTAAAAAAAAAGCGCTCTTTGTAAATAATTTTAAATAAAAATGCGTCTATTGTTAGGTTATCCAGGTGGCAGATATTTTAATATTCTTCCAATATGAATGTTAATTAAAATCCAACAAACAATATTGATTTCTGCTGCCTTATAAGAAAAGACGACTGACCAAAAGTTACACATTGTTTCTAATAGTCTTTTCTATCATTTCTACATGCTTTTTTTTTCTATTCTTTTTCTATTTATTCTTTTTAATTTTACTATTCTTATTAACGTAGGTTATTATAAAACCAAATAATTGAACATCTTTCACATTATAGACTATCTTTCTAAAAGAATGAAAATATGGTTTGTGTATTTGAGAAATTATATATGTTTCGTAATTCTCATTCTATTTTTTTTCTTTTGCATGCAAGTATGTATGAACATGAAAGTATGTAGGTATTGAGAACAGCAGTCATGGAAAATAAGATTAGAAGACTGGAATAATTACTAATAGGTCATTCTGAAACTAAATATAATATTAGAATTTTACTTAGAAACTTATATATTTAATAAGATCAGCTTAATAACCTCCTGCCCCAACAAATATGTATTAATATAAAATTTGGATTAAAAGTGATCTATTTTTAAATAGGTTTAGATCACCATACATATGGATTTCTAATTTGATAATAAAAATAATTGTAATATCATTACTGATGATGCTGACTAAACAGTAAAACATGATAGCAATAAAATTGAGAGTTCTAAAGTATATACATTCTTGAAATATGGAGATTCTTCAAGATCTAAAGATAGGATTGTACTTAGAACTAAGAAGCCATCAAGTTATACGATTAATATTGATAATTTTAGTGAGAAATTTATCTTTCAAAAAAAGGAAGTTTAATTGAATAGGTAAATGGCTAGATGTTGTTTTGGAAAGGCAGATATCAAGTTCGTTCGGAGCAATAGTATCTTGTGTAATACATTATACTTAAGAAGTAAAAATGTAAAAGTAGTTATAATCTGAAATTAAATTAATAATTGCATTTGAAATGTAACCATTTCCCAAACATATTGATGAAAAATTTGGGTATTGCTTTTTTAGAAGCAATTGTTCTGGATCTAAATTTCGTTAGCTATTAAACAGTAAATTTTCAATTCAAATGTTCAAAGTTCTCATGTTGCTGAGACACAAAAATTTATTAAGAAAAGTATTGAGAATCTAACTCTATTCTTGAATTCACTTAAAATAGGATTCTGATTGCTTTTCTAATAATAATTATAGTATTATTAGTGATTTTTTTTTTTTCATATGTCATAGCATCGGCTGGGACGCGAACCCACAACCGTCTGCAAACAACTACTTGCTTGCATGGTGGCTGCGATACCTCTCGGCTAACAACGCAAGACTATTATTAGTGATTTGATCAAAGGAATTAAAGGTTATTTTCAGCATAGAAAAATAACACAGTGAATTCAGAGGCTTAAAAGCAAGTCTTAAAATAACTTAGATATTGAAAGGCATAAGTTTACATTTGACAAAGAGCCTAAAAATGATGGTCAATTTAAAATGCAACCAAAATACAGTTATTTGCTGATCATGGTATATATAAAACATTTTTGATATATTGTAAATAGTTCACTGTCCTGGTAAGCATTGCATTAATATGATTAAATATATGGACCTCTTTTACATAATTTAAAGAAGTGGAGGACAATGATATAAGAAATTGTGATAGTTGCTTTAATAATAAAATAATCCAGTAATTTATTACTTGTGAATATAAATGTAAAATACTCAAAGTGACCACTGGAGTCATCATCCATATACCTTGAGTTCTAGAATGTGCTACTCTACCACTACTCTCCCATGCATTGTTTTTAATAAAATATGTATTATAATGATTATTTAGATTTGGATGGACATATCTTGCTTATGAAGCCAAACAGGTCTTTCTGATCTTAAAAATATAATGGTTGTAAGACCTGATAATACATGAGAGAATTTTTAAAATTCACTAATATTTTAGTTTCAAAGAAAGATAATTTTTTTTTAGGAATATGCAGGCTCATAAAAATGTGCTATTTGTTTTAAGGATGCTTACTACTTAAATTTATAAACAAAAAAAAAAGTGGGAATGCTACAATTAAAGTAATTATTATAAAATATCCAAATACTTTCATCAAGAATTTTATTAAATAAATTGCTTTCAGCAATAGATGTAATTTTGGAGTTTGAGTGTTGTTTATCTAGAAGCATTATAGACATAATTTTTATTTATCAGGAAAATGCAATAAAATGTCATGAGAATAATTATGATTTATCTGTAATAACTATAAGGCAGTTTTGGGGCATACCAACTACAATTAAGTATCTCATATTATTCTTAAGAGATATATTTGTTTTTATAATTGTCATTTAAAAATTGTGTTTTTTTAAAAATAAACATTCTTTACAATTGATATTAAATGTTTATATAAAAAGATTAAAAAAATATTGCCAGAAATTAAATAAAATTACTTTTGCTTAAAAGGATTCAGTTGGCTGCTTTCTTATATTCAGTTATTATAATGAAATAAATTTGCTTTTTATCATTTTTGCCATAGTTAAAATAAGTTCTATAACATTTTTTTTTAAAAAGTAGAAAAAAAAAAGATTTTTTGAAACTAATGAATTTTTTTAGAGCCATTTAGGTTAACAGTAGCATGAAATATTGCTAAACAGATAAGAAGGATACAAAATTTAAACTATACAAACTAAATTCAAACTAATTTGATATTTGCAAAATAGAGATATATTTAGGAAGGTACTATAAAAAATACCTGTTCAATTAAAAAATGTATAAACTTAAGACATTTAAAAATTTATAGCATTATTATATAGCTGTTCCAGATTTCTACTTTTATTTATTTGGGAAAAAGCATTAGACTCAGCTAATAAAAAAATTGTGACTGTATTTGAAATTAGAATATTATCTTATAATATTTATTTGCACTATAAATATTATATAAAATGGTATGAAAAAAATATTATTGATACATGAAAAATTCAAGATATTCAAAACAAAAATTGATGTTACAAACAGATGCGTTTTAGTTACAAATTTGTTTGTCATCTTTAAAAACAGTTGTCTTTGGAAGAGACATTTATATATACATATAAATCACATAGCATGAAATACTAGTTAAAAACAAATTTATACTAAAATTCTCTCATGGTCATAATTTTGTCTATTAATAAATAGACCTTCTCAAATGAAAAGATTTTGTTAATAGGCAAAACTATGGTCTTGAGAGAATTTTAATATAAATTTTGTTTTTAAGTTAGTATATAATGTTATATAATTTTCTATTTTATTTATTATTACTAATATAGAATTAGGCAGTATTTAATGATTTTTAATATAACAGAATGTTAAAGGACATGTTATACTATTATTTAATTCATTATTACTGTGAGTTTCATAACCTGTAAGATAACTTAAAAACAAATCTCACAGATATAGGGTACATACATCATATTAGATTGCAATTTAATATAGACTTAATTTTTTTTTAAAAAATAGTTATCAATCATTTTTTCAACCACACTTTAAATTTAGATGGTTTATTTTGTAAAAATAAGCCATGTTAAATTTAAAATAATAATAATAATAATAAAATTGTTGTTGTTGTTATTATTATTGTTGTTATTATTATTATTATTATGTTTCCAAAAAACTTTATTGAACTAAAAAAAATGTACATCAATTACTATTTGCACACATCTGTTTATAAGCCAGTCATTGAATTTCCATGAATGGGATGATGTGAAAAATTATATAGATCAAGAGGAGATTACAATTTTTATAAGGAGCATTACAATTAGATATTTAAAGCTGTGTGATATTTTGATTACATAGATTTATGGAAGTTATACATTAGTTTACATTTATAGTATTTAGTGATTACATATGTATATGGTAGAGTGAAACTTTTTTTTTTTTACAAAGATTTCTTAGTGTAATCTATACTGTGGTATGATTAATATCTTACATGGTTGCTATGTTACAATGAATTCATATAGGTGTATCTTGGGTTTCTTATGTTTTTATATCCAGTTCATTTATATCATTGGTTTGTTTTTCTAAATCTTGGTATCATATTGTTACTAGACAAGTTTATAGCTTTTCTATTATTTAAAATTTGTAAGCTTGTTTTTGTTGCATAGTTTCTGGTGATGATTAATGTTTTAGTTGTCATTGAAGATTTTTGGTGTCATCCACTTCATCATTTGACAAGATGGCAGCCATCTTTTTTATTTTAATGTTGTTAAATTGTTTTTGTTGCTGAAAATTTCTGAATTGATGTGAATCTTCATATAAAAGCTTCATAATTTAATGTTGATTCTTGATTTGAAATTTCTGAGTTTAAACTTAAAATATTTGCTTTTAGGTGGTTTAATATTTATCTTAACAACAAGCAGTAGAAATATGGATGACTGCTATGCTGTTAGATTTTATTGAAGCAAAATTATTTATTTTATGCAAAATCTCTGTAACTATTCAAGAGTCTTCCATAAAACTTATTTTAGATTGTTCAGCTTTGTTTGTTACCTGTGATTTTAGTTTGAAACATGTCAGTTTCACACAGTTATTTGGGGGGGGGGGTAAACTGGTAACCTTCATCTTGGCAACAAGCATTAGCAAGGTGGGTGACCACCACGTTGTTTGATTTTATTGTTGAAAAATTATTTTTATGGATAATTCTTTGAAAAATCATTTTGGATTGTCCAGTTTTGTTTATTACCTGTGTATATATTATTTTTTTCATTTGAGAAATGTTAGTGTTGCAGTATTTGGTGTTTAAACCTGGTAATCATTGTCTTGACAACCAGCAGTAGCAAGGTTTGCAGTGAGACTACCACTTCAGCTACCACCACCATTACTGCTACTGCTATGGCAATGGATGTAGCTATAGTTACTACCACTGTGGTAGTGATGGTGATGGCCACTGCTGCTGCTACTACTACTACTGCCACTGTTACTGCTGCTGCTATGGTTGCTGCTACTACTACTGCTGCTGCTACTGCTGCTGTTGCTGCTGCTGTTGCTGCTGCTTCTGCTGTGCTACCACCACCACCACCACCACCCCTACCTATAACCACCACAGCTGCTGCTGCTGCTACTGCTACTACTACTACTATTACTATTGGTTAAAGGTGAGTCATTCAGTTTTATGATCTTTTTGGCTTGAAAGTTTTTTAAGAAATAGACAATATATGATAAACATCTAGGGTGTTACTAATTATTTTACAATAGTTAATAATAAAGTTGAATTTAGATTTTATTTTGGTTTTAATTTACATAAATGACACATTTTTAATCCATTTGGAATCAAGGATTTATGGTTTTGCAAATGATACCACTGTATCATTTGCTGCAGCTTTATTCTAAAAAAATAATGATTTTCTTTTAATTAGAAAGTAATTAGCTTTCAATTGTTTATCTGTAAATTTGAATAAAAGGAAAGTAATACTTTTTTTGTTACTAATTTATTTCATATTCCCTTTACATCTATTTGTAATAAATATTTTTTTTATTGTAGTAATATTTGTGTTTATATTTTATTCTTTCATAATTATTCATATCTGGGAATATTTACTGATTAAAAATTTTTCTGCATAAATTATATTGATATTTTGTATTTTTGTTTATATAAATTAAATTATATGTTTTTTTTTATTAACCTGAGTTTTTATTTTGATCAACTTTAATTACTATTTATATTTTGTGTCGTCAAAGCTATTGTGTTAAAATATTTCTCTTTGAGGCAATATCTCTGAGAGATTTGTTCTACTTTTGCAATTTATGTTATTAAAGAATTATATGATCCATATTACTATTGATAGATCCTCATGCTACATCTGTTAGATATATTGACATTGCTCATAGCACATTAGATGTTGACCAATGCTTCAGCATCAAGCTTTCTTGATATTTATTGTAGGTGATTCCCATGCAGACATTATATTTTTGTTATAAATACATAATTATGTAATAAATTATAACTGACTAGAGCAAACTTTATCAAAACTTTTAGTTGGAAGTAGCTTTATTATGATGATCTCAGAACATTTAATATAATTATAAGCACGAGTGATGTAAATGTAACTAAAACAAGTTATACCACTAAACATCATATGATCACCATTTCTAGGTACAGTTCTCTCAGATCCAAAGCTCCTCACTGATGAAGGACACAAGCCAGAAACTAGTCTGGGGATATTGGATGAGTAGACACTAGATGGGGATTTTATGCATAAGCCTTCTGGCATCCATTGATTACTCTGGTTGGCACTGAGTGACACTACTGTATGGAGAGTTTTGCCTGTTTGAAAACAAGTTATGTTAAACAATATTTTATGTATTTTTCATTTATTTTATTAGGCTTAAATTGTGTTTTCTATTTTATTTGTTATATTTTAAACACCTTGCTTAATTTTTTTTATAAGGAGTTGTGATTGTATTATTTAGTTATTGTTTCTAAATATATAAATTACTATTGTTGTTATTATTTGATTTATAACATTGCAGGGTTATTAGCATTATAATGAAAAAAAAAACAAACAGATTTATAAGTTAAAAATTTATACTTTAATTCTGAAATAAGAAAAGTAAAAAAAATCTGTTTGGTGGGTTTCAGTATGTAAGTTCAATATTAAAACATGACATGACTTTCCAAACTGTCGTCCATTCATAATGTAGGATACACATCTATGTACAACTTGCATATTTTTTCTTCATGTTGTTGAAGTTTTCTAAGAAAATTTAGAATGTTTTTCAGGTTGCTGGGCAATAGCCAACCTAAGTAAGTAACTATTTAATCATTGATTGGTAGGTGGGTTCAATATATTTTTAGGGGATAAAATAAGAAAGAGATGGGATAAACCAGGAATTGATTAGCATGGTGAATAGAATCTTCCTCATTAACTATCTATAGAAAGCTACTGGAGAGACAGGTCTCCACAAAGGGTCATTTACTTATTTTATATAAAATGAAGTCAATTAAATTGAAACAAAATATTAATTGACCATAATTCAATCTATCAGATATACAGTTCAAAAAATATAAATTTTTTAAATTGTATATATGAAAATAAACTTTGTGGCATTAATAATTAAAATGAAGTTAATTAATTATTTTATTGGTTCATTTTACTTATCTTTTAATAAAATATTACTACGTACGAAATGACGCTCGTAATGAATGATTATATTTTGAGATTAAAGTAATTAATTATTATCATTTAATCATTTAAAAAAAAAAACACTAATTATTAAAGTCTAATCATTATTATATAAAATAAACGCTAACTTTTTTTTTATTATTGACAATTCAATAAAATATTTATTAAAAAAATTGAAAATTACCCTTTATTGACTAAGTATTTCATAACTTCTTATAAATTTGATTTCCTTAATATGAAATATATATATTGGTTTTCGATAAAACATATTATGCAAAAGTAAAAAATCAATTAAAAAAAATCTTTTAAAAAAATCCTAATGATATTTTACATCAAAAAATAAAGTTTTATATACAAAAATTTATTCAACTAGAATATATGACTTTATGTTTGTGTATATAGTACATACAAATTATCAACTACCACGTGGGTAATTAAAGTGCATGCACATACGTCACGTCCTAAGTCTATAGGCAAATCCCATAAGCCATTCTCGACCACTCTTTTTAAACTTTAGTATCTTTTGCAGTAGTTTTTAAATCTTTATAATGCTCCTTTCACGAAATATAATCTATGATTTTTTTTTGATACTCTTTTACAATTTATCTAACTTTTTCTTTATATTGTTTCTAATTCCAAAAATATGTTCTAACTAATTTCAAAGAGGTGATTTTTTTTTACTTCTGAAAGTTTGCTTAAATTGACAATAAAAAATAATCTTTAAGTCAAGCGTTGTTAGCCGAGAAGTCATCGCAGCTGCCTTGCAAGCAAGTAGTTGGTTGCAGATGGTTGTGAGTTCACCTCCCAGCCTATGCTATGACATATATAAAAAAAATCTTTGACACACTTTACATATTCTTTCTTGATGAAAGATATGTCATATTAATTTCAATTGTTTATTTATATTATAAAAAAAAAATTAAAAATTTGATGGAAATAATAAATTTTTGAAACAAAAAATACGTTACAAAGAAATCAAGTCATATGTCACATGACCTAATTTAATAAGCTTGTATTACAAATGTTACTTTCAAAAATCAAATTTTATTCACACTTTAAGGTCAATACCAAATGTTATATATAGAGCTCACAAATATGATGTTAAGAGCTTATTTGTGAGCTCTCTATATAAAAAATATGTTGAGATTGCTTGAATGTTTTTTTTTGATGCAAAAAGTTATCACAAGGTCATATATTTAGATTTTGAAATAATTATGTAATTAATTCTTAAATTATATTAGACTAGCAGAACCAAAATATCCCCATAATATACTGTATTTTCTCTATACCCCACACACATGTATATAACACTCCCAATTTTTTTCAGTAAAAAATTCAGATTACTCTATTTTTGGAAAATTATTATAAAATTAAACCAATAATCATCACATGATCACCATTTTTTATGCTTGCTTATAACTTATTATAAGCATAATTATTAGGATAGTGGTGGCTATGGTTATTAAAGAACCAAAGACACCAAAATGTATAGGTATTGAACTGAGTTTAGACCTATATGATTATATAAGCTAATGAGCTTGGATTGAAAATATTAATGTGTTTTCAATTTAAGACTCATAGGTTTGTAGTTAAATGGAGATAAAAGGTGGCTGCTGGAGGATTGCATTAGATTTAAGATCTAGGTACAGTGCTCTCAGATCCAAGGCTCCTCATTAATAAAGGTCACAAGCCTGAAACTAGTCTGGGGATATTGGATGAGTAGGCACTAGATGGGGATTTTATGCACAAAACTTCTGGTATCCATTGATTACTCTAGCTTGCTATGTGTGGCAATACATATAGTGAGTTTTGTCTGTTTATTATAAAATTCTATACAGAATAGAATAATCACCTATTAGTATTTATATATTAGTCTGGCAGTGATAAAAGTCACCAGCACAAACAAATGAGTGTATAAAAATGGAATTAAACACATTTAAAATCTTCGAAAAAAGATATATGTTAATTTTGTAAGTGAATATTAGATAATGTTCTGATGTGAAGAAAGTTATTAGTAAAAATGGGCTATGTTTATATGTGTTTGTTAAAATAAATACACATATATAATTAAAACAGTTATAAAAAATTGTATGTTAATATATATGCATGTATGTTGAAATGAAATTGATGTATAATTACCAAAACTTTAAAAGATTTCTCACAGTCAACCCAACAGATATCCTGACAACCAAAAATAGAGTTTATTAGCACAACTATAATATTTATAGCTTCTTGGAGTACCATCAATAATCAATCTTTCACAACAAAGATTAAATACTGGGAAGTCTATGAAATGATAAACAACTTCCAAATTTCACAATCTCCCACAAATCTAAATACAAATAATAAATCATTCATTAGGAGATTGGAGCACTGACATCTAGAACCAAATTACTAGAATTTCCTCATTAAAATTAATTTATCAGCTCTTCCCATTAATTATTTTCTATCACAAAAAAAATTCATTACAAAATTTGATCCAATATGTCAGCTCTGTCACAAAGAAGATGAGACTACAGATCATGTCTTGTTACACTATTCTGTACTCTAAATATATAGGAATATAATAGTTAGAAACACAGCTCCAAATATCAGCCATATTATCACTGTCAGAAGGATCAGAGAAAATCATATTCCCATTAATAAGACTTTCAGCATTTCTAACCATCACAATTTGGTGGATGAGATGCAAAATGTGTTTTAATGGAGTGTCTGGTTGCATGAGATCAGTGTTTTATAAAAAAAAAAAAATTAGGATTAGAGACTAGACAATTGCTTCACAATACCCGATGCAGGCAACATGGGCTCTGTTCAATACTGGGTGAGTGAGGGGCACAACAATTGGGTTGGTTCTTTTAATAACACAAGAAAAATATTACCAAACTCAATTAAATGGTTTTAGATTGATAAAAGTGACTGGCGCCATCTCTTTGGGATGTTCATGAGAGACAGAGTCTTTGTTAAAAAATTAAAAGTTAAATCGGTTTTTTTTCTCGAAAATTAAAACTATTTTTTAAGTAATTGCAAAATATGACATTTGGTTTGGATATCACTTGTAATAAATTTAGATTCTTAAAAGTTTACTTGTTTGAAGACCATTTTTCATAAAAATCATAAATGCACATATGTTTTATTTCCACTAAATGAAGTTATAGGTGGCAATTTTTTAAAATAAAAAATCTTTATAAGTTTAGATAGTGAAAGGTAATTTTTCATAAAAAACATAAATATGTGACAGCAGTGAGAAATATTGATTACTATCTTTGTTGTGAATATTTATGTGGTTATTGGTTGGGTTCTAATTATATGTGTTAATGGACGTTTGTATCTTTTCCAGTAAATAAAGTTATAGGTTGTCATTTTTCCAAATAAATTTTGCAGGACTGATACATAAGTGAAATCACACTGCCGAACTTATTTGTAAGTATCAATTCATTATATATATTAATAAAAAGAAAATCAGAACAACATTGTAAAATAAGAATCTTTACTACATATATATATATAAAGTGCAGCTTATTTTCTTCACTCTCTAATTGTTTTTAAAGAGTGAGCGATATATGAGAAAATGGCTATATACTTTTGGTTTGCCATTTAGAAATGTATGCTAACGTTTATTTAATTGATTAATTATTTAAAAGTAAATCTTCATCCTGTCAGAGTTAAGACTGCAGTATAGTAATGTATCCAAGAAGTAGAAAAATTGCAGACTGTACATGTGTCACTTTATATGATTGAAATTTAGTTTGGGGGTCATGTGACATTTGATCATGTAATCCAGCTGCTACACGGAAATCTTTAATTTTTGAATCACTCTATTACTGTATTTACCTGTACAGAGCAAAGACTCAATTATAAATAATTATTAAATTAAACAAAATTTAGCGCTAAAAATAAAATGTTATTTTAAAGTAATGCTTATTCATTTTTATGTTAATGAATATATCTGTGCATAATTATTCACAATGAAAGTTGTGTATATATATATATAATAGAAGGGCCAATTGTTGTGGATCGGTAGAAAAAGAAAATTAAACAAATGAGCCACAATTATTTCTAATACTAGAGAAAAAAGACTTTTGATTTATTAAAGGACCAAAAAGTAAAAGTAAATTGTAAGTTCTTAATCCATAAGTGCATAGCAGTGGAGCAATATTTTTAAATTTTACAATCAATGCCTTAAAATTTATTTGGCAAACTCAGATTAACTTAGAACACTTCCTTCTCCAGTTAATAACAGTAAGATATCCATAGCTATTAGATGCCTAGTTAAATTGGAAATGGGCTGGCTATTTGCATAAAAAAACCCAAACTAAATATGATTATGACTTGAAACATTTTTAAAATTTACCTATTTTGATTAAGTTTCAGATCGTGGAGATACGAGGGAGATGCATTAACTTCTACAACATGGATGTCTTTGTCAAAAACTCAAGTTTATTAAATTCATTATAAATGTAGTATTGAGACTGTAGTTTTTATTTATAACTGTAATTTGCATGTCTTTGTACAGCTGCAAGAGTGATCCTTTATATCAGGGGTCATATTGCATTGAAAGGGAATGTGGGGACAATGCTTTCTTACTAAAAGGAACCAAGGGGATAAAAGGGACCTTTAATGCAAGGCAGTTAAAGCCATATAAACTGCCGGATCGAGGGAGAAATTAAAACCAAAGACTAGAAGGATGGTTAATTTGTAGACAAATGGACATACCCAAAGAATAAATGACTTCAGATTTTAATTATAATGTTTTGTAGATATTGTAGTATAGTTTTTTTTTTTTTAGTTATATCAATCATATTCAGTTAGTAGTGATAATAAAATAAGCAGGCAGTTTTCACATGAAGACAGAATGAAAATAAAAAAAAAAATTTTTTTCCCCAATAATATAGCGGATATTTAGGGTATTCCCTCATAAATGAAAGTTAAAACAGAGCAGCGTTTGGGCAGATCAAAAAAAAATTTTCTTTTAGATACATTGCTAATCCACCAGTTGTTCTTTAGTTACCTGGACATCAAATAAAAGTTTTTTTTTCTTTTTTTAAACATTTTTTCATTTTTTTTGAGTAAGTTCAGGAAAATGAAGCAGATGATCTGATGCTCAGATCCTGCTTCACAGCCTTCATCCAATCTCCTACCATCTAACTATATTCAAACCTGTCTTTATGCACGTATACATATCTAATAATACGTATATTTCTTTTTCTTAGTATTTTAAGACAAATCACATAAACACTTATGTATTTTAATCTAAAACTATTTTTATTTAGTAATACTCTCATGTGTATACGGGCGTAAGTAATAAATCTATATATATTTCAGTGTACGAGATTTCTAATAAATTAATAGTTATGTTATATATAAAGTATCATATATGAAACATTATTTTTTTTCATATGTAATTTAGTAGCCAGAAATGATGCAATCATGTTAAGTCTCATGAAAACAATTACCCAGAAGAGCCCCTTAGATAAAAGAAAAAGATTACGATTTTGTAATAATAAAATAAACCCATTAGTGGAAATTTTGTCCATGCAGCTTGTTTTAAAATTATAAGACTTATTTTAAAACAATCGTTTGAGAAACTGATAACACAATTGCATTGTTTCAAAAGTCTTACTAGATAAGAAAGTATCCGGTCAAATGATTCCAGATGTACATTAAGTGCTTAAACCACCTCAGGTCCAGCAGTAGTTGCTAGGTTACATCATCAAAAGAAAAGTATAAATACTACTGGATTTGAATCCAAAAGGAGAGGAGACCACAAAATTATGATGTTGCTATACATAATCCATGCCAATTTTAATTTTAATCCAATGTGCTGCGAGTAGGGGAAATTTCGCCTTTCCCTTCATTCTGACATGCTTTTCCCATAAGCAAGCCTTGCATTCCGTACTGATGAACTTTAAATATTTTTCCAGTAAACGTAAAATGCTACCTACCATATATTACTGCTACCCTAGATCTAGTGAACCAATGCCGATGGATTGATTGGTATCAAAATTGCTCTTCCAGATAGCAAGGTAAAAAGAACTTTAGCCACTCATAATTCTCAAATCCTGCCTTCTTTGTAATATTTATTCTGTGTTCCGATCATATATATATCTTAAATGTTTTCATAATATGTAACTCTCTAACTCTATATAACTTATCACTATTAAGCCTCTTATAAAATGTTTTCTTTTCTTTTATTTCCATGCGGCAGATAATTTTCATTTATATTTATGTATTTATGTTTTAAAAAAGAAATTCCAATAATATTTCTAAAATCGCCAGCATATAATTTATTTTTGTTTTCCCCACCCATCATTTATCGGGTGATTAACTAATAACTTGGTCAAAACAAGTCTTACTCAACTTGTCCAGGTGCTAGTGATTTTTGGATAAACAAATTAATTATTTTCTATGTTTGCTATAGAAAAACAGATCAACATCTGTTTTTCTAAAATGTTTTCCTTTCTAAATAATGCGCTATTTCTTATTATCAATTTATGTTATATATGTAAACCCATCATAGCTATTACCAACACCCATTTATTTTTGTATTAATTTATATATTTTCATAAGGGCATTTATTAACTAAGATTGAGATTTGTTAAATATGTGAGAAGTTATGAATAATATTAAGTAATGTAGGGGGGGATCTTCAGATCGTGAAATTTTATATTTAATTAAAATTATTATCCATGTTTGTTTAACAAAGAAACCATACCATTACACCAGCTATTTCACAATTTATTGGCAGTAAGTAAGTTAAGATAATCTTTAAAGTTATAGTTATATTGTATTATTAAGCATTGCGTGCATGTAGGCCACTTCGTTATATATATATTCGTGCTTTTCTTTAACATGGAGGTACTCGCTAAGTCGAGCCCATCGTCATTTCTCAATGTCCTTGAACCAGGCTGTAAAACGACCTTGGGGGAATATTGGGTTGTATGTGCATGCCATATATGGGGATTGCTCTGGGAAATCCAGCCCAATAAAGGCATTGCCGACCACCCTTCGTCTCAACACCGATCCTGCCTACATTTGCAGAGGAAATCGGTAAATTTTGTTAATCACATTCATGAAGCACACTCCAGGATCCATAATTGGACCACCCCAATCAGCTACCATGCACGCACTGCCTTTCAGTGTATTATTAGTTGTCCAGGAATAGCCATAAGTCATAATGCGATGATTTCTCTAAACAGACATATATTTCCATTATTTTACTATGCGTGTCAGTGCGATAAATTTATTCTCATTCATATAAGTATTCATTATTTGTCCCACACATTAATCATTTACAAATCAAATTAATAATGATATTGAATAAAAACAAAATGTAATATTTGCTTGTTAAACTATTTTCTTTTAAGTCGGGTAAATGCTCTTTTCGTTTCTCTGGAGGCGGAATAGTATTTTAGTAATACATTTCCAATAGCACTAATTCCTTAAGTCATATACATATATTATTGGCATAGCTGCAAATATCATCAAGTTATTGTAAAATCTTATTTATATATATATATATAATTCAGATTTTACAATAACTTGATGATATTTGCGGCTATGCCAATAATATATGTATATGACTTAAGGAATTAGCGCTATTGGAAATGTATTACTAAAATACTATTCCGCCCCCAGAGAAACAAAAAGAGCATTTACCCGACTTAAAAAAAAATAGTTTAACAAGCAAATATTACATTTTGTTTTTATTCAATATCATTATTAATTTGATTTGTAAATGATTAATGTGCAGGACGGATAATGAATACTTATATGAATGAGAATAAATTTATCGCACTGACACGCATAGTAAAATAATGGAAATATATGTCTGTTTAGAGAAATCATCGCATTACGACTTATGGCTATTCCTGGGCGACTAATAATACACTGAAAGATGGTGTGTGCATGGTGGCAGATTGGGGTGGTCCAATTATGGATCCTGGAGTGTGATTCATGAATTTGATTAACAGAATTTATCAATTTCCTCTGCAAACGTAGGCAAGATCGGTGTTGAGACGAAGGGTGGTCGGCAATGCCTTTATTGGGCTGGATTTCCCAGAGCAATCCCCATATACAGCATGCACATATGACCAAATATGTCTCCAGGGTCGTTTTACAGCCTGGTTCAAGGACATTGAGAAATGATGATGGGCTTGACTTAGCGAGTACTTCCATGTTAGAGAGAAGCACAGATATATATATATATATAATGAAGTGGCCTATATGCATGCAACGCTTTATAATACGACATAACTATAACTTTAAAGATTATCTTAACTTACTTACTGCCCATAAATTGTGAAATACCCAGCATAACGGTATGGTTTCTTCGTTAAACAAACATGGATAATAATTTTAATTAAATATAAAATTTCACAATCTGAAGATCCCTTCCTACGTTACTTAATATTATTCATAACTTCCCACACATTTAACAAATCTCAATCTCGGTTAATAAATGCCCTTATGAAAATATATAAATTAATATGAAAATAAATGGGTGGTGGTAATAGCTATGATGGGTTTACATATATAACATAAATTGATAATAAGAAATAGCGCGTTATTTAGAAAGGAAAACATTTTAGAAAAACAGATGTTGATCTGTTTTTCTATAGCAAACATAGAAAATAATTAATTTGTTTATCCAAAAATCACTAGCACCTGGACAAGTCGAGTAAGACTTGTTTTAATTAAGTTATTAGTTAATCACCTGATAAATGATGGGTGGGGAAAATGAAAATAAATTATATGCCGGCAATTTTAGAAATATTATTGGCATTTCTTTTTTAAAACATAAATACATAAATATAAACAAAAATTATCTGCCACATGGAAATAAAAGAAAAGAAAATATTTTATAAGAGGCTTAATAGTGATAAGTTATATAGAGTTAGAGAGTTACATACTATGAAAACATTTAAGATATATATATATATGATTGGAACACAGAATAAATATTACAAAGAAGGCAGGATTTGAAAATTACGAGCAGCTAAAGTTCTTTTTACCTTGCTATCTGGAAGAGCAATTTTGATACGAGTCAATCCATCGGCATTGGTTCACTAGATCAAGGGTAGCAGTAATATATGGTAGGTAGCATTTTACGTTTACTGGAAAAATATTTAAAGTTCATCAGTACGGGATGCAGGGCTTTGCTTATGGGAAAAGCATGTCAGAATGGAGGGGAAGGTGAAATTTCCCCTACTCGCAGCACATTGGATTAAAATTCAAATTGGCGTGGATTATGTATAGCAACATCATAATTTTGTACTCTCCTCTCCTTTTGGATTCAAATCCAGTAGTATTTATACTTTTCTTTTGATGATGTAACCTAGCAACTACTGCTGGACCTGAGGTGGTTTAAGCACTTAATGTACATCTGGAATCATTTGACCGGATACTTTCTTATCTAGTAAGACTTTTGAAACAATGCAATTCTGTTATCAGTTTCTTAAACGGTTGTTTTTAAATAAGTCTTATGATTTTAAAACAAGCTGGCATGGACAAAATTTCCACTAATGGGTTTATTTGATTATTACAAAATCGTAATCTTTTACTTTTATCTAAGGGGCTCTTCCAGGTAATTGTTTTCGAGAGACTTTTTAACAGGATTGCATCATTTCTGGCAACTAAATTACATATGAAAAAAAATAAGTTTCATATATGATACTTTATATATAACATAACTATTAATTTATTAGCAATCTCCTACACTGAAATATATATAGATTTATTACTTACGTCCATATACACATGAGAGTATTACTAAATAAAAATAGTTTTAGATTAAAATACATAAGTGTTTACATGATTTGCGTTAAAATACTAAGCAAAAGAAATATACATATTATTAGATATGTATACGTGTGTAAAGATGGGTTTGAATATAGTTAGATGGTAGGAGATTGGATGTGGGCTGTGAAGCAGGATCTGAGCATCAGATCATCTGCTTCAGTATAGGTAATGGTAAAACCACTGGTGATTCCATTTTTATAAAAAAAACAAAGAAGACATAGTTCTCCATGTTTATCCCTCTAGGCAATGACAATTTATAAAGCCCAAAGATAGAATGGTATCAGTCTATCTTTTTGTTGTTTTTTGATGTTATATAACTCAGTAAGAGGTACATATTTCCACTTTGCAATTACTCATATTTAGAAGTTATGATTATTTATTTATTATTACAATTATTTTGTAATTCAACAATAAATTATTTCCTTCTTTTCTGAGATAATGTAATAAACAACTGTTAAGAAAAGGTAGATTTTTTTTAAATATTCAGCTTTATTACTGCCTAGCTTTACTAACATCTCACTTAATGTTCAAAGATTGTTAAAAGTAGGACTCATTCTTCATCCTTTGAATATATTAATACTGATTGGAGAACATTTAGTCTATATACAAAATTAAAAACAATAGACAAAATTTACTGTATAATTTAAAAAAAAAACAAGTCAATAATTAAGTTTATGTAATAACAGAGCCAAAGATAGAATGGTATCATTCTATCTTTTCATTGGTTTTTAATGCTACATAATTCACTGTGGGAGATAGTTACTTCCACTTTGGGATTACAAATAAAGTATAATAGTAAAAAGTTCTCATTACATGAAGGCAATTCAAAACAATGACAAGGAAAAATTAGAATTCTGTGATCAGTGCTTATTAATATGAAAGTGCTTACATAGCATAGATTGGCTTTTAAATAAGGTGGATTGTCAATTTTTGTTGTGCTCTTCTTATCAATAAAGCCTCAAGATAATATTTGGTAAGTATTTAATATTATATATATATATATATATATATATATACAAAACATATTTTGTTAGTTCATCCATGTTAAAACATTTAAATATTAAAATAGCAATGTTTCGACTTGATCACACAAGTCATCTACTGTGTGATGACTTGTGTGATCAAATCAAAACATCAGTATGTTAATATTTAAATTTTTTAACATGGATGAACCTGCAAAATATGTCTTTTATATATGCAACCTGTGAAAATCTTCATATCAACATATATATATATATATATATATATATATTAGTAATCAATCTCTGTATTCCAATTACAATCAAATATATATAATTCTTTGAGAAACAATACAATAATTAATACACTAAACAATATTTTAAAAACAAATATTTACTATAATTTAATAGAAGTACTTTCAACTATCTAAGTAGTCATTATCAACTATATTCAAATTCTATTACAAAAAACCGTTATAAATATATACAAAAACAATTACATCATACATCAATTTTCCCACAATTCATTAATTTTTATATTAGCAGCTTGTCTTTTTATCAAATGCTGCTTTCCATTTCTTATTAACATAGCTTCTTTAATTTTACATTTATTATTTCTTTCAATACATAAAATCTTAACTTTATTAAAATCAAAATTAAAAACATATATACATGTAACATTATGATCAAAAAATACTGAAGGTGATATGTCATCATTTCTAACACTCTTGTATCTTGATTTTGCACTCATTTATATAGCAATAAATGCTCCCTTGATTTTTTCTCGAATGTACACCGAGATTCACCTATATATGATTTTCCACAAACACACTACTATTTATATATAAACTTTGATTTAAAATACTACATCTATTTTTTGAATTATTTATCAATCTATTTAAACTAGGAATAGTACAAAATGCATATTATCATCTTTATCCATTTTCTGCAATTTGTCCTAGGATATTTTTGAATCTTAAATTATACAAACAAGATAATTCTTTAAGATTAATGATTGTCTTTGGTGGATCATTTTATTATGAAACTTGTAGATTTATAGAAACATTATTAAAAAATGTTATTGGATTTGGAAAATATACTATTAGTTCATCGTTTGATTTTGTAAAGAAAATTCATAATATTAATGAAAATGATAGTATTTATACATTTGATATATGTGAGATGTACATTCAAAAGATAAAAATCTATACAAATTATATTAGATGCTTTGATGTTAAAATAAGTTGATGTTAAAAAAAGTAAAATTTATAAATGATGTGTTATATTTTATTGATAAAAATATATATGCTATGTTTAATGAAGATTGTTATAAAATGGAAATTGGTTGGCCTATGGGTCTTCCAATAGTTTCAAAAATCTGTAGTTTTGTAATATCAAGATATGAAGATATAATTCTTCATAATAATGTATATTATCAAGGTATTAAAATATATTACAGGTATGTTGATGATATTTTTGTTTGTGGAAGTTTAGATGTTATAAATTTGTTATTTAATGAATTAAATAGATTAGAAGGTTTAACATGGAGTAAATCTTTTGAAGAAAAACTGTCAATTCAATATTTGGATATTAAAGTTACTTGTAATAAAAATAAATTAGATTATTGTAAGGTAATAAAAGATATTGAAAAAAAAAGAATATATTCCTTGGTATTCAAATGTCCAATAGTACATAAATTATCTGGTTTAAAATCATTTTTATTTAGGAATAATAAGTTATGTGAATATAATTCTGATAAAATAAGTAATATAAATATAATTACTATGGATTTATTAAATATTGGATATAATCATAAATTAATTTATAATATTGTTAGTAAGTTTAATAATAATTGTAATATTTTAAGTGCTATAGATATTGATAAAATGAAATATACTTGGATATAAATACCATTTATTAGTAATGAACAAGTGAAATTTATAAGGCAAATATATAAAAATATATGTAGAGTTGTATTTTATACTATTCCTAATTTAAATAGATTGATAAATAATTAAAAAAATAGATGTAGTATTTTAAATCAAAGTTGTGCAATATGTAACTGGAGGTGTTTTTGTGGAAAAGCATATATAGGTGGATCTCAGTGTACATTGGAGAAAAGATCAAAGGAGCATTTATTGCTATATAAACAAATGCAAAAATCAAGACAAGAGAGGGTTATAAATGATGACATATCATCTTCAGTATTTTTTGATCATAATGTTACATGTATATATGTTTTTGATTTTGATTTTAATAATGTTAAGATTTTATGTATTGAAAGAAATACTAATAAATATAAAATTAAAGAAACAATGTTAATAAGAAATGGAAAGGAAAGCATTTGATAAATAGACAAGCTGCTAATATAAAAATTAATGAATTGTGGGAAAATTGACATATGATGTAATTGTTTTTGTATATTTATAATGATTTTTGTAATAGAAATTGAATATAGTTGATAATGACTACTTAGTTAAAAGTACTTCTATTAAATTGTAGTAAATATATTGTTTAGTGTATTAATTATTGTATTGTTTTTGAAGAATTATATATATATATATATATATATATATATATATATAGAATTTATATATATATATATATATATATATATATTGTGCCCTTTTGTATGGGTCACCATTTAATTTTTGTGCTAATCTATTAAAAATTTTAAATTTAAGATATATTTGAATATGTGATGTTAATTTTGCTTATGGTAATATTTCAAAAGATTTAATGAAAGCAATCTATGAGTATTTGATATGTAAAATTGTGCTGATATTGAGAGAGACATTTTAAATGATGATGATTATAATATATAGTTGGAAAAAATGGCCATAATCAATACTGCATTAATATATTTAATAAATAAATATTTAAAGCTGAGGTATTTAAAAGACAAGTTAAAATTAAATGCATATATTTATTGTTGATAAAATAATATTATAAAAGAATATAAATATTTTAATTATTGTAAGTACTTAAATAAAAGACTAATATTTGATTTTAATAGTATTGGATAATTATTTTAAAATCTATTATAATATCTTATTTATTTAAAAAATATTTATTTTAAAAAATGCAATTGTTAGTTTATTTTTAGACGATGACAAGCGTTTCTTGTGTTGTAGAGAACAGATGTTAGTTAAATAAACACACACATGCTTGGAAGTTGTTTAATAAAGTTGCATAACTATTTTAAAAATCATGTTATAAAATTTATAAATAATACGTGAGCTATCACGAGATAAAATAAAGATAAATCAATGTAGAATATTAAATCTGATTTTTAAAAGTATTGCTTTAAAAATATAACGTATAAAAAAGACTTAGTGTATTTTAAATAATCTTATAAAAGTTAAAATTAAAATCAAGTAAGATTATATTTTAAAAATGTTTAATAGATTTAAATAAATAAATGATAAAGATTATTTTAGAAATTTAATAATGTAATAAATATTAAATATTAAATAAGTCATTATTTATTTTTAATTTTGTGTTGTTGGTAAATATGTAAATAAGCCAGCAAATTGATTGTTTAAATGTACCAATCAAATGGGAAGTTTCTTCCGGTATAAAAGCTCAGGTCAATTGTTAGGAGAGGACTCTGTGATTGAATTTTTAAGTTAATTGTGTTATTAAAAAATAGCTACGTAAATTTTGTAGACGCTTTTAAAATCATTTTTCAAAATTATAAGAGTGTCTTGTAAATAAGTTATAAAAGTTTTAAATGATAGACATGCAGTGTTAATTTAATTTTTTCCCTATCGGTCGTCTCTATTGAGCTCAATTTGCAAGCAAATAGTCATGGGAACATCATATATAGTGAAAATATATCGGAAACTTTACCTTAGAAATATGACAAACGCTGGATTAGTTTGGAAAGTTACGAGATGGAGAAAAGTAGTATTTTGGACAGCATATAATTTTAAAAGCTAATTGTTATTGACTATTAGAAAATAGATATTTTAAAGAATAAAATACTTCTTTATGAAGAAAGTATTTTGCAAGCTATAAATTTAAATGTATATCTTAAGTAAAGATATTAAAAATGAAAGTAGTTTTATAAATATTTGCCCTGTTAAGTCTTTATATTTAAGAGACTAAATGTTGACAATTTTAAAAGGCAAATAAATTGAAAATATAATTAGCTAAAAGTCTTAATATAATAAAAATTATTATATTGAAATAATTTAAACGCTGGTCGTTTATAGATAAAGAAGCTTATTCTTACCTGGATATTTTGTTATGGAATGCGCAAGTAATATGTGGACGTCCCAGTCAATTTAAAATAATTAAATGATTATTTTTCATAAACTATAGACTAATTTAAGATAATAACTTTAAATAATATTTTAAAGAACTGCATCCGGATCAGATAAACTATTTTAATTTTATTATATTTATAGAAGAATTGATTAACTTTTATTTTGGTTTTAAAAGAACGTTTTCATTTTTCATAAACTTTTAAAAAAACACGTGATAGACCGGAAAAGGAAATGGTGTTTTAGTGAATTTATGCCTAGGATTAAAGAACTATATGATGGAAAAGAAAACATCGCTGGAATTACGTAATATGAATTCTGTTTATTTATCTAATATAAAATTTAAATATTATTAATCTATTAAAAATAAGATAGGTACATTTCTTAAAATAATAACTAAAAATGATATAATAATTAATTACATAAGTTTATTTTATAATTAATATAACACGTAATATGTTGAAGAATGATTGTGAGTGTAAATGTGAATTATTTTATGAAGCTGTAATTCCGAAGAATATTGGAAGATGGACTGTACATTAAATCATTATTGATGGTAAAAATTGTATCATAATAATAATAATTTTGATGTATTTAATATGTTTTTTTCTTTAGATCAACCAAATGATATGTTATTGTTGAATGGATGTATGAATATTTTAAAAATACACACATATTATATTGGCAGTAACAGTTTTATTTAAATATGCATAATTTGAATTTATGATATAAATATGATACAACATTACATAAGAAGCTTAGAAATAATTATATGATTCTTTCGTAAATAAATTTTGATTTTTATTTTTATTATTATTATGTTGGAGTATTAGAATTATATTTATTATTCATACAAGTAATTATTTTATTTCAAGTTAGGAAGAGATCTCAAAGTCTATATTTTATTTTTATTTTATTGGATAAATTAAGTTAAGTTTTATGTAGAAGTTTATGTTTGAATTAAAGGTTTACTGAATATAGATGACGTAGTATAAATAGTTTGGATAATTAGTAGTTATTTAAAGTTGAAGGTTGTTTTCCCGGAATTTTAAATAAGTTTTAGAGGATGTTTTGTAGATAAAAGTTTATTAAGAAGGAGTAGAATAACACATAAAGTAAAGTAATAATTTCACATAGAAAAGAATCATAGAATTTATCTAATATAATGCTTTATGAATTTGAAATTGATGAATAATTTAATTATTATTTTTAACAAGTACATATATGTAATGCATATTTGATAAAACATGTAGCATAAATTGCATTAAGTGAAATATAAAATTATAATCAATTCTTTGTTATTACATTATAAGGATATATTAGTTTCTATATTATGTTATTAAAGTAATGCTGATAGTAAAATAAACACATACTAGTACATGATGAAATGAATAACAGTAATGTTTAAGTGATGTAGCAATTTAATTAGCAAAGTTTAATTGTTTACATATGTTACATAAATATTGTTTGCATAAATTTTTCTGTGTAATAATTGAAGTTCACTAATATTTATTTAAAGTCTAAGTTTTGAAAACATACTTCAATGTTATTAGTACAGCATTTTAAAGAATGTATAATTACTTATTAGGAGTATGAATTAATAACAGTGTAAACATATTGTATTATTATTTTCTTATTTTATTTTCTTTGTTTTCATAATTTTGAACTGTAAATATTGTAAATAAATTCTTAGTTGAAGTTAATGTAAATAAATTTGTTTAATTCGTTTTAAAAGTGTGTCGAGTTCATTATTTTGCACCACAGCATTTGACAACAGATAATTTGAACAAACATAATATTTGCACAATATGAATTTATTATTATTATTTAGAAATAAACACCATATTTTCTTGATATCATTTTATAAGAATTGATTGATATTAACATATAATATTATTATGGTCATAAGGTAATTATAATGCATATTATAAGAGTACAATATTATTTATTGCCACAGATTATTAAATTATAAAATTTTGATCTATTCCAAAATTAAGATGCTATATGAAAATAAAAGATATACATATGATTATTTATTATTGAATACTTAATAATATAACAGAAATATATAAGATTGAATTATACCCTAAGATTAGTATTGATTATTATTATTATTAGAATAAGTTAGGTGTATTTAGGTTTGATATAAAATCCCTTATCATACTTATTTACATGAGTTATCATTACTTTAAGATAATTAGAAGAACCTGAGATTATTTAATTATATTTTAAAAATTAAAAGTTAAGATTTATTTATTTTATTATTATTAAAGATGATTTATTTTATTTAAAAAGCCATAAGAATGCTGTAGAGGTAGTAGTAAGTTAATAAGGAGGTGACAGTATTCTTATGCCATTGAGACAATGTCTTGGAAGATATTGACTCAATGTAAATCTACTTATTACTTTGTAACTTTACTTCACAGTCTCATGATTTTAATAAATACTTATTTAATTAGTACATACTATAGAATTATATTGATTTTGATAATTAATAATAAATTTAAGTAGAATATGATAATATAAAAGTAAATTAAAAATAGATATGCAAATTTTAATTAGGCACTATAATTTAATTGAGCTAGTTGTATTTCAAACTATATTATACATCGAGAAGTAAGGGTACAATATATATATATATATATAATTGCATTCTACTAGTTGAAAATCAAATATAGTAAATGAACACCAATGCTCGAATATTTCTACAGTCCTATCTGTATTTGGAAACACGAAGTTTGAATTAAACAACATATTAATTTGCAAGTTGAGATGTATAATAATTTCAAGACTATTCTTATCTTGAACATAAAGTGAAATATGTGTGGATCTTAAAAGCTAATAGACCAACAAATTTCATGTTCTGTATACAAAGCACAATTAATATATCATCAGTTTACACTTTGAAACACCTGAAATATAACTATCTAGGAATAAATCAATAATTGCATACCATTACTTGAAATTCAAATGTAGTAAATAAATCCAAATCAATGCTAGAATACTTCAGTAGAGCTACACAAACATATACTTTTCAACTTGCCATTTAAAAAATAAGTTACCTTTTACCTATGTGTTTGATTCACGCTGTGTGTTTTTAATAAAAGTAGTGCTGTTGACATGTTTTAATTACTCTTATATAGTTATCTTTGGAGTTTTTTTCAAAGGGTAAATTAGTTATTTATTAATTGTACTTTTTATATAAAACATGATGTGTATTTGTCTCATGATTGTGTTTGAAATAGTATTGAAATCAATATACTTCTCAAGACTTAGTTTCTAAATAAGATAGCAATGTTGAAATAATTCAGCAATAAACCCCAACAATGGAGCTATAATAGGTTAATGGAAAAAACTTGTTTAACCTCAGGAAGATTGTCAATTAATAGTAATTGATAGTTTCCTGCAAGATCAAAAGGTAAAATTATCATGGTATTTATAAATATATCTCGTAATTTATATTCTTTATTAAAATTAAACATCTATGAAAAAATATAAATTCAACAAATACAACTCTCCTGAAAAGTTCATTATTATTTTTGGGATCTCAAGAATGATTCTATTCTTCAGTATTCTGATACTTATAAAAATAGCTTTCTGGGTTTAAATCTTTATAAGAATTTGGGTTTAGGTCAAAAAGTTCTCTTTTACTTTAATAAATTGCAGTATAGGTTAATGAAAAAAACTTGTTTAGCCTCACAAGAATTGTCAATTAGCAGTAATTGATAGTTTCCTGACTACATCAAAAAGATGAAGTTATCTCTGTTTATGTGAATAAAATCTCTTAATTTCCACTTTTTATTAAAATTAAACATTCATGAAAAAATAAAATTCACTATATGTATATATATATATAAGCCTATTATAGATTATTGGAGAAAACTTGCTTAGCCTTAGGGGGATTGTCAGTTACTAATAATTGATAGATACCTGATAATATGAAAAGGGAAAAAGTTATCTCTATTTACATGGATACATTCTCCTTCTGTATTACAATAACAATCCTTGAAAATATTTAATTATATATATATATATATATATATATATATATAATAATATATATATATATTATATATATATATATATATTGTTAAATGGAGATTGACTTGACAAATGTTGAAATTGTTGATTGTTATTGATATTGGGATTGTCTAAGTGTTGACTATGAATTTACATAATTTACCATACTAAATTGTGACTACTGCATTTTATTAGGCATTTAGACTACTTTTTAGAATCATTTACATAATCCAACTATTTTAATTTTTTGTATATTTTAAGGCAGTACTCACTTACAATAACATTATTTACTGCTTAAACCAATTTATTACACATATTCAAAGTTTCCATTTTTTTTAATGTAATAAATTCTTATTTATACTTATTTTTGAAAATAAGGCCTGAGCACTTAATAATAGAACAGTACAGAAACTGTAAGTCAATAAATAGCAAAGTATAAAAAGCTGTATTGATATATTAAAACAAACAGGTAAAGAAATGAAATTTTTTTTTGGCAAAGTTACATCCCAAATGTCTGAATGATAAAAATGTATCAGATGATGGGAAGAATGCAGTGTTAATATTTAAAAACGGTGATAAAAATTATTAGATATTACAGACTTATCAGTCTTTTCTGAGTTCTATAAAGAGAACTTTGGATTTTAAACAACTACAAAAACAAGTTGAATTTAAAAGTGATTTTAGTACAGTGGATAATGTTATAACTATTGAGACAAGTTATAGTGAGGATAAATTAATGAGTTGTCATTATACTTTGGATTTGTAGATTATGAAAAGGCACTTGACTCTATAAGTATTTTGCTGTGATCAAAGCATTAGAACATTAAGTTGTAAATCCATAATGTTGTTATATTTTGAAAAATATTTATAAAATTGCAACAACAACAATTAGAATACATAATGATACTAGGAAGGTTAACTTTGAGAATAGTGTAAGACAGGGTGACTCTATGATTTTGCAAAAGTATTTTGTGGATTAAAATGGAGAGCTAAGGAAATAAAAATAAGTTTATTTACGTCATCTAGATTTTGCAGATGATGTAATTGGTTTTTTGAAAATAATGCTTTAGATTTTTGGAAATGTTGCCAGAGTCATCTGGTAGAAGTAAGAAAGTAGGAGTAAAGGGAAATGTTAAAAAGTTCAATGGATTTTCTAAAGAAAACAAAAAGAAAATAAAGATTGATGGTGATGAATTAAAAGAAGTTAGCAACTAAAAATATCTTGGTCAGATTATTACTACAGATGAAAATATAATGGATGAAATTAATCATAGAATTACACTTCCTGGAGTCCCTTTGGTAAAAATGACTTAATATTAAAAGGAAACATGCCTATGTATTGGAAAAGAATAATTTGTAGTAAATTAATTTTACCAGTTCCTACATATGGATCTGAGACTTGGATACTTAAAAGAAAAACAATATAGAGACTTCAGACCACTCCATAAACTATGGAGTGATGCATATTAGGAAGAGAAAAAAGAGATCAAAAATGAAATAGATGGATGAGATAACAAACAGGTGTTAATGACATCATTGAAAGAATTGAGAGACTAAAGTGGAATTTGGTGCACATATTGCTAGAAAAGATGATAATAGACAAACTATTAAAATATTAAACTGAATTTCAAGATATTGCAAAAGACTTAGAAAGAGACTGCATGTTAAATGGATAGATGAGTGTGGTGGGTTATTGTGAAAAAGAGAAGGTAGAGAAAGAAAAATATGGGTTGAACTTGGAGAGACCTTCGATCTACAGTAGATCAATAATGGCTGAAAATAATGATGATGATAATAAGAATAACAAGAGCTCAGACATGAAATAAATGGGTCAGAGAACAAACAGGTATCATTTCCACCACTGAAAAATTAATACTGGAATGAATCTGGGCAGTCAGTTTTAGAAAAAATCAAATATGAGATGAATGGTTAAAGTAAAATTTTATTCTGTAATTATTGTGAAAAAAAGCTATAAATTGGAGAAGCTGAATCAATCTTAGGCTCCATCTCACAGTAAACCGTTAATAGTTGAAAATGTTTATTAAAATCAAAGTACAAATAGCCATTTACAAAAAACACACAAACATATTATTCATTGAAATATGAATTCATTATAACACTTCTTTTTAATCCCAAAATTTCATTTCATTGAATTAATTATAGATTTTAGAATGTATCAGTGATGCAAGTAGCATATATTAGCATGTGAAATATATTGTCTTTGTATAAATATCAAAGTTTATCATGATGAAATCTTGCCTAAAGATTATAAATTATGAAAATTATGCATGAACACCTGTAGTATTTTGCAATATAGTCATGCCAAGAATTTAAAGTTGTGGTTCCTAGTCTCTTGAAATAAAAAAAACAATTACTTGATATTGCCAACCACAGCATAGCACAAGTGACAATAATAATTTCTACAAAGTGATATTCTCTTCATTGAAAAGTCAAAAATGGAGATCGTCTTCAACAGGAAAAATTTTTTGGTTGTTTTACAATAGCGTATTGAAACCGCCAGAGGGCGGGCTCGGTAAGTAAACAAAGATAAATATAATGTTGCCAGAGCCGAATTTCTTTTCTTTTTTTTGTTTTTTGTTGGCTTTGGTTTTTTTTTTTTTTTTGGTTTATCACATTTATAAAAGTAATATCAAATCAAATTTTTTTTTAAACACGGCCAAAAAAAAAATAATAAACAAATGCATAAACAAAAAAATTACAAATAATTGAATTTACAAAAAAAAGTACTTAATTTTTTTTGCTTTGGATTCTTTTCATTATTTATATTTTCAAAGAGGACGGGTTTTTTTTTTTCTGTCTGCGTATTTTTTTTGGTTGTTGTTGTTTATCACATTTAAAATAAAAGTATAGTGGCTATCAAATCTATTTTGGCTACCCCAAACAAAAAAAAAAACCAAAAAAAAAAAAACCGGATCGATTAAAAATGATTTTTAAAAAGTAGTTAACCGATTTTTTGTTTGTTTTGATTCTTCTCATTAAACCCTTTTTATTTTCGGTTCATTATTGTACGACAAACAAAAAATCAGCTGATTCAACTACTACTTCTTTTTTTTTTCGGTTTGTTTTGTTTTTATTTGATAAATTATAAATAAATCTATTGTCCATTTAACGGTAACATTTACAAGCCAAAGTCCAACTTTGGGAGAAGGGGGAAAGGGGGTGTTTGCAATTGCTAACAGAATGGAATGCCAACAACTCTAAGATTGACCAAGTTTTGATGGTAATTCCCCCCAAAAAACATCAATCTATATGGCAATTAAAAGCAACTTTTTGGGCTCTTCAGGCAAAAAAAAAAACTAAAAAAAAAACAGCAGGCATGCAGCTTCAAGGTGTTTTGTTTAATAAACCGCCAGTTCCAGCAGTCAGAGAAGAATCCTTGTTCTTTCTTTGACATTCAGAAAACAAGTTGTCCTATTTCAGCTATTTGATTAATCAGCTCGCAGTTGTTGTCGCACGAAACATGACTTAGAGCATGATTTGATGGGAATTGTGCTTTTAACTACACTGGGCCCATTTTTTCAGCAGGAAATGGGGGCTAGGGAAGCATGAGACTTTGCTGATAATTGTTAGTAGACCTTCCTAAAACATGCAAAATAGAGGGGGAGGTGGTCTTAATGAATTTTAAAATAGTTTCGACAATCATAATTCCAGCCACCCTCAGACAATACTGTAAACAAAAGTGAAATGTGATCGTTAGTCTGAAATGCTTAGCCTGAATCTGAGCTGTAAGCTGACATGATAGCTTCTACGGCAAGATTGGCTAAATGTCACGTTTCTGTGCATTAGCATAGAAATAAACACAGTCAGCCAGTACCCTCCTCTGTATCAACAGACTATTTCTAGGCTTACCCGTTAGAAATAGAACGTTCGATAGTGGCAGAGGCCAGCTAAATGGCATATTTCTGTGTGCTAGCATAGAAATAACGCCCTCCAGCTGTTTCAACACACTATTGTAAAACAAACAATTTTTTTTATTCAGGCAGATGGAGAATAAAAACAACTCTTGATTTATGTTTTATTTCAACAAAAAGATTCCTTTTCACCAGTTCAATATTGATATTGGATTATTTTCTCCACGGCCAACACAAATCAAGTTTAACCATGTTCAGCATTCACATTTCTGGAGCCAAAAATTTTCTATTCCAAAATTGAATTTAAGAAAGATTGAAGGGATTCAATATACTGAATATCATGAAAAGAATATTAATAGAATTTTTCCAATTTCCTCTTGCTAGGTTTAATAACTCCCAACTGTAAAAAAAGTCCAGTCAATTCATTCTTACTCGCAACAAAACTACTTGGATTCTTTATAACCATTTTTTAATTTTACCAAAAATATAAAAATTGCTGATATCCTTATAAAAATTACTGGTAAATATGATAAATTAAAAAGGAGAAAGTACCATGAAGAGGCAAAATTTTAAAAAAGGTAATTATAAAGCTTGTGTAAACTTGACATATATATATAAAATAACTTTAAATAAAATACTAGTCTTTGATAATGAGATTTTCAGTCTTATATATCAGATTTTAATTCCATGATTGGTGAAGTGAGAATTGACACCTCTTTTACAGCATTCCTCTAATACTTATCTGTTAAAATCAACAAATGTTGGTAATCTTGAATTTGCCATTGATAGTCTCAAAACAGGAAAAACTATAGTTATAGATAGCACACTTCCCAAGTTTCTAAAAAATGAAGAATTTAAAGACAAAAAATGTTTGGAAAAATTATTTATAAACATTCATACACAAGCTTCTTAAAATTTGCTATGACAAAACTATATTAGTATCAAATCAAATAAATCTACTAATGATCCAAAAATTATCACTCAGCATTATAATGATGTGTTCAATGAAAGCTTTTTGAAAGAATTATATTAAAAATGTTTATATCTATCTATAAGACTGGCTGAATTAGGCCAGGTAAAAGAATCTGTGAACAAATTTATTTTTAATCACACATAGTAAAGAAAAATTTAAAAATAAGTTAAAATATTAATGCTAATTTTTTATTATTGTTTGAAAAATGGCCTTCTAAACAATTCTAAAATTCTGAAATGTAGAAAAACCATTAAATTACTTGTCAAAATTCAAATCCAAGGGTCTCTAAATGATAATCATAATAAATATAAAATTTTACAGAAAAGTTTATCATAGAGTTTAATTCTATCACGTTATTTACCATACTTATCAGTGTTTATCCAGAAATAAAATGCAGAAAATTCATCTCTGCGGATAAAGTTGTTTTGAATGTTCAAAAATGATCCTTTCCTGAAACAGAAAAGCTTTTGAATAAAATTTTTAAAATATTAAATTTTTTTTTTAAAAATTTGGAGTTTTATTTCAAATTTAGTGAAAACCATATGCTTAATTTTTCATCTAGACAACAGAAAAACAACTTGTAATTAGAACATAATATTTTGCACTAAGGGACTAAATCACAATTTTATTCAATGCTATTTAAAATTAACATTAAATTGGGACTCAAAAATTATTTTTTTCATTAAGGTTAGATTAATTTTAACAAATATCTTTTTGGAAAATGGGTTAACACTGCTTAGAGGTATAATGCAATAATTTTATGGACCATTTCCTTAGCAGTAGAAAATTCAGGAGGTGAATGCTTGTATCCATATTTGTTGAAAAAGTTTTTAAACTAAACTTCTGAATTCTCAATTAAATATTACTATGAGAAATATTACTGGCACATTTTAAGTCTACTTCTATGTAGTGGTTTACTGTTTTTTCAGAAATTCATTCATCATATATCTGGAGAAAACTTGCCTCACAATAATATACAAGAAGATGTTAGACAGAATTTACAATAACTCAAGACATAACCAGCTAAATTTGATCTTTCTATATATGGAATATCATCAACAGATTCAGGACAAATGTGGCCATTATGCTCATCTGTTTCATAAGCACAATTAATCAGCCATTGATTTAAGTAGATGTGGTGTAACACAAACCATGAACCACATAACTAATGATTATTGAACCCATGGCATGGTAGCAGAATTGAAGATCTTAATAAAGCCATTAGTGAATATATCTTCTAGTTGGCATAATTACAAGTTTCTTTGTGATATTTTGTGATACTACCTAAAAAATACATATGTTAACAAATTTTAGATTTTATTTTTAATAAATTTTATTCATTCCTAATATTTCACTATGGACATTTTAAAGCTAATATATGCAGTTATATATAATTACATTTCCATACTTGACCATTCTAAATATTAATGTTAAAAAATACTCATACTGGGTTTAAATATAAAACTTTATCTGTAGTTATATATATATGGAACGGTAAAAATGATGGTTTATATTACTAATAAATTTTTAAGCTATCCTGCATGTTAAGAAATTAAATAATTTAAATGCAAAAATATACTAGAACCATAAGATATAATAAACAAAAAGTATCTAAATACGCAGAACACAATTATTAATGTAATTCGGAATCAAAGAGCATATTATTGGATCCAAACTACAATAAATAAATATAATTGATAATCCAAATTGAAACTTAGCTAGAATAAATTGTAAATAAATCTATGTTTATATATTTTTATATTCTTAATAACTATTTTCCAAATATTTATATATAATATTTAATACTAATTTCTTCAAAGTGTTATATGGTTGAACATGTTCTGTAATCATTCTTCAAATTAATTAAATGTTTACTAAAATATCCCAGGGTGAATAACAATTAAGTATATGTGTTAATGAAATTATAATTGATATGCAAATCTTATTAAAAAAGTATATGAAAGCCAAATTGAATTAATAAAGTCAAATTTTATTTACATTAAATATAAAAACAAAAAAATATAATAAATTATTACTTTAAAATATGATTAGTTACACTTTATTATCTTCAGCTTCTTGCACGTAACATTTTAAATAAGCTCAATATTTTTACATGTGGAGGAAGCATTCCTATATACGATGTTTTTCAGCTATATTTGATCTTTCATAAATAATAATAAAGGTTATGCTTTGTTAAGTATAAAATTGCATACTATTGAATCAAATTTCAAATAAATCAATAATATGTTTTCTGGGGTTGATGAGTCAACAAACTTAAACTTAACTCCACTAAATATAATTTATTCTGACCAAACGTCAATATATTTTTATAAATATCTTGATCAAGTAGTTTAACTACAAAAATATACACATACAAGTATACATATTTCTTTACCATAAATAAGAGAAATGCTTCATCTCATATATATATATATATATATATATATATATACCAAAAAAAACAAAAAACAACCACAAAAAAAAACAAAAAAAAAAAATAAAAAAAAGGAGGGGTTTAAGAAGAGAAGAGGGAGGAAGAAGAGAAGGGGACAAACCCGAACAAGCGAGCGCACCGGACACACCGGGCGAGGGAAAAAAACCCGCAACCGGCAACGAAAGAAGAAAAAAAAAAAACCCGGACCCCCAAAAAAAAGAACCCCCGGACACCGGAAATCCCAAACGCAACAAAAGAAAAAGACCCCGAAGGAAAAAAACAGAAAAAAAACAAAGACCCCCCAGAAAAAACCGACAAAACACAAAGACGGAGAGAAAAAAAAAAAGAAAAAAAAAACGCCGCCCCCCCCAAAGGGGAGGAGAAGAGAACCCCCCCAAACCCCGCCCCAACCCCCAGCAAGACCCCCCCCCCACCGCGCCCATATATAAACCTAAAAAAGCATAAGTGTAAATAGAACTACTACTAATAAAGTCACTATCATACAAATAACATGATTAGTGAATTCGAATAATATGAGATAAAGTCACAATCAGCCAATAACATGATTTAATTCAAACAATATGATGATGTAAGCTAAGCTCAGGGTTTTTATATAAGATATATGCTATAATAAAAAGAGCCATAAGGGTAAAAATAATAATAACTAAATAATGTAAATATGCTAATTAATATTTAGTAAATGTTACGAGGAGAACTCTCAACTCACTCTTACAAACTACAAATGCTCTTAATATTGAAAGCATATACCGAAGAATAGTTAGGTTATAATATATTCTTTTTCATAATCTTTTTTATACTCATTTCCAATATAATAACACATCTCACAACCACTATTTTCAACAATTCATTGCAATGATCTCATCTACAATTCAAAACCTTTGATAAGGAATAGTAATGTTTCTTGGTTTTATGTGCACCATCTTACTTTTTAAAATAATTTCTTTTGTCAAAAACAATTTTTTTGATCATTGATTATAATAATAAGATCTCAGAGTTCTTTTATTAAATATTTCTAATATTAAAATTTTTACTTTTTTTATTTTATTTATAAATTATTAAACAATAAATTGCATCTTAGTGAAAATATGAGAAGACATACTCTTACTCCTATAATAATGTCAACCTAATTTACAATAATAAAATTAACCAATTTAAAAGAAAATATTTAATTAAAATAAAATACATAGAAACTCTTAATTTAAAATAAAATGATAATCAACTAGGATAGCATTTGAATATCGAGAGTGAATAAGGGATTTATGGTCACATATAATACCATTTTTAACTTTCTTATACACTTAACAATACTATTTTTTACCCCCAAACTCTTACAGTTTCAGATGTCCTGCAGTCATCATCAAAGCTACAATATCCAAATATATAACCTTACAATTAATACATTATCAATAACATACATCTTAGCCTGACTATTATACATAATTATTTTCTATTTCATTATTGTATTCTTGATTAATTTTCTTTTCTTATTTATAATATTTTATTACTAAATTTGTCTAAAACAATTTTATTATAATTTTAAAACTTTAATCTTTGAACTCTACTCTTTAATCTATCATTTTATTATTATCTTTTTAATTATATTTTCTTAACTACTACTAAATTTTTTTAAATTTTTATTATATATTTAACTATTAACTTTTTTACATTATAAATTATCTTTTTATTACATTACTAAATACATATATCTTTATAATCCTATTTCCAACAATCAACTGACAAATTTTCAAAAATTCTTATACTTGTTTAACAACTCCCTCTGTCATCATTTTCTTCAACTTTATTTTTAAACCTTTTTATATTCAAACTATTATTAATAATAATAACTATAATTATTTATAAATTATTGTCTTTATCCCAAAATCTTCTATTAAGATTTGGTTTTATATATTTAATCAATACCACCTCTTTAATTTTACTACCCCTTCTATTACTTGTATAATTAATCATTTTTATATTATCATTCTCAAACTAATAACCTGTTTCTAATGAATGCAAATAAATAGGTGACCTCTTATCATACTAAAGTAGAACTAATCTTGTATACATTGAATTCTTTGTCTTACCTACATAATTAGTTTTTATATTTTACTTTTACATGACTTACATTCAAGTTTATATACCCTATTTATGCATTTTCTACTTTTCTTACATATTTATTATCTAATATATTAAGTATATTTTTCCTTCTTTTATTTACTATCTTAAATTTTATTACATTATTAAACTTTTTATTAATTTTCATAATTATTTTATTTATCCTTTTTACAATACAATTATTATAAGTTCTAATATCCATATATTCATTCTTATCTATTTTATCTTTTCTACATACTATTTCCTTATTTTTTTTCCTTCAGATTTCTTTATAGTTTCATTTATAATTTTCTCTGGATATTCATTATTTTTAAATTCTTTAATTATCAATTTTATCTGTTTACTATAATCATCTTCATCTGAACAATAATTCCTAGTTGTATATATTCTTGGATTTATACTACTTATTTTATATCTATATTTGAATTCCAGTTACTTATATTACTATCCATATTAGATTTTTTATATAAAGATGTTTCTATATTGCACTTACCATTTTTATATAACTTCTTTAACAAAATATCTAAATATGATAATTTATTATCATTTTCTTTTTCTATTATAAATTTTATAATTTTATCCAACTTATGAGCTAGCAAAATAAATACTCACAAGAGAGAGAGACAAACAACCATCTCCTGGAAAATAAATGGACAAGATAAGTATAAACAATAAAACAAGAGAGAGGTAACATACAATCTCCTAAATAAACATTATAATTAAATAATTTATAAAACTGATAAAATTATTTGCCAAATTTGGCTTAATAAAACATGGCCTGAAATAAATAAAATAGGAGTATACTTCATTGGTTATGTATAAACATATTCATTCAAATAAACAAATTACCCATGATAAAAAATAAAGCAATATTTTAAAATGCTAGAGTATTATAAATAGCTAATATTCTGTGAACTTCTGGATATTACAGCTGTTAAATAATGCATAACAATATATCAGACACAAGTGCATAATATAAATAAAATACAAAATAAATTATAAAAGTAAAAAAATATAATATAAAGTTATATCTAGTTTAACAAAATTTAGATAATTAAATGTCCCTTATCCTAGAAGATTAACCATTCATCAGGATTTAGTTTTGAAAACAGAAAAATTTCTCCATTTGTTTAAAATATAGAAAATTTAAAACTAAATGTATAGCATTCAAACATATTTTTATAAGCAAAAGATTTTCTGATGATTTTAGCATACAAAACTATTAATGATCATTTATTTAGTTTCACAGAAACATTTTTAAATATGGTTCCAGAAATATCTAGCATGACATTATGTTAATTTTACATTCATCCATAGAAAAATATAATTTAATAATGAAGTCTAGGAGCAAATATTATTTAAAGACAAAGCAGGTTTCCTTAGAGAGCAGGGATTGAAATTCATAACTATAGCACTAATATTAATGAAGCATATGTAAATCAGGTTTATAATTAAAAGTTAATTGCATAATAACTTGAATAATAATTCATCAAAAAATTTTGAATTTCTTTTATAATACAGATGTGACTATTTCAATTATTTTGTTCAGATGTAGTTAAATAATAAAAACAATGAATATTTAAGTAATAAATCTATTACAGTGATAGAATATTTCTTTTCAAACATAAGTATTCAAGCAATAATTTTCAAATAAAAGAGTAAGTTAATAATTTTTATTTTTACAGACTTGGGAGATATTTTTATTTCTAGCCTGTATTAAACATAGATTAAAATAGTGTGAATGAATTTCTGCCACTCTGCATCAAGGATAACAAATAACTTATTATAAGTAATTAAAATATTTCAAAATTAATACAGAGGTTCTACAATACAGAATTAAAATAGATCATTAATTAAAAATGAATTGCGCCAGAGAAAACCATTATTAAAATGTTATAATATTGAAATCAATATATTTCAAAGAAAGATTGCTGGAAACAAAATGCTTTAATGTATTTTAATAAATTTATTACTCTTTTAGCATTTTTAAAATTTTTTAAGCAAAGTCATTGAGAATATTAAGAACTGCCATAAATTTTGAAAATCATGTCTCTAACAATCTTAATATTGTGACCCAAATAATATTAAATCAATAATAGAGTTTATTGTAAATAAATTCGTAATCAATAAAAGTTCTTATATTAGTGAGGTAAGCAATAGAAAATTCCTATGACATGTTAATTTTGCATAAAAGGAATTCAGTAGTTGTAGAAAAATAATTAAATTTCCCATTATGTTTTTTTTTAATAATGTAGGTTTTGAACTTCTCAGCAAACTTATCTTGAAATATTGGCACCTGGATTAGAACTTATTTAGGAATACATATTATTTTAACAAAAATAAAATTGATTAATAATAATTTATTAGAAATGATTAAGTCTGCAATCAAATAATAAAATTAATTAGAAAATAAAATAATCAAGTTTTCCTCTCCTTGCCATGTATGTGCCAATTCTTCCCATGGGCTTTTTTATACCCCTGATCATGTGATTGATTTATTGATTGAAATTGACATTTTAAATCACCTCCTCTTGACCACCTATATTAAAGTTTAAAAATTGATTTAGTATCTGGGAAACAAAGCTAAAAATAGAAACTTATTTACATATTATCTAGACTGTTAGCTAAAAATATTAAATTATAAGACAATTATTTATGAAATCAAAAATTGTTACAATAAAATAAAATATTATTTAACAAATGTAATGTTTTGAATAGAATATTAATTTACATTATTTTTTATAACAATTTTATAATGAGAAGTTCTCCAAAATAGCTTTTATTGTTTTAAATTAAAAATATTTAAAAATAATATTTAAAGATTATAAACAAAGAAATCAAAATGAAATTAAAAATGCAAACATATATCACATATATTCTCTAAAGTTTTTTTTAATTGAAAACTAATAACTTTTAATAATAATAAATTAATACTCTATCTTTCTATAATAAACATAGTTTTATTTTATTTCACTGACTTAATCTTTATAATGATTAGCATGAATAAAAACATACTTTTATTAATAAATAACTTAAATAGAATGCTTTATTATAAGCAAGCAAATTAACAACTACTTAAAATTAAAAATTTAAACTTAACTATTATTAGATTTTAATTTAAACATTAAACTTTAATATACTATAAGCTATAAGACAGCATTCAACATTAACATTATTTTATGAAGAAATATATTCATAATTTAAACAATTGAAAGTCACTTATAGCCACAGATGGGTTCAAACCAATACAATAAAAATATTAAAAATGATTTTTAAAATAATTAAGACTTATAAAACTTCTTAGAATGACTTATAAAATGAATTAGCATTTAAATATAAAGCCATGATAAAATTAACTTGCAATAAAATTAACTTATTGAAATTTTTTTTATATACTTAAACAAATTAAATGGCTGAAAGTTTAGCTTTACTGACAAAACTAAAGGTTATAATATATATATATATGATAGTCACTATTTATAAATAAAAAACATTATTTACATAAGTTTAGAGGATTACATCATCTTTAATATTTCAATAAGGAACAAATATACGATCACCAAAATTCACTTCACTATTGAAAATATACTGTAAGGAAATAAAAAAAGTTATCATAAACTACATTTTTTAAACTTTATATAATCTTTATTAAATTAAAAATCATTCATTTAAAGTTAATTCTTTCATATAAAATAAATATACTAAATGCATTATAATTTTATATTATTAAGTAAACACACATAGCTGTTCTTCATACTTTTGTATCTGGAGAAATGCTGAAACATATTTTCATAATAAAACAGTAAAAATAAATAAATAAAATAAATACTTAAATTTATTATTATTTTTTTAAAAAAAATCAATACTACAGTTTTATATTTTAAACAAAGTTCATAGGTATTCTTGACTGTTTTGTCCCACAAAATTTCTTTATAAACATATGGGAAAAGTGGAAATTGTAGAAATGATCCATTAGCACTTAGGAGTGACATTTTTAAAAATTCTTTTGGTCTATTGTTCAAAAGAATTGTTTACAAGTAATTACAGTAATTTGATAAAATCAATTAGTAGTTTCTTGGAAATTTTCAATAAATTCAATAGCAGCTGATTTTTAAGTATTTCTTTTAGTTTTTTTTTTTATTATTAAAAGAAGAAATTTATTATTGAAAATAAAAATACAAAAACATTGTAGTCAGTTAGTAAACATTAGTTCATGATAAGTTGAATATTGAGTAGTTTGTTAATGTTCACACAAGGATGTAGTTAGTCTTATGCAATGAGTGTTTTATAATTAAAGTTAATTCTTGCCCCGGTTGTCTGAAACAAATGGTTTGGAGCCAGAAGTTGGTCTCTTTCTTTAATTTTAGAGATCAATTCTGTGAAAACATGACAGATGTCATGATAGGTTTGGGTAAATATTAGCTTGCATCTAGTAAGCCAAACTGCAAAATGGAGAAGAATGGAAAGTCTGATAATGGAGAAGGTACCATTTTCTATGGATTTGCTAAAGAAAAAGCATATAATATTCCAGTTGACCCACTATTGACAATGAAATCATGAAGTGGAGCTAGAAAGGAGCAGGTGTAAAAGAGCTGCTGGATCGTTTCATCATCAGTCTGGCATAATTGATACTGTGGATTAATCTTTGTGAATCCTCTTCTCCAAACCAAGAAATGATTGGTGGGAAATGAGGAGAGATTGAATTTGAGTACAAAGTCAATATATTTGGGTTCAAAGAGCCAGTTCTTAGAATGCCTGATGATTTGCTTGTTATTTATTCCCAGCTGAGAAGGCAAATTAGTTTGGTTTGGATTTATAAGCTCATATGTCTCCCAATAAGTCTTCTTGTTTTGTAGAGTTTGTTCTGTGATTAAATAAATTATTTAAAATATACAAATCAAAGATCCTTTTTTATGCCAGATCAAAAATTAGCAGACCAGTTGAAAGGTTAATAAATTTCTAAACAAATTTAGCTTAAAATTGCCTATATTTATTAATTGCTTACAAATAATAAGTTTTTCTTTATAAATATATCGGTAGAAATAAGCAAAGGCAAGCTGTAGTAATATTAAGCAACAGTTGTAAAAGTATTGACCATTTTCAAACACTTCACAAATGTTTGATCATCTTTGATTGATGTAGGCATTGCCATTGAACTTTTTGAACATATAGCTTCATTTCCAGATTCACATATATGTCATACATTGTTTAATCTAAAGAGAAGCACACATACTCAGACACTAGCTTTTGAATGTTGACTTTCAAATGAATGCTAAAAATAGAACACAAAATATTACATCTTAATAAAATAACAGTAAATCATCTTAAATAAATTATTTTAGTCAAGTGTTGTTAGCTGAGAGGTCAGCGCAGCCGCCTTGCAAGCAAGCAGTTAGTTGTAGACGGTAGTTGTGGATTCGCCTCCCAGCAGATGCTATGACATATGAAAAAAATAAAATAAATAATTTTAAAATTGAGAGCATTTCTCCATCACTTAAAATATTTATGCACACACACCTTATTATTATTGTAAATATAAATGACATTATTGATATTAAATATAAATATAATCTAAGTTTATTATGTAATCCCTTTCTTGTATTGCTTTAGTTGCCAATGTAAAAATATTTAAAAATATTTGAATGGAAAGTAAAATATTAATATTCATAATACAATTATAAATATTTAAAATAATTCTTCTCATGAGGAAGCAAAATTGCTAAATTATATTTTTAAATATAAATATGACTATAGTATCATGATATTAGTAACTTTTATAAGTAAGTGTTAGAACAATTTGTTTATAGTTTAGCTTTATATCAGATTAGTAAAAAAAATTAATAATACATATATTCAAAATCTATATTGAATCTAACCATTTCAATATATATATAATCAAAATACTTTAAAATAAATACTACAAAATTCAATATTTCTATATAAAACAAAAATAAAATCTTTGCTCTAGCCAGTAGTATTATACTCTATTTTGAGTAGCAATCAACCATTAATGGTTGATTGCTGCCAATGACATTCAATGCCATAAGCTGACTATAGCAAAGCTTTTAGTTTTGTTTTACATAGGCATATTGAATTTTTTAGTATTTATTCTGGAGTATTTTGATTATTATATTTATTTCATTTGTTATTATATATATATATATGTTTAAATTAGAGAAATTCTAGGAAAAAAATTAAGGTGGATTATCATTTAGTCATCACTGAGTATTTAAACAAATAGAGAAAAATCTTGTTTTATCACAAATATGTAAGCTAAAGAGAGCTAAAGTGATTTGTTATCTAAATTAAAATCTAAAATATTGCTAAAATATTTAACATAATGATAATCGTTTTTTAATTTCAATGTCATAAAAGAAAATAAAAATTTTATTCTCGATTTCAATATATTTAAAGTTTCTTGTAATTTTTAAAAATTTTCTTAATTTTTTATGTCATTAATACCTATTTTTTATTTGTAGCATCATTCTCAGGGCCCACAATCAGGGGATAATTGCATTCTCCGTGTTTGGCTACAATTGCCTTCTTTGGTGTATTTACAGTATTCTAGAAATGGGCTTTACAATTTAATTTTATCTGTCATGATTGCAAATATCTGTTAAAAACAATCATCCACAAACATATTCATATTATATTTAAGAAATCTCAAGTGATATTTCTTTTATGAACTATCAGGCAAATGAAAATAACTAAAGTTAAGTTTATAGAGCAGAAATATCTCACTTATTTCTATAACTAGTTTGCTTTAGATAACTCTGAATAAAAAGATCTAATTGACCTTAAAATTAAAGGCAAAAAGTCAGTAAATTCTCCATGCTGGTGAGCCATGAGGAAAATGTATGAAGTTTATATTAAGAGTTTGTTCTACTCAGTTCCTTTAGAATTTCAAAGAGGAATAAAAGTGATCTTTCAGTTAATAAGGAACCCTTTGCAGCAGCCTTACTTGCATATGATATATTTAAATTGGAAAACTGTTTATGATTCACTATTTTTTTATTTTAAATATATGTACTGTTTGTACATATATCATAAAAACTATATAGAAACTATATTCATATTATTAATAAAAAGGTAATTTAACATGGTCTGAACATTGTAAAAAGTAAATTAATTATATAAATATTAAATGCACAATTTGTTGGACTATATATCATCTTGTTAAATTGTCAAATGCTTTAAAAATGTAAAATATATATTTATAATTTTATAAATATGTTCAACTGCTAGTAATGATTCATAGATTAATATGGTGTGATAAATATGCTGATAATATTTAGATTCATGAATATGGAAATAAGGTGACACCCTAAACAACTAGGCCATTTTTTGAAAGGCAATAATAAATATAAATTTTATTTCTTGATTTCTCTCTTTTTTTAAGGGCAAGGTCAATAAATAGTTTTCAAACATTACACACTGTCATACTACTTGGATAAGTATGTAATATATAGAGGTTTGAACTCAGACATTCTCATGGCCCTCAATTAGGCATGCTATTTCATATTGCTGACACAGTTGAAAATAATCACCAATATATATATATATATATAACATGTGTGTGATCAAGTGTGTTAGCAATATATATATATATATATATATATATATATATACATCATGCAGAATCAGTGCTTGTCAATTGGACCAGATTATCATCTCCTCACATATATTGAAGCAGTCGGATCTGAGTTCGATCCTAGCTTCATGTTATTTACCCTAATACTAACTTTAAATTTCCGATGCAATGGGGCTTTATACGTTCAATCCACGCTAATTTCCATAATGAATAACTTGTTTCAAATACGTAGTAAAATTAATTAGTTTAGTTTAAATTGGATCAATTCTCTAAATAAATTCATGATAAAATGTTCATGAATTTACATATATTAAATTGCCTGGATTGTGCGTATATATGTTTGTAAATATTAAATATATATAATTGTTCGAAAGTTTCATTGCGTCGGGAATACTTGTTTTTTTTTACTTTTAAATAATTTGTAAAGTTTTGCGATTAAAAGCTACATTCCTTCCAAAGGCTTTCAAATTCTCAAAAACAACAATAAAGTTTAATTAATAAAAAAAAAAGATAAGAATTCAATTTTTAATTAAAATCATTTCAGACTTTAAGAATTCATTTTCTAATTAGGAAAGGAATTCAAAAATTAGTTTGAAAGCCTTATCGAAGGAATGTTTCTAAAAACAACTAATTATAAAAAAAAAAGAGATTGATAATAAAATGAGTGCTAGCCGGAGGCAGGAGTGAACAGTAGATATATAGCCCTGAAAAGTAAAAAAAAAGACTAGCTTTTGTTGTAGAGTAGTGCAGTGAACTCTGTGCGTATAAAAATTGTATTTCATCATGATAGAGGGCTAGAACATCAGGGATCTGGCTACGGTTCCTAAAGTTCCGAGGAATCTTCACTGGAGCTGCTGAACCGTTTTCCGGATCGATCATTCTGCTAAAATAATGAAAGCTACTAAAATACTACTCCAGTAGTTAACCAATGATGCCTACGTTTTCAACAACTTGGAGGAGTAACTTAAGGACAAGCACGGAATGGTAATATGAACGTTAAACTTTCTGGCCAGTTCGAACTTTATTTTATACTCCTTCTTTTTAAGAGCTCTTTTATTCTTTAATGTAACAAATTTTATAAAACCTTTTATTCATGTTACTGTAAATCTATCTCATCATTCTTTAAATCTCTAGTCTTTAAACTTTTTCTTTTCTGACTTGGCGGTTCATTTAATATATATTTGTGTGCTTTATTAATGTCGTATTTAAAATTATATGCCAATAGTTTTTCGACTCGATGAGCTCCTTGGTTCTATTTGCCTCACGCAAATAATATAATATAAATTTTAAATAGTTATTCTGCGCCCATTAGAACTAAATTTATAAGTTCTATTAATCATCGAGTCGAAAGAAAATATTATACGTTTACTATTTTATAATTAGCTAATAATAAATTATTAGCTCCGTTTTTTACCTATGTCCCCAGCTCCTAAGTTACAAGTGTTTATATACTCACGTAATGTTAAAATGTTATTTCTTGCTTCACTAATATAGATTTATTTATCCATATATATATATTTAAAATGTTTTTGCAAAAGGGTCGATAAAGGTTTAAATGTATTTTAATTCCACTTTTGTTATTTTATATTAATATTCAGGAAGGGTACGATATTAGGACATAATTAATATAGTTTATAAATGTTTTAAAATAGTTCGATAAAAGCTCGTTTGACTTTAATTAATTGGTCAAGTCATCACGTAGAGCATTCTACATGGGTTTTATTTTTCAACGATGACTATCAAGTCATCATCATCAAATGTTGCTGACGTAGGGCCATCTTCCGCTCCGTTAGGCTGGTCGGTGATCATATTTTCTTATTTAAATTTTTCGAGGGAGGCAGTACTTCCTTTCCGATTCATTAGTCAAAGGGCGTAAGACTTGCCAAATGCAAGCCGCCATAGGACTTCGATCATCGACTAGCGATCATCTTTCAATTTTACTCTCTGCCTTGTAATTCGTCAGTACCATTGCATCTTGGTTCCGGTAAAACCCGCTCCGTACTCGTAATTGCATGATGAAGTGATTTAAATTAAAGTCGAACCAATTCTCAAATATATTTAGTTTAAATCAGTTTCAAATCAAGATTAAAGTTATGCCTTAAAATACGTTTTGCTCTTCATGAATAGATTTCCGAATGTGAAAATAAACCTCACATTCCACCGTAATAAAATTAGAACAATCATTTCCGTTCTTAATGAATACCTTTATCTGCCTTTATATTTCTCGTTGGGGGCATAGACATAGAATCCCATGTTGTGTAATACTTGTTGGCATCGGATAAGGACCGCCACTCTTATTATATTTATAAATTATTTTAAAGACTAGAGGTAACTAATGCAATCTATATTTTATTGAACAAAACAAATTATTATTATTATTAAATATTTTCTAACATACTTGGTTTCTTAGTTCATCATTCTTTTTATAATTATTTAAATGTTAATACCCGCTGTCTGTGTTGGCAACCCGAACATACATATGATTTGATTTAAAAGTATTCAAAGTAATTAATTATTAGATGTTCGTGTCAGTGCAAGGGTCTCTAGTCCTCACCAACCGTTGAACTAGTTCTTGGCGCATAGCACTGTGCCGTCGATTTCTGCTATCTGAGCTGTTAAGTTGGGTTTGAATTCAGTTTTGGTTAAGCTGAGTTTGAATCTGATTTGATGTGCGGTGGTGGTGGGTTTCGACCGGTACATGGTTATGTTTTTGGTCGCCCTCCGTGGTGCTTCGATGAAGAAATCTCCCACACCCTGCAGAGTGAACGAGAGTAAACAGTTAAATGATAAAAATATTCAATTTTTTTTTGTTTGTCATAAGATCGATATGTATCTGGCGTATTAAAATGCGCAAGATAAAACTATAGTTGAGTAAAACGAGAATATAAAATTTTTTTCAAGGTTCAGTATATAGTCTACTCCCAAATATCGTTAAGAAACAGAGTGAAGATTTTTTTTTGAAAAGAGAGCGGAAGTGATTTGTGCGTGTAATTAAGTAAAATAAATGAGTGTTATTCCATAATTTTTTTTTGCGAGTCCAGTCTTGTTGTTTAAATCAAATGAAAAAGTAAAGAAGTAGAATTAAGTCCAGGTCTGAAAAAAAAATAAAAACGTGTACGCGTATGTATATATTTGTGTACGCATATATATATATTTTCGTTTGTTATTTAAAATGTTTTTTTTGGGAAAAAAGTAAAGAAGTAGGTACTTTTGTGTTTTAAAAATAAAAACGTGTGTGCATACATATATATTGTAATATAAAAATTTTATCAGAGTCAGAGTTAATATTAATCATTCCCTATACAAAACATTAAGTTTTGAATCAAATGATTACTAGGTCATGTAAAAAGTATATATTTGGGGATCAATGGATTAAATTATCTATTGGTCACATGTTGCTGGCTGGCGCCTTTCAAATAAATTTGTCAGCAAACATGTTTGTCCATACAGCAGTGGTGGGTTTTGTTGGGTTCAAAGGAGAGAATGGTGGCGTATATATATAAAAAGAGAGAATCACTGACAGAAATAAAAAAAAAATAAAAAATACTGTGTTATGTACCCATTATTAATATGTTTATCTTATAGGACTGAGGAGAACAGTGCGAACTGGGTGAAAGAAAGTTTTTTTTTTTCCTGTATATTTGTAGAAATGATTTAAACATGTCATATTGTATATGCCTAAATAAAGAAAAAATAATATTAACAGAGAAAGCGTAGATAACAGAAACCAGACGGAACGTAGGCGTAGGAAGAAAAGAGAGAAAGGAAGGAAGCCACACGAACAGTATCAGCAGCGGGGGAGGATTTGGCACTAGGAGAAGGGATCAGTACCTTTATGTTAGATATACAAATCAAAGTGTTGTACAAAGCGAATTTTTATGCTGAAGACATTTGTAAGTAAAAACGAAGAGGAAATGGCAGAAATAGAAGGAAGCGAGCATGCGTCCGCGATTGGTGCAGAGACGTCGGACACATCCAGCGACCGCGAAATTGTATTCAAGGAATTTCAAGATAAAAAAAAAAGTTATAGACGATTGGAGAGGAACACCAAACAGAGGGAACATGATCGTGATGCGAAGTTCGATGCGATCATCAGAGAGATGAGAGAGGACAGGAAGATCATGATGGCGATGATGGCGAGTATGTTAAGGATTAAAGAATGGCGTATGGGGTCGGACGTTAAAACAGGTAGGGAAGGTAAAACAAATATTAGTGCGAGGAAGGGAGAAGAGGACCAAACCATTCCGATGGGATTAGAAACTCTGAGTGAAGTAGCCATCGAAGAGAAGACAGGCCAGGACCTAGATGTCGAAAATGTTGAATTAGAAAGGCAAACTGAGGCACAGGGCCAGCGTGAAAACCAAATAGCAACAATGGGAACTTGTAACAAAGAAAGAGAAATAAAAAGAGAGCAGGCGTAGACACACCAATAAGAATGATTAATATTCCTCACGTAGGATCATCTATCCAGATTCAGACGTTTAGAGGCGACCCCGGGGAAAATCCAGCCGTGCATCTGGACAGCATTAGAGAATTTCTGTGCTTCCACCCGATGAGTGAAAAAGAGAGGATAACGGTCGCCAGCCATTATCTGAGGGAATCGGCGAAGGTGTGGTGGAAATTATTGAAACAACCACCGAGTACTATGCGAGGCTATGAAGAAGCTATTTTGAAAAGGTATTGGAGTGTGGAGAAGCAGGAGGGACTGTTACACAAGTTCTCGAATTTGAAATACGACGAAAGTAGCAGACAGAGCTTTGCAGCCTTCTTCACGCACCAAGCGATGATATTTAAATCCCTCACCGCTTTTAACTACACGGAGCAGCACATTACTCATATCGTCGTGCATAATCTACCACCGTGGGTGCAAAGGATAATGCTGGGGTGTTGCCCCATGTCGTTCGAAAGGACTGTAGAACTGCTAAACCAGATCGACTATGGGGACTTGTATCCAACAAAAAGGGAATGGGAGCAGTGTAGTTATAATACCAGGCCATTAAAAACTTATATACCTCCCGACCCAGGGAGAAAGTAGAAATAACAATAAATGATAACCCGGAAAACGACCACTGTGACATGCCTATGATGATGAATAAAGGAATTACGGTAATACACCCACCTTTGTAAATGTTAAATTTAAACCCTCACCCAGACTGTTCTCCAAGGTCGATCAATTGTGAAAAAAAAGAGAGAAGACAAACATGTTAACCAGAAAATTATGTATAATCATTTTTTTTGTTGTTTTTTTTTTAAGTGAGAAGAAATGAAACAGACAGATCGAAGAACCGATCTTCGTTTCATGTGTTTTTGAGTACGGTAATTCGAACTACTATCCGCCCGCAGTGAGATTTGTCTATTTTCAGTCATAATAAAAAAATTAGTTATATATATTATGTTTTGTAAATAAATATGTAAGGTTCCGTATATAAATGTCACAAACCATGAAATAATATTTGTGTGTGCGTGGTTTGTGAATTTGTATCAATTTAATTTAAAGTTCATTGCGGGCGTATTTGTTTAAATTTTAGCTTTTTGTAAAATTATACAAAGTCGTTTAAAAATACTGATCAAAAGTCACATTCCTTTGATCAGTGTTTTTAATTAAAATCTAAATTGCAAAATGTACAGAGTAATTAAATTGTATTCGAAATTAGTTAAGGAATTTATATGTGTCATTACTGAGTCAATTTAAAAATTGCGTATTAAAGTAAAAGATTGCTGGAAACGGAACAATAAAAAGGATAATTGAGATTGTATGGTCAAGCTGAATGGCTGGAGGCTGGAAAAAGTAGGCGGAGCCTAAAAACAAAATCAGGCGGAAAGGTCAACTGTGGCGATCTTAGAGAAAAACTAACATTCTAACGTTTGAGGTCTTTGAGAGAGGTAGTCTCAAGACAGCACAGCAGTTAAAAGTAATTCAAACAAATTTGTTAAGAAGTTCACCGGTAAACCGCAATGTTGATGGGCTAAGTGCTAGGAGCTGGTCTCTGCCCTGCCAATTTGGATCTTCATGCCGCTGACTGATCATGTGTTATGTGCTTCATAATTTCCAGCTTCCAATCTCCAAATTGACAATGCCTTGCAAATAACTTTCAAAATGCGCGCCTACGTTCGTCGGAAATATAAATCGTAAGAAGCCAAGCCAGATGAAGAAAGAAGGGTAACTGTGTTACATGAACTTTTAACTTTCTCCCGAGCTTAATGTTATCAATCAAATAAATGACATGTAAGTTTTTATCTTGTTTATAATGATACTGTTTAACCTGTCAGTAAATTTTCTTTTCTTTTAACCCTCTGCTCTAGTCTTTAGAAATAAATTATAAAAATTGTAATTAAGAGTAATAGTTATAAAAATTGTAATTAAGAGTAATAATAATTCAAATGAATGCATTTATATTTTTTTTGTGTTGCGTATTCCATAAACAAACGATGCCAATAGTAATATTTCCCAACTCTGTGTAAAACTAGTGTACAATAATGATCAAGTTATTTTAAAAGTAAATTTCGTTTCCTGAATTAAATATTCTTTTATATTTCGAGTTGGTAAATGTTAAATCTTTTTTTTTTCTAGTTTAAGTTGTCATATAATTGCAATCTAAGGTTCAATGTTAAATATATATATTGTTTTAAAGTGTTATATTAATGTCATGTCTGATATGAGAAATAACTCACTGTATAATTTAATACTATCGCTACCACCTGTCAACCTGGAGGGTTAAGGGTTTCAGAGTAAGTTTAATTAATTATTGTTCTCGCGGTCAGTTAATTCCGCTATATTTTATTGGGATAAGGGTCTCAGCCTGTGGCGTAGAAATAGACGAATAGATTCCAGGTTTTGTATAATTTCTGTTAAAAATCCACTTCAAGTACTCATCCTTGATGTCTGTGGCAATGCCTTCCCTTTGCTGAAGTTAGCGTCTCGCCATTCTACCATTGGGGATTGAAAGCAGTTTCTTTCCCAGGGAATCTCTTGGATCACCGGGTTCGAAATGATCCCGGCTGGTTGTCGTGTCCCGGAGCTACTTGGGGGCATTAAGCCTTGTCAAAGTACAAGCCGCCCGGTATTCCGTTGATGCACCGCAAGTGATTACTGTAGGGCTCTTGAATCCAGGCAACCACCAGTACATCTATCTCCTATGTTGTATTTATATAAAACCTCCTCCAACTGTTCGTCTACATAACGGCTCGAGTCTATTTGAATAAAATAAGTTAATAAATAATCTTTAGATAAATATTTTTTTTTCAATGCTCAAATACTCTGATTCTCTTAGCCACCCCTCAATCATTTAACTACACAGCTATTGGCATGAGTTTGTTCACCAGATAAAATGATTACTAAAGACTAGTAGACAAATACAAGAGGATCCATGAAAGTCTTACCGTACTGTTGAATACTATGTTTATATGTTTATATTTCTATTTTCTTATTAAGATTAGGACAATGGACCTGTAGTCAGAGACCTAGTTAAAATTACTGAAGAAAAAAAATATTTTTAAGCATACAGAGAGTACTATAAGTTGATCTGCAGTGTTCATTATATTGATTGTTTATTACATTATTTTCGTATTTTCAAAAATGGGAAAAGACACTTTACAAACGATCTTCAGAGAAATGAGAGAAGATCGAAAGGTACTGATGATGATGATGGAAAGGCTGGTAAGGATCGAGGAAGCATATGGCATCCAAGCCAACTCAAATCTAGAAAATGTAAAGCTTCAGCAAGAAATAAATACCTCTGAAGACCAAAAAATAGAAAATAAAGATGATCAGGCCACACCAAAAGAAGTTGTGGACAGCAAGGAAAACAACAGTGGTGAGGATGAGTCCAGTTATGAAGCAGTGGAAGAAGCGGATATAGATACAGAAAAAGATGTTCAGACCACTAGTCCAATGAAACTAAAAGTGGAAATGGGGCAGATGATGAGTCCTCAACTTAGTATGAAGAAGTTACAGACACCAATGCCTGGATCCTTGATACAGATTCAAATTTTCAAAGATGACCCAGGAGAGAACCCCATCGTTCATAGAGATAATGTTAAAAAAATGTTTTTTGTGCATTCGGTCGCAGAAAAGGCCATAGAACAAATGACAGCAATAGACTATGGGAACTTGACGACAACCAGGGAAGACCAGGACTATGACCATTACAATGCCAGACAGTTAAAACAATATGTACCACCTGATCCAGGGAAACAGTAAGATAAACTGTAGAGACAGATATATATACAGAAGACCAACTGACATGACCATAGGAAAATGAGACTTGATAAACGGACCGAGTTTTTTAAACTTATTATAAGTTGAATATTCAAAAAATGGATCACAGTGAGACATGTATAATTTGTAGCTTGGGCAGGTTATATTATTCACGCTCATGCTGTTCTCCCAGAGTCTATACACTTATGCAACTATATCCTGTGTAAGTAAAGTCATTTTTTTTTCATTGTTTTTTTTTGAAGTGAAAAGAAATGAAGCAGTCGGATCTGAGTTCGATCCTAGCTTCATGTTATTTACCCTAATACTAACTTTAAATTTCCGATGCAATGGGGCTTTATACGTTCAATCCACGCTAATTTCCATAATGAATAACTTGTTTCAAATACGTAGTAAAATTAATTAGTTTAGTTTAAATTGGATCAATTCTCTAAATAAATTCATGATAAAATGTTCATGAATTTACATATATTAAATTGCCTGGATTGTGCGTATATATGTTTGTAAATATTAAATATATATAATTGTTCGAAAGTTTCATTGCGTCGGGAATACTTGTTTTTTTTACTTTTAAATAATTTGTAAAGTTTTGCGATTAAAAGCTACATTCCTTCCAAAGGCTTTCAAATTCTCAAAAACAACAATAAAGTTTAATTAATAAAAAAAAAAGATAAGAATTCAATTTTTAATTAAAATCATTTCAGACTTTAAGAATTCATTTTCTAATTAGGAAAGGAATTCAAAAATTAGTTTGAAAGCCTTATCGAAGGAATGTTTCTAAAAACAACTAATTATAAAAAAAAAAGAGATTGATAATAAAATGAGCGCTAGCTGGAGGCAGGAGTGAACAGTAGATATATAGCCCTGAAAAGTAAAAAAAAAGACTAGCTTTTGTTGTAGAGTAGTGCAGTGAACTCTGTGCGTATAAAAATTGTATTTCATCATGATAGAGGGCTAGAACATCAGGGATCTGGCTACGGTTCCTAAAGTCCCGAGGAATCTTCACTGGAGCTGCTGAACCGTTTTCCGGATCGATCATTCTGCTAAAATAATGAAAGCTACTAAAATACTACTCCAGTAGTTAACCAATGATGCCTACATTTTCAACAACTTGGAGGAGTAACTTAAGGACAAGCACGGAATGGTAATATGAACGTTAAACTTTCTGGCCAGTTCGAACTTTATTTTATACTCCTTCTTTTTAAGAGCTCTTTTATTCTTTAATGTAACAAATTTTATAAAACCTTTTATTCATGTTACTGTAAATCTATCTCGTCATTCTTTAAATCTCTAGTCTTTAAACTTTTTCTTTTCTGACTTGGCGGTTCATTTAATATATATTTGTGTGCTTTATTAATGTCGTATTTAAAATTATATGCCAATAGTTTTTCGACTCGATGAGCTCCTTGGTTCTATTTGCCTCACGCAAATAATATAATATAAATTTTAAATAGTTATTCTCGCCCATTAGAACTAAATTTATAAGTTCTATTAATCATCGAGTCGAAAGAAAATATTATACGTTTACTATTTTATAATTAGCTAATAATAAATTATTAGCTCCGTTTTTTACCTATGTTCCCAGCTCCTAAGTTACAAGTGTTTATATACTCACATAATGTTAAAATGTTATTTCTTGCTTCACTAATATTGATTTATTTATCCATATATATATATTTAAAATGTTTTTGCAAAAGGGTCGATAAAGGTTTAAATGTATTTTAATTCCACTTTTGTTATTTTATATTAATATTCAGGAAGGGTACGATATTAGGGCATAATTAATATAGTTTATAAATGTTTTAAAATAGTTCGATAAAAGCTCGTTTGACTTTAATTAATTGGTCAAGTCATCACGTAGAGCATTCTACATGGGTTTTATTTTTCAACGATGACTATCAAGTCATCATCATCAAATGTTGCTGACGTAGGGCCATCTTCCGCTCCGTTAGGCTGGTCGGTGATCATATTTTCTTATTTAAATTTTTCGAGGGAGGCAGTACTTCCTTTCCGATTCATTAGTCAAAGGGCGTAAGACTTGCCAAATGCAAGCCGCCATAGGACTTCGATCATCGACTAGCGATCATCTTTCAATTTTACTCTCTGCCTTGTAATTCGTCAGTACCATTGCATCTTGGTTCCGGTAAAACCCGCTCCGTACTCGTAATTCGTGATGAAGTGATTTAAATTAAAGTCGAACCAATTCTCAAATATATTTAGTTTAAATCAGTTTCAAATCAAGATTAAAGTTATGCCTTAAAATACGTTTTGCTCTTCATGAATAGATTTCCGAATGTGAAAATAAACCTCACATTCCACCGTAATAAAATTAGAACAATCATTTCCGTTCTTAATGAATACCTTTATCTGCCTTTATATTTCTCGTTGGGGGCATAGACATAGAATCCCATGTTGTGTAATACTTGTTGGCATATGATAAGGACCGCCACTCTTATTATATTTATAAATTCTTTTAAAGACTAGAGGTAACTAATGCAATCTATATTTTATTGAACAAAACAAATTATTATTATTATTAAATATTGTCTAACATACTTGGTTTCTTAGTTCATCATTCTTTTTATAATTATTTAAATGTTAATACCCGCTGTCTGTGTTGGCAACCCGAACATACATATGATTTGATTTAAAAGTATTCAAAGTAATTAATTATTAGATGTTCGTGTCAGTGCAAGGGTCTCTAGTCCTCACCAACCGTTGAACTAGTTCTTGGCGCATAGCACTGTGCCGTCGATTTCTGCTATCTGAGCTGTTAAGTTGGGTTTGAATTCAGTTTTGGTTAAGCTGAGTTTGAATCTGATTTGATGTGCGGTGGTGGTGGGTTTCGACCGGTACAATATACAATCAATGTTCAGCTTATATTAAGATAGCCAATCTTTATACTTTAATGGACAAGCTCCAATCCACTCCACAACTCATCAATGAGAGCTTTGAGTATTTCATCAATCAGATTTTTAATGAAATGGATGGCTGAAGAGTTGTGGGGTGGAGTGGATTGAAGCCTATTCATTAAAGTATGAAGATTGGTAATCTTAATATAAGCTGAGCATTGTGTGGAGATGATAAACCAACTGACAAGTACTGCTTTAGCACAAAATATGTATATTGGTGATTATTTATCTTTCAACATGTGTGTGATCAAATGTGTTAGTAATATGAGATAGTGTGGTTAGTTGAGGATTGGGTGAAAGTCTGAGTTCAAACCTCCTATATATTACATATTGGAGTGCAGGTATGAAAAAGCCTGTACTGTAGGAAAAAAATTATATATTAAAATATAGTACTGTAAGATCTGCCCATTCCTCATATATTTATGTAAATGGATTATGTCCTGTACATGATGGGTCAGAGTGACTTATGGCCGATATGGATAGGATGAGAAGGTTGTTACCAATAAGGGCTTTGAGAATTCCACCATCAGATTTTCAATGAAATGGATGACTAAATAGTTGTGGGGTGGAGTGGATTGTAGCCTGTTCATTAAAGTATGAAGATTAGCTATCTTAATATGAACCGAGCATTGATTGTATATATGTGTGGAGATGATAATCTGGACCAATTGACACGTACTGGTTTAGCACAAAATGTATATATTGGTGATTATTTATCTTTTCAACATGTGTGTGATCAAGTGTATCAGCAGTATGAGAGAGCATGGATAGTTGAGGCTAGTGTGAAAGTCTGAGTTCAAACACCCTATATATTACATATTACAATGCAGGTATGAAAAAGCCTGTACTATAGAAAAAATTATATATTTGATAAATATGATAAATTAAATGGCATCATTACAGCTGTCATATAAGATTACAATTGATTTAATATGTATATAAAATTCAGATTAAGTGTTATGCACAATTTATATTTACAATAGAAGTCAATCAAAATTAAAAATAATTTAGAATATAAAATAAAAATTTATGACAGTTATATTAGTTTTAATGTAAAAAAAATGTTGTTAAAAATTGTAGATTATATATTTGTGAACATAAAAAATAGTTTATTAAAAGTACTCTGAAAATAGTATAGAATTTTAGTATATAAAAGAATTAATTAGAAACTAGACTGCTCTCATATGCTTATTCCAATCATGAATTAAGTAAGAACATGATAATACCCAAAACAACAGTAAAATATAATACTGTAAATTTATAATTATACAACCATGAAAAATTATATGAAAAAATAGTACTGGTAATTAATTTTATTTATTTATAATTTTAAAAAGGATTCATAGTACAAAGATTACATGGTTGTTGCCAGCATAGAATTTGAGTTTAAAGTGAAATATAGTAAAATTAAAACCTTGTAATTTTTCTTTCAGGTTCATCTTCATTACACACAGTTAATTATTTACCATTATTCAGTAAATAAGTATAACTAATGTTTCTTAGTTAGAAGATGCAACAGGAATAAAAAATAATTTAAATATCACCACTCAGCAATTGTCAAGACCTTGTAAATACTGTCTTTCTTCCACTGTTTTTTCGTGAGGAGTCTTTGGTGAGACCATTGCCCTGAAATTAGCTATTTAAATTCTGATTTACACACTATTATTTATGATAATTAAATTCTCCGAAGAATTAATATAGTAGTAAAAGAAAATATTTGTGAGAGAAAATGTTAGTGGATTAATTTCTCACTGGAAAAAATAGGGGGATTTTTTTTTGCTTATCTACCCTACGCTGTCTTTGCAATATTTGTTGAATTAAGTGTTCATGTGATAAATTATTATTTATAAATTATAATTACATAATAATGACATTAGTCATTATTATCTTATTAGAAATTAAGAATAATGAAAATATAATAGACGATTTTTATTTTATTTTTTAAAACAATTGCTGTCGTAAAAAAAAAAGAAGATATAATTTTGAATAAAAATCCACAGGATAGCATTCTGTGAATGACAAAAGATCATATGTGATCAAACACTAGCTAGATTATATAACCTTTGAAACTGTATCTATTTTATATTAATTTGACAAGTGCTCTTAGATTTACAATGAATGTGAATGAAATACTCATGAGATTAAAGCATCATATTTATGACAGCACACAATATATATTTTTCTTTTTACTTCTTTTAAGCATGTAAAAACTTTGAAAAATAGTTTTCATAAAAGTTAACTTTTATTTCACTAATTAGAATTCGAATGAGTGAAATGAAACTATTATTTTTTTTTATTATGCATCATAATGAAACTAATGAGTTTGTTTTAATGGAAAGTCAAACAATGACAAAATATTAATGATGATGATGATCAAGTATTATTTTATCTATAGTTTAACTGATCTATATACCTTCAGGCAGGAAGTAACTTAAATCTATAAACTATATAACAAAAATTAAACTTCTTTATGGAAAAAAAGACATTGCAAGATTTTTCAAAGAACCAAAGTACAATAATATTACGATCACAAATTTACAACATGTGACGTGGATAAAAGTTTTCTGGAGTGATACATAGAAGTTATGGATTGAAAAAAACTGAATTTGATTTAGAATGATCTTTATAATCCCAATGGATTAACAGTAATTGAGAATGCTAAAAATTGCAATGGTTTACACACATGAAAATGTTATATTAACTACTGAAATGTAATAAATTAAAAAAGGATATCATTTCATACATGGAAAAGCATGCATTTTAAAAGATGGGCACACTAAAGGCAGCCATCCTGAAAAAGCACTAACATTATAGTTAGTGTTTTCAATTTATTCTTCTTGTAAGAAGTAGTATTAGTATTACCTTTAATGGTTCACAACGTAAAAAAAACTAAAAAAATTATCAAATTAGTTTATGGCATATAAATGACAATAAAAAAAAGTTCCATATATTAATATATACAATTTGAAGTTTCTTCCAATGTGTAAAATAATTGATAACAAATAAAGATCATATTAGGAATTATTTCCACTAAATCATGAAAGTATCATCTAATAGTAATCCTCAGAATAACAAATTCAAAATCTTACATGATGTAGCTTATTTTTAGTCATTAAGAAGATAAGTGAAATTTAATCAGTTTTATTGGATGTCATTTTTATCAGGTAATTCCCTAATACAAGCTTGGTATTAGCTTTTGATCCAGAAGTAAAAATAAACAAAGCAGCCATAAAAATGTATAACTTATAGAATAACAAAAAAAAAATTCTTAATAATTTACTTGCATATGTTTTACCAATACAATATTTTTGTTTACTTATATCACAATATCCCTCATATTGGTTCTGAATTTTAAGTTTAAGTGTGAAATCACTTTTAAACAATTTTTATACCAAGTAAAACATCAAAGGTTTATCATTGTTTACTTCCAACATCTACACAAAGAGCAACAATTTGATTCTATATACTGCACTCTACAACTATCTAAGAAACCATGAGTAATCAATAGACTCTTTGTAGTGCTTCTATATCTGTATAACTAGATGAGTTTCTAAATATTATCACTCTTTATTAATAAGAAGATTTCTATAAAATTTTAGCAACCAGGAACTAGTCTGGGGATATGGATATTACTCAAACACATAATAGATGGCTCTGGAGTAGAGTTTGTAAAATGAACAATTGCTCTTAATACAACTCCGTTTTAATGTTTGTCGCAGTCAATATAGTATAACTTGATATTGAACAAGCATAATAGAATAAGAAAATTACTATCAAGTTGTTTAAAATTAAGATTACATTATTGTGGTTACTTATTTAAAAACTAAAATTATATTAGAATGATTCTTTTAAACAAATCGGGATTCACTTTTTAAAATAATGCCAACACATTTTACAAAAAAAGGCATTATTAAAAAGTGCACCAATTATTATATTTAATAAAAATGATTTCTGGATAATTAATGAGATGCTACAACTTATTGAAAGTGCTGGAATTATTTCCAAACACATCCCCAAATAGACTGCCACCAGCCAAAACAATTAAATCTTCTCAATAGTTTTTTTTTTGAAGATTTTAATTGTTTATTATAATAAGAAGAAATTATGCATTATGTACATGAAAAAGGTAAACCAGCATTTAAATATACTCTTGACAAACAAAGGCTTTTGTAATAAATATCACAAAAAACAATAAAAAGACATTATCAGGCTTGATAAGTGATGCCCACATGGTGAGGGCTTGAACATTTTTTGAAATTGTATTAGCAAAAATATCTAAATATCTCTTTACTGAAGTATTATAACTTTATCTTTCTTATTGCATTGCCAAATTCATATAATATTAATATCATTCACTTTATCACTTTTACAATGCTTTTTATAATTACAACCCACTATTGGAGGTTTCGATCACCCCAGAAATCTTCTTCAGAATTTTTCAAAACTGTCAATAATGAATTGTAGTTATAAGAAGCATTGTAAAAGGATAAAGAAAGTGAATAATATTAATATTACCTATTTACTGATCAATAACTGGATGGCTAATTGAATTGGCTATGTATTAGTTACTGAATAAAAAAACTGCCAAACTGATTAAACTTAAAAAAAAAAAAAGTTTTGTTTTACGTCAGTTGAATTCAAACTCTATATCATGGATATGGAAAATGGATTTGTTATTACATCTTGAAGTTTTTCATACTTATTTGGCTAGATTTGTTTTCAGTAATTCATTTATCAATTTATTTTTTTGATTACAATAAGTTAATAATAAAAAAATATTAATAAGGAAAGTCATAAACATCTGGAAGGAAAACAATATTTTTTAATAATAGTGAATTAATTTATTTTATTTTTATTATTAAGCATTAATTAAAAAGCTTTCCTAAAATAAGACTGAGTAGGCAACCAAAAGGACCAAAAAGAATTCCGTTAAAGTTAGATGAAATTAAAAATTAAGAAGGCACGATTTAAAAAGAAAAGTGAAGGAGGCCTGTTTCATAGCGATGGATTGCAATGCCATCAACAGCAAGGACACATGTTTCACAATATCAAGAAAATGGAACAATTAACCTTGAACTTTGCATAATTGCATATAATTAATTCACTTAGAGCTATGAAGATGAGAGCACGTCTCTTGAAAGCACTCGCAGAATAGTATTATTTTATTTTGTTTTAAGTATAAAATAGCTTTGCGTTCAGGTGCAATAGCGCCTATATTATTTTAAAAAGTTAATTGTTTATTTTAATATTATTTCTAAGTTGTTATTCCTTTTAAATAAAAGTGCTATAGAAAAGCAATTCGAAGTTAAAACTTATCTCTCCATTATAGTTACTTCTGGTTGTTATTCTCTTTGAAATATTCTTTTAACTTAAATATTTATATACTATTTTATCATTAGTAACTTTTAGCTCTAGGAATGCTGATATTTGAGAATCGTCTCAGCTGGATCTTTAAATATTGAAATTCCAGAGGAAATTTATTTCAAAACTTCTAAATAACTATTGATTTTATTTTTTTGATACAACTTTTATTACTGGTACGTTAATTTTTATTGGAACACATTTACTCAACTTTCTTTAAATATAAAAAATATTTTCATATAAATACGCATATGTATAGTATTGGGAATTTATCTAAAATATTAGTCTAAAGACATTTATATAAGAAGATGGCAAGTAATGGAAATTACCATTGATGAGGATCAAGATTGGTTATTTGCTTCTTATATTCTAAATATGTCTAGTTACTTAATTTGTTTAGTGGACATTTTAATGAAAAACGAACACACACACACACATACATATATATATAGATAAAAACAAATAGCATTGTAAATAGCTTATTGCAAAACAAAGACTTCTTCAATAGTTCTTCGTAAAAGAATAGCGGAAAACAAGCAAATTTATCACTCTTCAGTTGCCAGATGGTGAGCGTTTCAGTGATTTTTCATTCTTGTTTGATTCTCTAATTAAAAATATATAAATACCCATTTACTGACCAAAATTGAATGGTTGGCTGGATTGGTTTAAATGCGAGCTGCTTAAAAAAATTACAAGCCTGTTGAAAATACTTCAATTATAGTCAATTTGGATTTGATCTTAAAACATAGGCATGACAAACATGCATTATTATTGCATCATAAACCCTTTAAATATATGCACACACATATATAGGATATTTCTAAAATTATGATCAGTCTCATTCTTATATTTCAAACATACTATTACAGACATTTCAGAAAAAATAGTTGTTTAATAAATACAGAGAAACAGTATATGGCATTTAACAGTTAAGTTTTGTTTTTCTTTTGTGAGAAAGCTCGATTTGGAAAAGTTTCTTTTAAAAATCATTAGGACTTTTTTTTTTGTTTTCTGTGTCAACTAAGAAATGTTTGAAATTTAAAAGTGAAGATGGTGTAATTTTTAAAAAAAAATAATATAAGACTGTGAAGCATGAATAGGAGAAGATGAATGTTAAAATATTAAGAGCTGATCATATATTAAATGCAATATGCTACACTCTTGCCAATCCACTGTTAAAACAATCTCTTGAACAATAATATTTACTTAACTCCCAATGCTTTAGAACATGCTTAGTTGTAGACTACTATATTTCTGACTCAAAAAAAATCATTAGAATTAGCAATATACCAAGGCTCTTTATTTTTTCATTTTCTATCATTTAAGTCATTACATGCAATACTAATTAAAGAGACTTGTTACGTTGCTGATTCTGATAATGTATTGAATTAGAGATCTAGTAATTTATAATTAACCAGCTCTGAAATTTGGTATCCTAATGGAATATTATTGCATAGTTAAATATATTATCAGTTGCTTACTATGGATATGTTTGTATTGCATCAAATATGCTGGCTGTCAATAGTGTTTATATTATATAAACTCTGTTTTGAAGATTAATGATAATGAGCTTGCTATTTATATGTTATATACAGAGTTCAATTTATTTTGTTTATGTATAAAGTATTTGAACTTTATTAAATTTAAATTCTATATAGTATAATAGTTTCTAATCTAATAAAGACTGATTAATAATTATTTTAATATAAATATTATTGTTGCTTATAGTGTATTTAAAAATATGCATTTACAAAACAATTTAAAGTAATATATAAATTGTAATTATTATAAGCTAATAAGCTAATGCACATGCGCCTTGTAGAATAGCTTATTGGCTTATTAATATTATAGTTTATAAAACATTGCTCTATATAAAATAAATGTCTTATAAATTGTAATAATGAAATTAAATCAGAAGTTACTATAAAACTTCAGAAAACTAAACATAAGGGCATCGGTTCAAACAAGATTAACCCAACATGTGCATGCCTACAATAAGGCCTTAGTTGACTCATCCCACCCTTCAATTTTTGTTCAGCAAGCAATGGCTGTGGGTCATTTATGCAGACCAGATGGACCAAGAGTATTGTGTAGGGAGCGGAATGATTTGTGAAGGAAGGTTAAGGAGGCATGCTTCATCATCTTGGATGAATACACAATAAACAAAAGGGAATCTTTTTATGCCTTGTTGAAGAAATGGCAATTGGAGGTGCTCTGATTCTAATTTGCATATTTACCCGGTTTTGGTCGAATATTTGCATATCAGTATATCGTTGAAAAACGATAAGAGAGTTTGTACTTCTTGATAATGAAGGGTAAGCCTTCGAAAATGTTTGAAGATTTAATAAAATTGTTATTATTTATAGAATTGTTCAAGATAATTAATTGTTCAATATATCATATTCAAATTATATAATGTGTGCATATTTAATACTAACACATATTAAAGTTTTACATATAGGCCCATCAATAAATGAAAAAATATAAAAGTGGACTCATCTGTACTTTAGTTTGGATCATATTTAAGTTATTAACGTAATACCATGTAGAGCATGAATTCTATATATTAACATGACTTTAGTATGACTGGAACTCATTCTGAAAATATAATAAACTTCCACAAAATAAATGCTGTGCCTCATTTAACTAAAACAACAGTTAATAAATGCAAATATAAATAATAATGGCTCAAATGTAAATGAAATAAACAAAATTAGTTTGTAAAACCCTAGTGAGCTGTATATAAACTAATACAAATCTATCAATAAATAAAAAAATTGCAGAATGGATCAGTTTGGACCATATTTATTGTTCAATTTTTTGATGTATTACAATGCTACATTGACAGTTTCTACAAAAAAAGATTTTGATGGGATTTGTTAACCATAATTATAGGCAAAACTCTCCATCCAATAGCACCACTCAGTGCAAGCCAGAGCATTCAATGGATGCAAGAAGGTTTATGCATAAAATCCCTATCTAGTGCCTACTCATACATTATCCCCAGAGTAATTTCTAGCTTGTGGCTTTCATCAGTGAGGAACCTTAGATCTGAGAAATGTTGATCATGTGATGTTTAGTGGTTTAAAACCCATAATTATATAGAAAAAATAATATTACATTAAATTTCATTTTATACTATGGAGAAGGTACTTTATATTCTCAAGCCCATCAGTGTGTGGCAACTTTTAATAAATAATAAAAATTGAATTATATTTTAATCATGGTATTGGATTATATAATGAGCACTAAAAGTTCTTAATTAAGCTTTTTCAAATACCCCTATCCCCAGACCGGTTTTTAGATGTGTCTGTAGTACAAGCTTATTAAGTTATGTGATGTATAATTTGATTTTGTTGCAATATTATTTTGTTTATGGTCAGTAAATGAGAACTTTTATAATTGATTCAGTATTGTTGACTTTCCCTATCATTTATCATCTGTGAATATATGCATATTTAGAGCCAAAATTTAATGGATGAGTTGTCTATAAGTTGGCTATCAAAGACCAGGCTTTATTTTAAATTCAAATTAAAAACTGGAGAGATTAATGCACTTTTTGAAGGGATTTTTTTTAGATCAGAGTAGATAATGATTTTTATTTTTAAAAATAGATTTAAAATTATTTTTATCTATCTATTACATAACCTCATTTAAACTTAAAAGAATGTCTTAACTGATAAGTTAACTATATACTTTATTCTCATTTAAAAATTAAGAAGTTTAATAGGATTGAGAGTTTAAAAGTTTTTCCATTCTCAAAACTTATAATAGAAATATTTAATGTGATCAAAACTTTTGTTTTCTTTAAATAATTACTCAATTACTCATTTTAGTTTTAAACTTGTCTTCATTTATTTCACTAATTTTTATTTGATATCTGCAAATCTAAAAATTGACTTTTCCATTTACTAAAATCTATTAAAAACTAAAAAGGCTGTAGATTTCAATGAGATGCCTGGAGAAAGTTTAAGATATATTAGTTTCAAAAATATTAACGTTTGTCTAAGAATATAAGGGCTCATGAAGTAATGCCATCTGTTTTTAAGGATACTTTTTTCTGTGCCAATTTTTAAAAGTAAAGAAGATGAACAAATTTTCAGTAATTACTAGGAATGTCAATAGTGAAGATACTTGCAAGGATTTGTTGGATAGGTTTCTTCCAGTCATAGATGAATGGTTATTATAATCCCAATGTAGACTTAGAGAATTAAAAAAAATACTATGGGTACAGTTTTTATCGCCAGGCAAATACAAAAATAATGGGGAAAACAAAAACATAATTTATATATTGCTTTTACTGATTTGGTCAAGGCATTTGATTCAGTTACTTGGGTAGGTTTAAGCATTGTTTAAAACTATTTGATTATCCAACAAAATATTACTTATATTATGTAGCTTTTATGTAATGGCTTAAGAGAAACTATCACTATAAGATAAAAATCTATGGCAACTGAAATGAAAACTGTTGATCAACAAGGATTGGTACTAGCTCCAATTTTTATATATTTGATATTTTATAACATTGGACTTTGAACCTGAATGGCTTATTGCTCAAAAGTTCAAGTTCCAGCAGTTACAGTGTGGAATTGGGTTCTTAAACATTGAATACTAAACCAGGTGTGCCCAATGTGTTGATCAAAAAATTTTAAGTTGATTGTGAAAACAAAAATAAAATTTTATATAGAAACTATTTTTTTTTAAAAAACGAAAATTAAAAAAAAAACCGTTGAAGTTTGGGATTTTTTTTATTTGAATGCGAAATCCAATTTAAACCTAAAAATTTAAAATCTATAAACTTGTAAAAAAACAGTCAAATAATAAAAAACTGAAGAAAACAATCGATAAATTTACTAACGTCTATTTTGGTTACAGCAATATATATATATAAAAAACCATTTATTTTTGAATTTTCATTTAAGTAGGCACACTAATTTTGATATTTTAATTTTTTGAAATAATTTAAAAAAAAAATGTTTTCAATTGTGCAAAGTGGTTTCGGTACTTAAATTGTATTAATTTAATATTATATGAGCATTTTTATTGATAATTCTTATTTTGTGGCAAAAATTAAATTATTTGACCTCCCCCCCACTTAATCAGCAATAGCAAAGCAAAAATATTACATTTCAATAATGATTGGTAATAAGAGTTTTTATTCATCATGTATAAAGAAAAGTGTTTATGTTTGTTGTGTAATTTTACAATATCTCTACCGAAAAGAGGTAATCTAAACAGACATTTTACTACTATTCATCCAAGTTTTGATGGAGACTTTCCTCCAAAATCTATAATAAGAAAATCTGAAATATAAAGATTGAAAAAATCTCTAAATTCACAGCAATCTTCATTCAAAAAAAGTTGTTGAAAGTCAACAATGGCAACTGTGACATCTCTCCATGTGTGACGAATTTTTATAAAGCATAAAAAGCCGTTTACAAACGATATATTAAAATAAACTTTTTTTTTCCATATGTCATAGCATCGGCCAGGACACGAACCCATACTGCTTGCAAGGCGGGTGCGATGACCTCTCGGCTAACAACGCTGACAAAAAAAATAAACTTTTTTGGCTGCAGAAGATGGCTTATTTCACAATTTTAAAAAATGGAGATTGTTGATGCTATCCAAGAAATACAACTTTCCACACAAACTGTAACAAGATGAATTGAAACCATGGTGATAGGTTTATGATCATAACTTGAATGGGATTTTGAAAATTGTTCATGGTTTTCACTTCAATTTGATGAATCAACTGACAGTTGCAATATGTTCTAGCTTAGTATATTTGTACATTTAGTATTTCCTGATTTGACTGTAAATGAAGAATTTCTCAAAATTATGTCTTTAAAAGAGCAAATGATAGGAGAGGACATTTACAATATTTTTAAAGTTTTCATAATATCTGAAAATCTTTCTCTTAAGAAACTCATTTCCATTACTATAGATGGTGCTCCTTCTATGACTGGTTGTGAAAATGGATTTTTAGCATTTTGTAAAAGGAATATTGATTTTCTTAATTTTATTTCATATCACTGCATAATTCATCAGCAATCATTATGCGGTAAAATGTTGAACCTTGATGATGATATGAATACAACTATTAAAATAATCAATTCAATTAGTATGAAAGCACTATAAAGAAAATTGTTTCAGTCATTTTTATATAACATTGCAGATTATGGTGACTTAGTTCTCCATAATTCAGTCAGATGGTTGAGCAAAGCTAATGTTTTAGAAAGATTCTGCAAACTGTTGTCACATATAAAAGATTTTCTGGATGAAACAAAATAACCTTGTGCTGTTTTACTTCACAATAAGGTTTGGCTGCAAAGGCTAACATTTTTAATGGATCTAATAACTAAATTAAATAAATTAAATCTAGATTTGCAAAGCCAAAACAAAACAATAACTGACACGATTAGCTCCATCGATAGATTTAAAATGAAACTGGAAATGTGGATTTTTCAAATTAATAAAAAAGATTTGAAACATTTTGCAAATTTAAGAGAAGAAACTGGGTCCAGCATAAAAACATGTGATTACCAAGAATTTGGAAATATTTTGCAAAACATTCTTCTGCAATTTCAACAACGATTTCAAAACTTTGACCAATCACTTCATTTTTTCACAACACCATTCTCTAAAATAAATATAGAAAATCAAGCTGTACCAATTTCAGAAGTATTTAATATGGATGTATGTAGTTTGGAAATGCAATTAATTGATTTATAAAATGACATTACCTTGAAATCACACGGTCAGTTTGAGATATGGAAGTATATTACCATTGAAAGTTATCTGATATTGAAAGATGCATATCTTAGATTTTATTCATGTTTTGCATCCATATATCTATGTGAATCATCATTGTCTCTTAAGAACTATATAAAATCTAAATATTGTAATCTTATGACTGAAAACCATCTTAATGACTGTTTATGCTTGGCCGTTTCTAATTACGAACCAAATTACTCAAAAATAGCTAATCACATTAAATAAATTTGTTTAAAATTTTAATTATATTTGTTTATTTCATTTATAAATTGATTCATTTTGTTTTTTTTCTTCCCATTTAGCCGATTGCCATTTATTTGGAAAACAAAAAGCTCTTAGGTTCTAAAAGATTGGGCACATATGCACTAAATGATACAGAACTTTTGAACTGTTTCTATGTGGCTTCATGAAGCAGTCATCAACATGTGATTTAAGTTTGAAAGTGGAAGTTTTAATGTAAATTGAATAGAAGCAAACACTGTAAATTTCATCTTCTGGATTTATAGTGCGCTGATGGATGAGCTATCATTGCAAATTCTAAAGATGATGCACCCAGAATGTTCTTAATTTAATGTTTTAAATAGAACATATAATTCATGTTCAGAAGCACTCAAGTCCTTTGGCAAGGCGTGCGGAAACAAAATCTTCAGCAACTTTTAGGTTGATGGTTGCTAACTTGAGAATGCGAGACAATTCAATTATTAGAGTACTTTTGTAAATAAAAAATGAGGCTAGTTGTTTAGTTGCAACACATATTTCAATGTGTTACTGTTTTTAACAAGTTAAAAGTTTGAGTATTTTATCCCAGTGATACAACAACTGCAATTAAAATAATTGTAGAAAGAGCTGTTATTTTGGTTAATTTATTATAGGAAGTGAGATTTGAATCCAAACAACATAATATTAAAATATTAAAATTTTTTTATTTTAAGATGCTCTATAAAATCTGAAAATATATTGGCAAAAATATAAAATCAATCAGTAAGATTTTCAACTTGCTGGATAAGATGGTGCAAAGTTTACTATTACAAAATCATACCTTTATTGGATTGAACCTGTAACATAAGTAAATAATAGCAGACTTCTTTAAAAAGTATTTTATAAGAACTTGAATATGATTTTCACAAAAGAGGTATACCTATTTTCTTTATAAATATTGTTAGCCGAGAAGTCAGCACAGCTGCCTTGCAAGCAAGCAGTTGGTTGCAGATGGTTGTTGCGGGTTCGCCTCCCAGCCGATGCTATGACATATGGGAAAAAAAGATACTATAAGAAAAGTGTAATACTGGTTGCTTTTATTGGGACGATACAATTGAGAGGAAACACAATGGAAAGCTACAAATAGATTAGATGTTAACATTTTTCAGAAGAACGTTTGCCATAGAAAAAATTAAAAGAGCATAAAATATCACATAAACAGAATAATGGATCCATTATATTTTGTATATAGTCATACTTGTGATTCATAATGATTTATACAATCATTGAAAAACTTATCTCTAGTATATTATTATTTGTTTATTAATTCATTTTTCCAACAAATAATAAATTCTCAAAAAAAAATAAATGAAAATTTTTGATAAAAAGTTTCTAAAAAATAAAAAGATAGAGAGAGATAATACCATTTCATTGCATCGTCATATTTGTATATATATATATAAACAAACACGATGTTTTCAAAAAATAAAATCAAGTGAAATAACTTAGCATTTTATGAAAACAATCACAAAAACTAAGAGATACTAATTAGTTTTTTATTTCACAGTATAAGAGATTTTTAAAAATTTGCTACGGTTCTGATACCAAATTTATTTATTTATCCAGAAACACATTTATTCTCCAATTAAACAATAAAACTTTCAAAATGATAATTAATGAATTACAAAAGATTATAATTTAAAATTTTAATTTCTTGTACGATATAATAAACTGAATTGTTATTATTATTTTGTCTATTTTTTTTTTACGAGTTACAGTGACTATACTCATTTGTGAATGGCTACTGTTGTTGCAGATTTACTAAGTAAAATTCATTTATTTATTCAGAAAATAGATACACATTTAAATTTGTCAAACACATAAAATTATAATGACAATTTTGAATTACAAGTGTCAAAGTAACCCAACCCAAATCTTTGACAACAGTAATGATTATTAGTAATCATTTACTAAACTATAGATTGTCTCTAGCACAGATATAAACTTTAAAATTCAATTAAAGATTAATATATTTGCTGTTTTTAAAACTCAGCGCACAGATGCATGGAGTGATTCATATTTCTCTTTCCCACGTGTAATATCTTTATAAATAACTTTATTATTTAATTAATAAGCGTACAATTTTATAAAACATCTGTCCTGTAGCAGAAACTTTATATAGAAATAAATCTGTGATTAAAAAAATATAATTACTACTAGAGACTAATTAATTAAAAGTATTTTACAGTAAAAGAAAAGACCTGAAAGTCAAACATTTCTGGATTCATTTCCAACTGAGGAAAGTAGAAAAAAATTATTTCAGCCAATTCAACGAAACTATTGGTATGAAACTGCCACTTGATTGCTCAAATATCACATGACCTTCCAAGCAACTAACTGTATGATTATATATAAATAAATACAACATATCACAAAATATATTATTTCTGAGAAAACAACATTTGAACAGAACTGATAAAGTACACTATTTACAACTGCACAGCAAAATAAGTCACAAAACAATTCTATAATAAAACAATAACATCTGTAACATGCTAATGTGATTCACATTCAGTGGATATCACAAATACTAGATTCAATATTCATTATCATTTTCATTTGTATTTGTAATGAATTAGTGAAACATTTTTAACATCTAACAACTGAAAAGGTTTTTATTATTTATTTGAGTGCACTTTTGGTATGATACACTAGAATTATAGTGTTTCCCCATATCATGCAATAAAAAGGTTAATTACAGAAATCCTTCCTATTAGGTAGATAATTTGAACTAATTATGGAACCAGGCTTTAACTTCAAAGCATTGAAAGTTTATATAAAAAAACTGATATAAGGCTTTTTTTAGTATAAAGACACTATTCAAGAGGCCCATATAAACACTATCTAGGTGAAAAAGATATTGACAACTAATAAATATTAGGACTACCAAATCATCATAATACTCATGAAAAGGTATTTCTACCATAATACCACTAAATAAAATAATAATTAAATGGTTTTATTGCTCCAGAGTTCATAAAAAGTTCTAATGTAGAAATTCCAGAGTTGGATATATGAGAGATCTTTGCATTCCATAAGTTCTACTACTAAATTAAATCAAGCAGGTCATAATATTTCTAATATCAGCTAAAAAGCCTTTTGATTTATTTACCATTAACAAATCTTTAATTCTAATAGCTAAATAAATTATAATCTAATGAATAAATGACATAATTTCTGTACTTTTTGTAAAACAAAATCAAAATAAAATATAGCAAAAAGTTTCAATTGTTGAAGAGCGTTGAAGCGTGAAGTTTCATTAAGCAGCAATTAATTATATGTTAAATGCAGTAATAAAACTTTGGTTGAATCGAGAAATAAATCATCCTGAAACTTAATATTAATTTAAATCTACATATTTCTATTTATTGAGTTATATTCTTTACACATATTCATATTATAATGTATACTTATATCAGTTGTATGAGATAGTGTGGATAGTTGGTGGGTGTTCGAAAGTCTGAGTTCAAATCCCCTATATTATAATGTATATTATATGTGTGTTATGTTCTTATTTGGAAAAATGTTAAAACAAAGTTATAGAAGGCGCTGACAGCACAGTATTTTTTTTAATCACTCAAAATCGTAATTTTAAAATTGATATTTGTTTTATTTCTTTATTGCTGTAAGTACAATTATAATAATTTGGGCTAAATATTAAAATTAAATTTATGTGAAATATAATATTGATTTCATTTCTGAGGTTCTTGGGATTAAACATAATAATATTGCAATATTACGATATGGGTTCGAATAAGGACAAGATAAAATTTGAATCTTTTCAAGGACCCAGTTAAGCATAAGAATTTTTTTCCTATGCAGTCAGTTTACATAATAAGTCCATTAAATATTGCTTAGTAAGAAGTTATCTAATAAGAGGATAAAACAAGAATGAAAAATGACTTAAAACTTCATCAGCCTGTAAATATTTAGTAATTTTTCCATCTCCGTTGATTCTCTATGGTAGGTTACCGCAGAAACTGTTTTCCTGCAGAAAGATATTTAAAGATGGTCAAAATGAGAGTCATAGATCACATGACCCTATTCTCTTAAGCTTGTAAGTTATAAACAATGAGGATTGCCAATTCCTCAACAAACTTCGTGATAAATGCTTAGTTAGAGAAAGCATTTAAAATATCCCTGTCAGGACCCCCATCAAACCTCTGACCATGGCAGCACTCCTCAGAGAGGTGATAGGATAGGTTCAGACACTAGATCTAAAAATGCCAACACAAAGCCAGCATTTAACTAAAAGATTGTTTTATTTTATTTATTAGATTTATGTTCTCAAACCCATAAATGTATTCATTCATATTATATATAACATATCGAACTTTAATGACTAAAGCCTATCAATTTTGTTTGATATTAACTAGATTATTTATTAATCAACAAGATGATATAGTATTTATTTTGACTGGAATTGAAATTATTGTATGTTAAATAACATTTTATTTAAAATGGTTTCCGGTTAATAAGAAATTATGATAACTTTCGATTTTTGTTTAGAAGGACCTTTTTTTTTTAAAAAAATTTAAACTCCATATTTTTTGTTTTGTTTTATTTTATTATATAAATATTAAATATTTTAAATAGAGTTTCCAATTATATATCATTAATTTTAAGCTATGCATTGTTTAAAAACATACTTTGTTTACGATATTCTAAAACAATAAATTGAACAATAATTGATAAAGATCAAAGCATAAATTTAATAACATATCTAACTGGATCTAGAACTTGTCTTAAAAAATATCAGATAATAATATATTCCCATATTATTATTCTCATCGTAATCAAGCAGTAATAATTTGATTATGATAATTGTTATATATGCCCGGGTCACAGCAATAATAATCCTATAATTCAATTTACTTTTAGAATCCACAATATTAAAAAATTACCCCCTAAGCTCTTAAAAATATATAAAAAAATGTAGAAATCAGCTGATTGTCACAATTAAATATATAAAATTATTACTGATTTTTGCCTTTGATAGAATACCTTAGTTGGTTATCATCACATTAAATTTAAACTTAATGAAACTAAATGTCAATTGAATTTCTGAGTTGCCATAATCAGGCCAGTAACATATAAAGAAGTGAGGAAGCCAATCCTCTTATAACAGTGTGTATGCCAGAAATCTGTGTGTTATTGTTGATATTTAAATGTATTCGGAAAAAAGTATAAAGTTTAATTGTTTTAAAAACATTTAAAAACTTCAACTAGGTTATGGAAATAATCCATTACGTAACTATAAGTAAAATTTGCATATGTTTATTTGTATGCATAATGAAGGGGTTTCTTCTTTCTTTATAACCTAAAGCTGAATGCATTTTTAGTGAAACTCACCACAATTATAGCTCTCTTGTATAAATAAAGCAGCAATAGTAAGAGAGTTATGATTATGGGGAGTTTCATTGAAAATGCACTCAGCTTTAAGTTATAAAGAAGAAATTAATTCATTTCACATATGAGCAAACATATTCAAATTTGAATAACAAATGCAAATGAAGAGAAAATTCAATATTGTATAATTGTAAGTAAAATGCCACCATTCAAAGACCTTCTGACAATTATATTTAAAATTATATTATTATTTCAACTTTTAGGTGACATTGTTAAATATTTACCAAAAGACAAATCCTATACATAAAATCAAAACAAGTTATTATCCTCTAAGCCAATGGCTTTCAATCTTTCTAATACTGCAACCCTTTAATACAGTTCCTTATGTTGTGGTGACCCCCAACCTTTAATTTTGCTACTGTTATGAAGCAAAAATGTGTTTTCCAATAGTCTTATCTGTGAAAGAGTTGTTTGACTTTCAAAGGGGTCATTACCCACTGGTTGAAAACTGCTGCTCTAAGCTATTTATCTCCATTAAGTTATTTTTCAACTAAATTATTTATGGTGTAGAAAAGTGGTAGAATGACAGCGTGAAGGTTAAAGGTTTCTGAATCAATTGTCATCTGATGCAAGTAAAAAATCTCAATTTGATCAAATGGACAAAAATCTTTGAGCTTAATTTGCCACTTGCATTTCTACTGTCATGCATCAATTGTGCAAATAATCATATGGTTATTATTATAACCTTCTTCTTTTGCCACATCCTTTACAATCTCTTTAGTATATTCCTATAACATTAAGTAGATACTCAGCTTAGGTTTCTCTTTCCTTTTTATAATTTATTCAAAAATAATGTACTTCTTCATCATTTTATGCGGCTAAGCTTATCTTTTCAACTTATCTTTTTTTATCTTACTTCACACCTAAAGCATCTAACCTTTTCTTCTTATTTTTTACAACTGTCAAGATTTTTGCTTTTTCTAAAGCTTCACATCAAACAAAACTTTGTAATAAGATTTATTTTTAATTCCACTTAATAATTGGATAATTACTAGGAGGATCATGTCATGTATAAACAGCAGAGGTAAGTTCAATCAAAGATCATTTAGTTCTTGAGTTCTTCAATCTATTTCTGAACTATTACCCCCACCCCAGTTAATAAGCTACAGAACAACCTTCTATCTTTAAAAAAAATATTGTTTAATCATTGCAATTCTCTTTAATTTTTTTATTGTATCATACATTGTCAGTTACATAACTTCCTAAATATTTGAAAACATTAACTCATTCTAAAACTTCTTTCCAGTGCATATTGTTAATAGTTTCATCTCAATATATTTCGTTGCTTTAGAGAGTTTATTAGCTCTGTCAATTCTAATTAACATTTTTTTAAAATCCATCTTCACCATCTGTCACTATTGCTATATTAAAATTTGGAAACTTTTCCCAAAGACTGTGATTTTATTCCTAACTTTGAACTAAACAACAGGGTAACATCTTGTAATCTAAAAATAATTTTTTACAATCATAGACTAAGTATCTCATGTTATTTAGGAGTAAGTTTTTGAAACATGACTTAATTTTTTCCCCTCAGCTATATAAAATTAAATCTAAATTAATTTCTAGGTTTAATTTCTTTAAAAAGCTGGCAGGTATTACTTGGGATGTGGTACAAATACTTTACGAACAGTTTTATTAGCACTAGAATATTGTGCCAATATTTAAAACAAAAGGCTCATATCAAACTTTTTAGATGCATAATAAAATATTACCATGATAAATATTACAAGAATTCAAATTTACTCCTTTTCAGTAGTTTACTGTTTCTTTCACATATTACCTCAACATAAATCAGAAAAGAAGTTGCCCCACAGAACATTCATAAAAAACTGTTAAGCAGATCAGAAGTTACTAATAACTGAAGATATAGCTTTACACCTGATATTTATCACAAATAAAAATATCCTATTTGAACATTTAACCAAAAATATTTTCAACTGAAGAATTATAATATAAAATTATTATAAAGTTCAAAACAAATTTTGTTTTTAAATCCAACTATAAGAGCAATTGGATTTGATCTTCATAGATAATCCCCTTAACCTATTAAGGATGCTTATCTGTTTTATAAGTGAAATTTATCAATCACTTATATGTGATCAAATACAAGTCATAAACTACATATCTACTAAGTGCCAAATCTATAAATATAATAGAAAAATTGAAGAACTTCATACATTTATCTCCTAGTTGAAATCTCTACAAGATTTTTTATATTATTTTCTTACTAGTTTACCTATTTACAAAGTCTATATGAAAAAAAATGTTATATCAGAAAATCCAATATGATGACATTCTAACACAAATTTTAATTACTGCTTTATTAAAATAATAATCATTTATTATCATGTCTAATACTCAAGGGTGTACCCAAAAATAACAAGAATCATTTTCTGTTTTGCATACATTATTGTAGTATATGATTCTGCAGTTATATACTTCTTGCAGGATTCATTCTGCATCAATCTGCCAAATAACATTGCCATGTAAATTCATGGTACCATGTGAAACTTTTTTTGTAAAGTGCATTTCAAATATTTGGCGATTTTTATAATGACTGAAAAGTTTGAACAATTTGAAATTATGTTTCCATTTACAGAAAATGTCAGGGAATATAGTTATAATGATTGAAACAGATTACAAGCAACTGAACTCATAAAAAATATAAATTTAGTTGTTTAATTAAAATGTTAAATTCATCACATCCCTGAAATGTGTGGAAAGTGAAATTCAAAGTCAAAACAATCTGATTTTTTTTATGCAAATAGCATTTTTCTCTCAGATTTAATTTGTAATGATCAGGGATTTTATCTGCAAATTCTAAAACATTTATGTGATATGGTAAAATATAAATATTCCATGTTGTTGCAAAGAGAAGAATGCAAGCTTCACCACAATAAAGTATCATCTCTCAAAGCCTTGAGTGTAAAACACTTTTCAATTAAAATCAGCATGACTCAGCCTATCTTCCAGCCATATTCACTTGATCTCACTTTGTGTGATGTTTTAAATCTCTTGAATAAAAAAATATGTCAAGTTTTTTTTTGTGGACTTACAAGTAGTGAAAAAAAATGCAGTGTTAAAAGATATCACTTTGCAAGTGTTTCTAGATTACTTTGAAAAATAAAAAAACACATTTAGACTGGTATATTGCATCAAATGGATAGTAATTTGAAAGTACTTAAATTTATAACACTTAAAAATAAATAATTTTTATTATAAAATTCTGATTATTTTTGGGTATCCCATCATATATTAAAAGTAACACCTTTATCTTGCTTCTTTCCTCATGCATACTTCAAAAGATTGATTTAAGCCTACCAATGTCTTCTATTTTTTTAAAAAAAATTTTTTGTTTTTTAAATGCAATTCACTCTATCAGAGGTCTGAATTAATTTATTTAAAACTCTCAATAGCATCTTATCCACATGAAAATAAAATAAATATTTTAACAATTTTATATTTCACTGAATTATAACTTTTTGAATAGAACAAGAAGTACTAAAAAAATCTAGTAACACTTTACTGAGTTATAAATTGTATTACAAATGTTAAGTACTTTTTTCAGTCTTTTTTAATAGACTTCAATAATTTAATTGGAACTTCATAAATTATTTAATAATTTTCTATTCTCATTTCAGTTACTGATTTACAACTTTGTCCTCAGTTAGGTGACACTTTACTTCTTCATCAACTACATAACTTTCTTTTCAATTCACTAATAAAGAATTATTTTTTCTATAATATAAATCACTGAATTTTCCATATTTTTAATGCATTTATTTTTTACTCATAATCTCTGATTTCTGTTTTCCATCATAACTTCATTCATTCATCTCTGATTTTCCCATTCAAATCATACTCTTTTTTGTAGTTCAACTTATTTTTTAATCACTCTCTCAATTCATTATTAAGCTTTTGGTACTTTTTTGGCTTGTTCAGTCTTCATTACATATTTATTCTTTCTACAGAATGCACATTCTTTTTTGTCTTTTTACCATTTTATTCATCATCTCCTTACTAACTCAAAAGTATTTGTTTCCATCTACTGTGGCATTTTAAAAATTTTCCCTGAATAACTATCATCATATATATATATTTTTTTTTTTTTTTTTTTTTTTTTTTTTTTTTTTTTTTTTTTTTATTTTTTTTTTTTTTTTATTTAATTTTTTTATTATAGAAACAACCAATATACTTTTTTTTTGTAGGTTGTAGGTAAAATTTTAAAAATTCAAATTTGAAAAAAGTAATAGTTTTAAATTAAATAAGAGTGTGGTTTTAGATTTTTTTTCTTTACTTCCCCCCCTAAAGAAAACAACCAAGAAAGAAAACAGATGTGGGGGGGGGGAAAAAAAGGAGGGGGTTTTTTTTTTTTTTTTATAAAATTTTTACCTTTTTTTTGGGTTTTTGGAAAGATTTTTTAAAATATATATATATATATATATATATATATATATATATATATTTTTAACCAAATTTATTTTATCAGGCTATGATTATTTATGCTCATTTTCTTATCCAATAATTGATGATGTTTCTTTAATATTATATTTTAATTAATTATCTGTCCAGTTTTAAAAGCTAATCTTAATTCTATTATAAGTAAATTGAATTAGGATTTGTATCAGCTTCAAAATGAATACTGCACACTTAATCCTTTTGTAAACTTATTTCAGATCCAAAAATTATTCTAAATGCAATATATTGTTACCACTTGAAGCTTTCTATATATACATTTTTTTCTCGAACTTTTATGTATAAAGACATATCAATATATTCTCTTGCCTTGTCCTCAGATTAATTGTTAACAGCATTCCAATCCTTAATATTACAAAACTATTTTTATATTTCTTTTCAATAACCCTTTTTTTCACATATTTTCAACGCAATTATTACCGTAATTACTAATTAGCATGTATACTTAAATAGTAATCAGATCTCGAGAAATTACTTTCTTTATTCTACTATCAATCTGATACTATTTTTACAATTCTGTTTTTTATACCACTGTGTATGGTTTTACCCCCACAATGCAAAATTATTTTTTACATCTAATCCTCCTTGATGCAGCCTTTTTTAAATTTCTGATAATAAACCTAACATCTTCTTTGTCTTATTTATCATTCTAATATAACATGAATGTAATCTTACAACAATTTTCAAATCTAATGGCTTTACATACTAGGTTATGACTGGTCTGGTACAATCAGTTTTAGGATGTATACTTTTACTGAATTAATTTTCTATTTTTTCAGCTATCTTAAATATACTTTTAACTTCTTTTAGGATTTATGATAAAATATCTAATGTATTATTTTTGCATGACTATAATTTGGATCAGAAATTGAATCAGAAAGTACTTTTTTTCTTGCTGGTTACAAAAAATCTTAGAATTTTTTGAGAATAGTCTTCACCCAACCTGAGCTTTTCTGTTACTGGTCAGCAAATTGGTATTTAGATACTTTTAGCTAGAGGGTAAAACAAGAACAAGATTTTAAAATCACAACTATTTAGTAGTTAGGAAACTTCTGGAGAAGACTAATTTTTACAATGGGCTATTTTATATTATTTTTATTATTTAGGTTTATTGATATCTTTCCATTACTAAAATAAAATTTTATTAAATTTTTCTTTAAAAAATATTATAGAATTTAACTGATTATTTATTTCAATCTCTTTATAACATCAACAACAATAAAATATACTGTTTAATGTTGCTTTTTAAGATTATCATTTCTTAATAAAAACACAAATAAAATAATGTGCTTAAAATTATTTCATTATGGGAGACAACAGCAACAATAATATAAAATTATTGATAACTCTGCAACTAATTCATTTTAAAACTTCTAATTTTATGATGCAAACTTAACATTTGTTATATTATTTTTGCTATAAATAATTTAAATAAATATTTGAAGCTTCATCAAAAAATATTAAAATTTATTTATTTGTTTACATTATCTAAAGTTGTATAGAAAAATGTATTTTATTCAAGGATTATATCAAATGAGTGCACTCAAAAAGTGTCCCATTGTAATTTTTTTGCTAAGATTAAATAAGTTAGCCTGAAATGCTTTTGAGAATAATTTATAATTATCATGTGTTTTTATGCATATGTTTTAGATGTGTATAGAAATTGAAAGTTTCATAGTACATCTAAAAATATATTAATGTGATAGAAAGTAGAGATTTGAAAGTATGGAGTTGTGCTTTATAAGTCTTGTACCAAAGGAATTTAAAGTTTTAAATTATTCGTGGTTAGAGAATATTTTTTAACAACATCTTTATTGGATTTTATAAAGATTTATGTATACTTTTACATATATTTAGTTAATACATTGAAAATATATTGGCAAATTAGAAAAGAGTGTTCTCAAAGGTAAAAAGTTTAACTAGATTTCCAGTATCTGAGAAGAGGGTCATTTATAGCCTTCTCCTGCCCAAAGTCCATTAATTAAAAAACTATATCTAATGCAACAAAGGACAATCATAGTAAAAATAATAAGATAAATAATAGGAAAAAAACGTGAGAAAAGTTAGCAAGTAATAGTGAGCTTGACCCAGAATCAAGTGAGGAAGCACCACATATTCCATTCTCAAGAAATGTGTAAGGTTGGACACTGATTTAGTATGTGGTTTATTATTTCACCTCTGTGGCACATCAAACATGTCAAATTTGTCTACGCAAAGAATAATCTACATTTTATAAAAAATAAGGTTGGTAGAGCATTAAGATTAAATTTGGGTAAGTCAATTTGAAGTGACACATTAAATATTTATTCCTGATCTTCAAATAAGTCTCAAGAAATACCATCAGAAATGGATTAAAATGTGTAAACATATACCAGTATTAATATTTTTTTACAGGAGGATGTAATAATTATATATTATTTTATGGTTACTATAAATATTGGAAAAGTTTCAATAAATTAAAGAAAAATGAATAAAATGTAAGATCAGTTAAGAGTTCATACTGATGTTGGACCAAAGAAGATAATCTGAGTTCAGCAGCTCTCTCAAACTTTAAGATATGCCTATGGAATTTAACAGAGGCAATTGAGAGCTATATATTTTACTGAAGCTCAACATATCACTTTGAGTGTCTAAGTATCACATGACTGCTAAAAAATTAATTATCCAATTATTTTTAACTGCAGTAGTTTTTTAAATATTTCAGCAATCAAAGTGGAAGGCTGAGAACAAGTGTTTTCTTCATTTAAACAAACCATTTTTTGCATTTTACTCAACTGGAAATTTAACACACAAGCTTTTAATTACCTTATCATTAAGGTTTTTCTTCTTAATTGGAAATGGTTCTGAAATCTTTAATTTATGAGTCTACATGTCCACTGCTGGGTGAAACTGCTCAGGGATATTAGGTAGGAAAAATCAGCATACCAATCATTATAATCACATAAAGCTAAGAGAGTATTTTCAGAAGAGATGTTATATGTATGCCAATGTATCTTCAAGTACAATTATAACATTAATTGTAAAAAAAAATTCTTTATACAGTATAATTAATATATTGATAAAGAATGAACCCAAATACTAAAGGTTCCTAAATAATTTTTATCTGAGGAAAGTAATAAAAATCTCAGTCTAGTTATTTAAATAGATTTGTTGTGTTTAACCACTTCATACTAGTGCTTAAACATCAATAATCTTCCCCCAAAAACTGTAAAATTATTTTATTATGTCTGAAAATTAAAATACTCCAAATATTTGCATATGGACTTAATCAGTGAAGTATTGAATAGCTTCACGCTCTTAGATCTAACCGCTTCAGCTTCACCTATTTAAACAGAAAGTAGATTAAAGTAAAGAAGGGTTCCCCTCTTTTCTTCCAAGGTGTAAGCTTGTGGTTAAGACCTGTAGAGGTCCCTAATATCGCATTTTTACACGCATATTCTTGAGGTTAAAGCCTTAGTAAATATTACCTATCTATAAATATAAATTGAATTGAAAAATACTATATATATATATTAAACATTATAACTTTTAATTTACTTCTAAGGTGTATTTACTTTTGAAAATTTCAATTAAAGTATATCGATAGTTCAATGCTATTAATAGTAAAAAAATTTAAAATGTAAAACAAACACGAATACATTAAAAATGTCCAAATACAACTGAATTATTTTCAACATTCGGTTTTAGTCAGTAACTGTATTTCCATTACAAGATATGAATATTGATAGAGGTAATTTTAAAAAGATAGATAAAACTGAAATTCAAGTTTAAACCGAGTTTAATTTTAAAAAAATCATCATATGACCACGTTAATATTTATAGACATGTTTTAATTAAATTTTTAACAAAGCTTTCCACATGTTTTGATGAAAATGTTTAATTTGTCAGCAAACTTGTTAGATGTTTGGTATAAATTAAACACAAATTAAAATAACTATAAAAAAATAATAAAATCAGTTGCTCATTTTTAATTAAAAATTTGATTATCAAGTAATTAACATATTAAAGCCAAATTAATTGGAAAAAAAGTAATAATTTAACACTTGCTCGAATGGTTTATATTGATATATAAATTTGTTTATTTTTTGAGAGGGTCCAAATTTTAATTCGTCTTTGCAAATATTAGTTCCTCGCCCACATATCAAAATTAATATCCTGCAATAAGGAAGGATATTGATTATTTTTTATTTATCAAATAATAACAAATATAAATTATGTGCGTAGATATTTTAATGAAAAATAATTATAATGAATCTCGTATGGAAAATAATAATCGAATAAAAGTTCAAATGCCGGAAATGATCGACTGAAGCTATAATCTGTCCACTTGAACTCAATTACCTGCCGTTTACCAATGCATTAAATCATCACTTTAGTAAATCTAATAAGTTGTAATCAGAATTGATTGAATTTGTAAAAAGTTTGGAAAGCGTATAACTCAGAATAAAGATAGTCAGGAAAACAAGTTGTAAGAATAACACGCGTGAGCAGTAATTAGTAGAAAATCTTAACCCAAGAATAGCAAAGCAAAAGATAATTGTCAACATATTAAAACTGCAGTTAAAAGTTTTATTGAAGTGTTTTATTTGGAGTATAATATCATGCAAATTATCAGCTCGAAAGATTAATTAATAAAAAGAGCGAGAGAAAAAGTGAAAAATATTTTTGCTAAAAGTGTAGTCACGAAAGAAAAAATATAGAAAAATTAAAAAAAAAAAGTGATATGAAGACAAGAAATTAAGGTTGTGAAAAAATAAAAAATAAAACTTGAATAGTAAATGTTCTTTCAAAAATAAAATATTTACGATTATCTGAAGAATAGAGCAAATAGAGAAAGCTAAAAAAGATTACCATCAGCCAATTTTCATCAGAAAAATAATTAATGATGAAAATATGTCTATAAAATGATGTTCAAGCACTCAAGATGTGCCTAGATATTATTTATGGTATGAAATATAAGCAAACATTAATATTACAAACACCAAATTTCACCCTCATTAAAATGCTATTTTTGCTTATCATTGCATACAGTTTGAATTAAAACTATCTTGATTGGACTTAGAAAATGCTTAAAAAGTGTTGTTTTTATCTACCACTTTGCTGATCTACGAGAGTTTGACTAAAGACACTTCTGTCAATGTACAGAGTGGCAGTCAAATAAAGCACTACATTTCTTAAAATGACCTCATTAGCTTCCAAATGAAACAAGGCAAACATTTTCTCTAAACTGATGAAACCTAATAAATTAGCAATACAGTTAATATTGGTGTATGATTAAGAACTTGTCCTTTCTTATATTATAAGAATATGCTCATTATCTAAATTCCTTTTAGAGTCATTCTTTCCATTTCTGAAGCCACTGGTTGTGCAGCTCTAAATGATTTTTTTATTCAGTCACTTTTTTCAATGGCATTAATACTTTTTAACTGACAATTTCCTTTCAAGTTATCAATACCTTTAAATTTTGACCAATTTTTTTCAGAATTCAGTTTTATTAAAACTGATTTTTTGATCTTTTTTGATGAAGAATTAATGTCAGAAAAGGATAATACATTTTAAATGTGGAGGGGTGTGTGTGCAGTACATCAGTCATTTACATATTAAACTAATAAATTATGATATCAATTTTAATAGAATATAAATTCTGATGACACTCAGCCAATATGATCAGAGATTATATTGAGAAAGATTATAAAAATTATTAAAAAGCTGAATGAAAAATATAAAATAAATAAAATGAGTGCCATTTGCAAAAAGTTATTGGAAAAAAAATCATTATTTAAAACTGCTGAAAATGATTTTTGGGAAAGATCGGAAAGAGAAAGATAAAGAATTTAAACAATAAATACAATCTTATAATGTAAGAAAGAGAATGCTCTGAAGAAGGTTATGATCTATAAATATTAGCTGTAATTTAACTTTTTTTAAAAACTGTTTTATTTGATTGCCACTATGGATTTTGATAAAAATATTTTTCATCAACTCCAAGCATTTAAATATTCTCATCAAGATATTTTAGTTTTAAACCAAATATACAAAGTTTGCTGTCAAATAATTGCAAAATATTTGTAAAAATATTCCAAAATAATGTACATATAGATCATGAATGATTAGAAATAGTTAAATCTCACATACCAAAAAAGACTTTCTGTATTTTGCTTTATTTCTCAAATACTATTCATTGTTTTATAGAAATCATTTATTGTTATGTAGGTATATAAAATATGTTTACATATGAGAAAATGATAAACATATATGTTTTAAATAATTATATATTTAAATGCATTAATTAAAAATATAATTAAAAAGTTCAAAATAGTAATTAAAGATAAATTGTATTTTTTTGAATACTAATAAGCTAGATGATAATTTGTCTCCTCATTATAAGATCATATACAGTGTAGATAATTATTTTTTCTCATATATAAAATGCTTAGAAGGATAGATAGGTTAAAAATTAATGGAGCTTTAATTCCACAGAGATCTATTTTGTAGGTTAACCAGATCTAGGGTTTGTAGAAGTCACCTAGACATTTTATTATTTTTTAAACATTAGGCAATACAATATCTAATTTGTATTATTAGTAGAACCAATGTTTGTGAAAAGGCAAGCATTTCACCATAGCTATTTGTTGCATATAGATGATGTTCATGCTATTAATATTTGTTTTCTATCCTGTATTCCAATCTGCATGTAATGTATTTATAATAAACATTTGTTTTTAATTTATGTAAATGTATGAAATTTTTATTTTTATTTCATGACTTTCATGATCGATTTTCCTTGTAGAAGAAGCTAAACTGTTAGTGTATCAGCTTCCTCTGAATATAGCAGTTTTTATCATTACATTGGCTGGTTACCACTGAGATATGTAGTAGTTGGTAAAGGTCAACAATTGACAGTCATTCTTTAAGTGGTTCTAAAACTACAGCAATCTTGAGTATTAGAGAGTATTATTTAGTGAACAGAATAGTTTTGGGATATAGGTTGGACATAATCAACAGAACTACTAATGACATTGCAAAATAATTCTATTGCCGAATTTGATGTAAATAATCCAATGAATTGGTCATATATATTTCACATGGGGAAAGGTATATGCTAATAAATAGTGTAGTTGATTAGAAATTAAAGTTGTTGACATAGATATGGTCATTAGGCAAAGAACCGAAGCAAGTAGTAAACTAACTATGTGATCTTAAACTTCTTAAAAATTTGCCTTGAAATAAACTAACAGAAACCAGGCAGTAAATGAAAATATAAAAAATGCTGATGTGAGACTCTATATACTTGCCAAAGAGTGTAATGGGGTACTGGATTAGCAGATATGTTCCTTGATCAATTAATTTTGCGATTGATCAACAATAAGCATAGACAACAATTGTTTAGTAAAGTTGAATTAAACTACTTGAAGGTTATTGAAAATAGCTCAGAATATGACTTAAATCACTGGTGAGTGATTTCAAAAGTGTTACAGAGATTACAAACTCCTAAACAATTGTTAATATGCAGGACTCAGAGAAAACAAAAAGGTCAGAGAAGTCAATTGTTATTAGAATTGAAGCATGCTATAAATGTGAGTATGCTATTATTGTGTTAGAAAGGGATAATTAAAAAATAAGTCATAACATGAGAATGATCACTGTCAACATGTGGTATTATGGAAGATTTGTTCCACATTTGTATCAAAAATAAGATGAAAGCAGTTTTATGCCACAAGCAATCTTGGAATGGTAATAATAAACAAAAACTAATGGCAAATAGTCGAGTGTTTAAGAAAATGATCAATTTTATGAGAAGAAAATTAAAATGGAGATCGATAATAGAGTAAATATATTACACTTATTAGAAAAAGACTGGTTGAAAATTATAAAGGTAAGCAAGAAAATTAATTCAATGGCTAAAACAGAGATAAAGCAAATGATATGGATGGAAATCCTGTAGATATAGTTGGTATTTTAAGCAGATTAAGAGGGTTTTAATAATTATAATGAGGTAATCACAATCTACTCCAAAATATCGTTGTTTTAATACAAATAACATTTGCACACATATATAGATATATAGAAGATTTTTCAAAATTTTTGTAATATTTAAGTAATAGAAATTTAAAGTAGAATTGTTTTTGCACTTTTAAATAATTTTCAACTGATAGGGTAATGAAACAAAATAACAATTAAAATATATATTTAAAATATTTTAAGACAAAAAAAAATTTGCTCTTATATATTATCTAAGCTTTTATTAGAATCGTAATTAGACAATAACACTGCATATATGTTATTCAGGATAAATAATACATATGATAAATATACTATGAATAGCTTATTTAATACTTTAAAATAATTACAGATAAGAGTATGACCAGATAGTCAAAAGCATGTTTTACAATGTTGATATATTTACCATTTTTATTTTTAACTATTAAACAAGATTTTTCTTAGTATACATGTTGGATGTATTATTTATATTAAATTACATCTTTTCAAAAAAACATTTAAAAAGATTGGCATTGCATTGTGTATATGTTAATGATGTTTCAGACAAATACATTCGCTAGGTGGTGTAATTTCATTATGCATTTGTTTCATTACATTATTTCTGAAATATGCTTAAAAATACACATAAAATTCTAGTTAAATTTATACACTCAAATCTATAAATCTGTGAAAAGTCTTTCTTGTGAAACCATAAACTTCTTATTAAATTATGGGAATATTTAAATTGTTATATTTTTAATATTCTTACATATACATTGTTATTATATTATTTACAATCCCAATAAAGGTTTGGATGATAGTAATATCAGGTTCACATGTCAAATTTATTTTAGACTTTAAATATTTTAGACAAATACCTTATTAGATAATGAGATTTCAGTTTGCAATAAATATTTTTAATCATAATTAGTTTCATCACATTCCTACTGGGAAATTATTCAAAATATACAGATAATTCTTATTAATTTTTATAATTTATATACATGTATGTATATACTGTTGATATGAATATTTGTGAGGATATGAATATTTCTAAAAGTAAAGTTTAATAATATTAAAATAAAAAATTACTCTAAACTTAAAGATCAAGTTAATGATGATGATGATGATCAACATTACTATATCAGTGCCACCTGATGAGCATAGTCAAAAAAGTTTCTAGTGTTATACCTTGTCTCTGTTATAAAAATTATTTGGGAAGATTTTATTTATAAACTTCCAAAGTTTATGCTGACTTTCAATAAACTCAGTGTTTATCTTTGGTCAATTCCTCCTATAAATTACTATCAGAGAAAATACCATGAAATTAGTATTCTGACATGACAATGTTCATATCACAAATGCTTAATAAATAGCTAAACTAAGGGATTTATTTACAGATTATATTAATTAAAGGATTTTTAAAAAAAAATTACATTTCTTTATTCCAATAAATATTTTATTAATTGACATTTCTATATAAACTTAAAGTGTGACATTTTAGTTACTCTTTATTTCTTTTGTATTTAATATAAAACAATTAATAATCTATTTTTTTACTAATCTCATGAACCTCTAATTTAAATTATATTCTTTAATACATATTCAACCATATATCTCAAGTTTAGCAATAAACAACATATTTTTGAATGATTTTAATTTTACATTATATTTTAATTTATAACTCACAAGTAGGTGCAGAAAGACAGTATGCAATAAATTATAATGTTCAAACATCTCAGAAAAATGTCCAAGATTTATACATGAGCAAACTCTATAAATGTTGATTATATAAACTTGGCATTTAGTATAACATAATCAACCAATGATTGCCAACATATCCAATATATTTAATGCATATAGGCTATAATTTCTCATGTCAATGATCCCTAAAATGGTAATCCATTTATTTAGTTATATTTAGATTCACAGCCTAATGCATATATATCTAAAATAAAATGTAATCTATCAGTACTACACTTCTTATGTAAATCTTTATAAGCATATAATTAATTATCTTTAACTCATTTCTTGAGTTGATTCTTTGTAGTGCATGCAATGTGTGCTAATGGCAGCTGATTCATTGAAATCGTCTTCTTTCTTAATTTGCATGAAAACTATAAACATGATGTCAACAAAAATCCCAGCTTTCATTGCAGCTTGATTCCATCTGTAAAATTGGATAAAATTTGAATTTTTTTATTAATATTTTTATTGATAGGTGTATTTAATTTTTTTATTTTCTGGTCAATTAACTAGTTTACACAAGAATGATAAAGGCAGAAAATTTTTATCGGCCTCATTATCTAACCAAAGTGGATTAAAAATATCTGATATTTGCATTCAAGGTCTTCAATGGGATGTAAACTTAATTGTGGAATATTGTATATATACAATTTTAATTATTTAATTTTTTCAATAATATTTTAAATTTTTTTAAAAATTATTTGATAAATGGTATAATTTATTAATTTGCATTTGTATTGGTGTGTGTAATATATAAATTATACAATGTTAAATCATTTATGCTCTTTATTTTACAGTACACAAATTTGTATTCAAATATAACAAAAGTTGTTTTTGTACAGTGTAATTTTGTGTCTCTGATGCAAGTTTGAGGCAACCTTATTTAATAGACATAATGATTTTCAAAAGGTTTAATAACTTATTACTATGTTTATATTTATATTATTGTGTTTGTGTTTGCTCTTGCATCATGTTTGTATAACAAGTAATGATTTACATATATAGAGCAGTGAAATGTAAATTTTAAAAACTGATAATAAAATTTACAGAAATATTGCAGATTGCAGTTAATAAAGCAATCACAAAATTTACTGGGCATAGTACCATGTGAAAATATAAACACTTAAAACCAATAAAAAGAGATTTCAATTAGTGTGTGTGTAGTCACAGCCACAATGGTTATGCATATACCACATGGACTTGTATGCAGGAAAAGAATCAAATTCTGATTCTTGCCTATGCCTTGATACTCATGCTGTGGAGTCAGTAGTTTTGTCACATCTTGCATCACATTATTTTCAAGTCTATTTGGCAAATGAGATATATGCAAATAAATTATATCTCTGTGGGACAATAAATATAACAAGATAGCATCACTGGTGTGCATAAAGAATATAAACATCACTGATGTACACAAAATATAAAATAAAGAGATGAAACCCATTTTATCAGTGATACAGACAGTAACCTACAGTTTCTAGTTTTAGATAGACAAGAAGCCAATTACTATAATGACAAATGCATATCCACCTTCTGGAAATGATTTGTTTTGTATCTTTTACTAGAATGAATCTTTTTCTTGTAGATGCCTTTGAGATTTGTTAACTTTTGGGGTACAAGATAAAAATGAAAAATTCTTATGTGAATAGTTTTGGAGATTCTGAAGCTATAGATTATCTCAGGTAAGAAGTATTATATATGATTTGAAAGATAATTTTGTGAGAAATACAAAGAAAATATGAATGAAGATGTAATTTAAACTTAGATAATGATAATTTAGGAATTATTAACAAATAATAAAATAATAATTATATTGGCTGTTGAAATTTCATTTTTTCCTTATTTTTTAAATGGTAATCACTATTTGTTTTAGACTTATTGTTTTCCTTAGTTTTTATAGTTTCTATCAATGTAAAGGTTTTACTCTAACATTATTAAAACTGAAGTTATTGTGAAAATTGTGTCTCAGGTCAGTTTTTTGTAAAATTCAATATGGCACCTGGAGAATCAACCAGTTATATCTGCATAGAATTAATAATCGATAATAGTAATCATTTTTGGATTTGAGGTTTTTATAAAATAGTATCCCAAAACTAATTATAATAGGAAATGGTCAACTTTTGAATTCTATTGCTTATAAAACTGCATTTTTACTACTTAAGCATTTTGGTTCTTATATACACATAATTTTTTTAATATACTTAACTATAAACAAAACCTCATAAATAACAACTGTCATATAACAGAGTTAAAATATAAATATATATTATCAATGCTAATTAGCATATGGGTCTAAATTTTTATACAAGGCAATGCTTGATTACATCTGAGATAATAAAGCAATTGATACTCTTAATTTAGAATTACAGTGACTAACATACTATATTTTCTTTCAATTCTTGGGTATATTTCCTATAAACACGTATATTTATATCGACCACACACCCTCTACATAGCTGATATGTTGGTATTATGATTATAATTCTATTAATCAAAATTATATTTCAAGCGAAAATATTATTATTGCATCATTTTATTTAAACTATCATTTTTTAGATATTTTTCTGAATCCTTATTGTTCGTATTTAAAACTGAAAAAAGTGGAAAAATAACTTTTTTTAAAAAGTGATTGCAAATTTTATAAGAAAGAATGGTTTAGCATGAAATACATATATTGGTGATTATTTATCTTTTCAGCATATATGTGTTTAGGTGTATCAGTGTTATTAGATAGAGTGGAGAGAGGTGGGTGGTGTGAAAGTCTGTGCTCATATACCATATATTACATATATATAGCCACAGGTATATAACAAGCCTGTGTTTCAGTTAATTAGAAGAAGTAATTTAATCATCAATTTATGTCATACATATAATTAACTCACAATATTAATTAAAAATATATTTACATTTACGAGATCAGAAAAAAAAAATTTTTAAAGCGTTTTAAAGGAATAGTATAAATTATAAATGGTTTTTTAAAGCAAATAATTCCATCGACATAATAGTAAAACTGTTTTTTGGAAGAAATTTTTTACAGTAGCTAATTATGAGGTTTGTTGTGTTTGATCTGGATTGCAAACTCAAACCAACAGTAACAAAAAATGCAAACACCTGAAGATTAAATATGTTTTATTAGAAATAAAATATATTTACATAATATAAATCAATAAATATCAGGTAAATAGTCTCAATTAATGCAGGGCCGGTCGTGCCTGAAGAACTCGATTCACTTCCATCTTTATGTAAATAATAATAATATTTTTATAAAGCGCAGTCGATATTGAAATAAATGAGAGAGTGCAAATCTCTCAAGCGCTTATGACTACAACCATCCAATCAAATCATAAGCACTGGGACAGAGAATTTTAATAAGAAAAGAGCGGTTCCACTCTCTTCTTTACTTGTCTTTGGCTGGTTGTAGTCATAAGCGCTTGAGAGATTTGCACTCTCTCATTTATTTCAATATCGACTGCGCTTTATAAAAATATTATTATTTACATATATTGCTGCAAATTTATAACATCGAAAAAACTACGGCGTAGTAAATCGAAAGATTTCACGCTGTATGTTTATAATTTGATTTCAGATAATTAAGTGTGATGATATTTAAGATTCACGCTTTCAAATATAAGTACTTTGGACTGGCTTGGATATATATTAAGACAAGTAAAGAAGAGAGTGGAACCGCTCTTTTCTTATTAAAATTCTCTGTCCCAGTGCTTAAGATTTGATTGGCTGGTTGTAGTCATAAGCGCTTGAGAGATTTGCACTCTCTCATTTATTTATTCCAGCTTTATGTAACAGCGTGTCTCAAGAGTTTGTCTAATGACTCTTCCAGCTGTACCAGACAGCTTGTCTCAAGTCAGCTCTGGTTCTAGCAACTTCCAGTCCTATTGTGGATTTGCCTCACTCCGTAGACTGATAGCATAATGGCTAGAAGGAAAACACTCACTGTTAGCAGATATTTCCAAGGAGAACATGTATCGTTGTTTGGTTAGACATATGTTCTCTGCCTTACCTCCAGAAAGGCTATCTATTTATTGCTAGATGCTGTACCTCACTGAAAGCAATCAGATTCAGAGAGCATCACTGTTTATTGGCCCATGCTAACCATTGGTTGATTTTTATCTATATGTTTACTCATTGGTAAGCAGCATTGAATGCTCAATCTGGAAGGAATCTGGACTAATCCATTTCTGAAGGCAATGTGAGGTATGACATTTATATAATTCATGTCTTAGGGTTTCTCTCATCAATTATTAAATATGTCTAGTGGAGTCAACATTTCAATGCCCATTTATATATTTTTTTTCTGAGAATAACTTCTCTTCTATTTTATCTTACCATTTTGCTAATTAAATTCCTTTTTCGAGGTAATACTTCTGGCTCACTGTAAACATGCATTTAGTTGTACTGGGAGTTAAAACTTCTTTAAAATAATATATTCAAGTTACAAATATGGTCTCCAAGATAGATTTCAAGAAGTTGGTGTAATCACCAAGCTTTTGGACACTAAATATCATACTACATTTTAATAGTGTCTAACTTCAAAATCTTTTTTTTAAAAAAAAGATACTTTATATACGTGTGTGTGTGCGGGTGTGCTTTTTGAGCCCCCTTGTTTTTTTCTTTTCAAATCTGGATAAATCCATAATCATATTTAATCAAAAAAAATTTTTTTAATATAATTACCTTCTTTAACAAATTTTTTAAAATATAGACTACAGATTATAGTTTTATATATTAATCGGAAAAATATTATTGTCTTTCATCAAAAGCACAATACTAAAACAGAGTTTAAATATAAAATTTAGTAAGATTTATTGTACCAAGTATACTTTCAACACTTTTGCTTCATAGAAATAAATGTTGGTTTCAGAATCAATAAAAATTTGAACAAGCCTATTTAACTACACAAAGAACAAAATTTTAGCACTGGACTGGCACAATGTGGTCAATGCTGTAAACTGCAGCCAAAAAGACTGCCCATATGTATATTGTGGTAAGACAAGTGAAAATCTTAGACCTAGAATGACTCAACATTCATTAATGTATAAAAATGTATGATTAGGCCCAAAACTATTAGTTCATCTGTATTTCATAATCATGAAAGAAACCACAGTCATAGTTGTGATCCAAATGTTGTCAAAATTATGTATGAAAAAAAAACTATGGCAAATGTAAAATAAAGAAGGTATGGTGCATTACAAAAAATGAATGTGTAATGAATTAAAAATCAAATAGCATTCAAATCAGCAAAAAAATAATGTTCTCAGCAGACTAATCATGAATATGACATGAAAGCATTGAAAGTATATTTGGTACAAAAAATCTTTCTAAATTTTATATTTAAACTTTGTTTTAGTATTTTTAATGTTAATATTTAAAATGACAGAATACCAAAACGTAATTGTATAAAAATATATAACATATTTTTTTAAAATTTCCTTGTTTTTTTTTTATTAAATTGAAAATATAGAAGCTTTAATTATTATTATTAGTTTTTAAATCTATTTTCTAATTAGTCTGCTTAATTTTTTTATGTTTTTTTTTTCTTTGAAATAATGCACTGCCATTTATTCCACTTTCACTTCTTGCAGTATATACCACATTAATTTCATTTTTTTTAAATACTTAATTTATCAACTTCAGATAACAAATTTAACTTATTACAGTATTTTTCCTCTCATAAAATATTATTTTTGGCATTCTTATTTTACAGTATTTTAGTTTTTTTTAACACTGCTTCACAATTATTGGAAAGTAGATCTTTCATCTGTGAGACTGCATAGCTGACCATAATATAGATATAAAATATTTAGGTACTGTTTTATTAGCTGATGTCAGCTGTTTGATGGCATTGTTTCTATACTAAAACACAGAAATATAACTGAGTCCATCCCATTATTTGTGAAATATTAATAATAATAATCCTTAATAAAATACTGTAATTTATAACAATTTTACATTAACATACCTTAATGCAAATATTATATTATTGTATAATTAATTCCCCATGTACACCAGTGCTGGAAAAACCATGATCCCCCTCCCCACAAAGTCTACTAGCATTGCTTGAGAGATAACTAACTACATCGTGGTGGAAGAAATGATAATGCTTTAATTATTGTTCTGTACTTGGCTTTTTTTTTGTAATTTTTGAAAAATAAAATTATTTATTTATTACAATAGCTATCTTTGAAAAGAAGATGTGTATGGATATTAATGGCACACCTGTTAATAATAATTAATAATTTCCAACTTGATTGGTTATTGTTTTTTTTTTTTAACATTAATAAATGTATTCTTTTGACAATTTCTTTGAGTCTCTGGATAGAACTATGAGAAATTTTAACAGTCAGACATTTTATCCTATGGGCTAACATAATTCATTGATATCCTTAATCAATGACTGTAATTTATTCGATAAACAATTTTATGATACAAAATTTAAAACTTTATTTACAAGTGCCTACATATTTCATCTTAGTCTTACAATGTAAGGCAGATGGTATGCCTTTTCACATCCACAATAATTAAAACTTATAAATTGACATATATTATTGCAAATATTCTATTAGAGTAAAATTAATGGTCCCTGTGTACACCAGTACTTTGCTCCCCCCTCTCCAAAAACTTTAAAAAGTCTACTAGCATTGCTTGAGAGATAACTGACTATATTGTGGTGGAAGAAATGATAATGCTGTAGTTACTGAACTGTATTTTACTTTTTTTGTTGTCATTTTTGAAAAGGTAAATTAATATTTATTTATTGTTTACAAGAGCTATATTTAGAAGAATATGTGACCATGGTATGTAGATTGATGGCACACCTATTAATAATGATTAATAATTTCCAACTTGATTAGTTTTTTTTTTTGAAAGATTAATAAAAAATGTATTTGTTTTTATAATTTCTTATTGTCTCTATATAACTATGAGAAAATTTTACAGTTTGGCATTTTTAAAAATCTTATAGGTGTTCTTGTGAACCGTGACATTTTTCAGGAAAACAGTGAAATTGTGGTTTCCCATAACCTTTTCTAATTATTTACACCTTACATGTTGTATTGGGAAGTGGGGTAATGGGTTTATTATTATTACTTTTTAATAGTACATGAGTTAAGTTGTATCGTAATTACTTTTGAATGCAGACTACAAGAGTTCTGCAATCTTTAAATCCACCCACCCAGAAATGGTACAGTAGGGAAAAGTGTTAACATTGATAAAAAAAAGATATGATTGTGTGCACTTGCATAATCTGTGGAAGACAAAGCAAGCTTTTAGTTACAGCAGAAAAAAAGTTGTGTTCATTTGGTTGAGTTTTGCACGGGGCAGCCGTGTAAATGGCATACTTATGTGTTTTTGCATATAAATAATGCCATCAAGTGGCTGACACCAGCTAATAGAACAGTACCAATATTTATTTCAATATATATATATATATATATATATATATATATATATATATATATATATATATATATGTGAAAAAAAGTTATGTAACCAATCTAATTAATTCACAGCTTTCTTAAATAGAATTTCATAATTTCATATGCTATTGATGTAGAGAAAAATATAATAGACTAATCTATCTCACTATATCACCATCATTTTCAACTATTATCTGCCCACCAGAGGATAAAGATCTCTCCAGATTTAATACAATTATTTTGATATTACTATATAAATATTAGGAAGAAACCACCAATCATCAGCTGAGTTAAAGATTACATTCTACAATCTATCAGAAAGAAAATGCCAATCTCTTATTTAAATATTGTGATTACATGACAGTAGGTTTTAAATTTGTAATAATAATAGAATATACACATATATACTTTAAATGATCAAATTTCTATGCTAAAAATTTGTTCATAATATTGCCTTTTATCTATATACTTTACAATAGTCAATTTAAAACAAAATTTAAACAGACAACCTACTATAAATAAAAAATTTACTTAATACATCAACCCAGCTTTCATTACTTACTGGAACATTATAAAGATGGTTTTTTTTTTTTACAAAATCACATGACCAGCTTTCTAATGCACCTCCACCCAATAAGCATTATTTACATTACAGTATAATAAATATAATTATCAAAATATAAACATGTACATAAAAATAATTAAACTTATTACAATCCTTTTGTTAAATAATATGTATATATATATATATTGTGATGATCGCACATACTGTGGTCACACATATAAATATTAAACATTCACAGAAAATTAAATATCATGTTTGATAAAATAAATAAAAAAAGAAAAAAAGAGCGAGCTTAGAAAATTTACAGAACAAAGAAATGTTACCATTAATTAAAAAAGAGAGGGGATTAGAATCAAAAACATTCTTATCTTTTACCCTCCAAAGGTCGGATTTTGGTGAAATTAAAATATAAAATTAGAAATATTGGAAGTGTACGTTAAAAAATAAAGCGATAAAGAAATATAAATAAAATGCAAGTTAAAATCTGATTTTGAAAGAAGGTAAAGTTTAAAAAAAACCTTAAATAGCGTGCAAAACATAGAAAGTTAAACATAATCAAAAGATAAGAATCTGGGTTTTAAAGTACACATTTGATGATAAACGAAATGCGTGTATGGAGTGTATTTGAAGCAGAATATAAACAGCAATAATAAATGCTTGTCTAAACTTAAATAAAAAAAGATTGAAGAACATGTATTAAAATCTGTGTAATTAAATTAAAAAATATTTAAATAAATAAATGTACATAGTGCTACTAGATTGGGTAAAACAAATTTACATATGGCCGAAGGCATAGTAAGAAAGGTGTGAATGAAAGTGAAAACAAAGGATCAGAAGGACAAAGGCTGGTGGAATTTTTTAATTAAAAACAAAGTTTTCAGTAGAGATTAGAGCTAGAGAATTCGTGTCAAGAGGGTGGTAAAAGACAGCTCCAATAATCAACCGATATAGTTAACAGATATGACTTTCAACATTGGTGCCTCATCTAGAATGGCTGTCTAAGGCCATCATGATTGATGGTTGATCCGGACTTACTGTACTAATGGTTCTGGCCAAGATATAACAACTGCCATCATAGCACCTGCCGGTGGATTCATTTAGTTGCCTTGTCCTCGATGCCTTGTTCTTGATGCCTTGTCCTTGATGCCTTAAATACTGAGAAGCTACACACAACCAAATCTAACCTGCGACCATCCCTCCTAAAGAAGTGGAGAAAATCCACGTGATGGTCGGCAAGACGTCGGATAAATTCAGAGACTAAAACCTAGGTAAAGATACATACTATTTTGTTATATCTTTCAATGTGCACCTAGTTTAATTAGACAATGGCCACATGCCTTTTGTGAATGATAAAGACATTCTTGAATTTTTTGATAAATACCCAGACTGACGATTTATAAATGTACCATCATTTATAATAGTTTTATATGTATTCTTTTCTTGTAGCACTATAGATTATAATCTGTTTTTCATTTCAGGTTAATGTGTTTTTTTTTTGTTATATCTCTTTTACGATTAATTTATTCTATTAAATCTATTATTTTATTTAAACCTGCCTTGTCTCATTCTTCGCCATTCCAAAAGAGTAGTCTAGTCTAAGGGTGGGAAAACTATTATTCATTTTTTTGATTATTGAATTAACATTTTTTTTTGATTATTGAATTAACACGTGGAAGTTGGTGGTGCAGTATTTGATCCCGTTAAATTTATAAATCATCCAAGTGCTGTAACTCCGTCAGATCTTACAGCAGTCGAGAGATGGTTGGTCGGGAAAAATAATCTGGTGCTATATCCGTATAGCATACAGATTCGGTCAAATATGGATATAGATTCGTGTATGTCCGTATGTTCTCTCAGCTTGAGGTAGTGGAAAGTTGATGATCTTGAATCATTAGAATTCCCCTTTATGCACTCATAAAAGGGAAGTGTAGCCTTTGATCGTCCCATGCCAGTTACATATTTTTGGGGCCTGTCCGGGATATCTATTGCTGCACAATTAATGATCACGTGTTAAATAATTTTATAAGATACCACAAATATTTTCTAAAATAAAAATTGTTTTAATATATGTGTTTTCAAACATATAAAATTAGCGTTGTAAGTTAAAGTGGCTAGAAGCAAAGACAAAGGGGATAAGTTTTATTTTATGATACTCTATACGAGCGTTTCACATCAAATGTGTGCAAAGAATAGAAAGAGGGGGAATTTTTTTGTTGTTAGTATTACGAAAGTTTTGAAATGCATAGTGAGGGATAATCTGAAACATGAATATTTAGACAAGTGGTAGCGAACAAATAACTAATTATATCAAATGATTGCTGTAATGTAATATAAATCGTTTTTAAAGAAAGAGAATAACACAAAGTTTCATGAAAGTTTACAATAAATAATAAAAATATATATATATATATAGTAGCCACATAGCCAAGTAAAGTTAAAGAATAGATAAATGTGTGTGTGTTTCATAATCGTATAATAAAATGTAATAATTATAGCGATCGAATATAGATTATCTGGATGTAATTAATTAACGAAAACGTAAAATAGTTAAGTTAGAAATAGTGAAACAGTTTCAGTAATGTTGTAGTTATAAAGGTTAAATGATTAAAATAGTTGAAACTAAGTTAAATGAAGAAATATATATGGGTAAATAAATAATAATGTGTCCCAGTTAAGCAGAAAATAAAATATTTTAATGATAAAGGGAATTCGCGTGTATAATTTAAATTGAAGAAACTATAAGTATTGTCGCATATTTTAGTTAAGTGGGAGAAAAATATATATGTGTGATTCTAGAATAGTTGCATGTGTAAGAGAAGAAAAAAAATATATATGGGTGTATGATCTTGTTTAAAACAGCAGTAACCTTAAGTGGCCGAATTTTGTAAATGTAGGAGTAGAAAAATATATATATCGGAAGGGTGATGTTGGAGACACAGTCAAATAAAATGAAGTTATAATGCATATCGTTAACAGAAGAACAAGCATAGTATTTAAGTAAGTTAAATTTAAAAGAATATATAAGTGCATCATTTAATTGAAGTATAGGGGTCAGAGGTAGATGAAGAGGGAAGATAGAGGACAATCATCAAGGAGGACAGGCAGTCAGGTGAATCTAAGGCAGGCGAATAAGAAGATGAACCTGAGTACGGATGTTTGGGTTGGCTAGCGATCTGAATGCTGATCGATAGACAACTAAGAAGTTAAACATTAATCAAAGTGAAAAAACAAAGTCAGTCGAAAGAAGTTGGGTATAGAGGTCAATAGTAGGATAATCAGTCCAGATATAAAAAAAGTTAAATAAAAATCATATTTATGTAAACAAGGGCTCAAGCCAAAATGGAACTTCAAGAAAAGGAAGTAAAAGAAGGGAATGGAGAGGAGATGAAAGTAAAGAATACAATGGCCTATAGTAATATCATGAATATGTTAAAGCAAATGAGGATGGAGCAAGAGCAATTCATGAAAGAACTCATGGACAGACAAGAGAGAAGGATAGAAGAATTGATAGTAAAGGTAGAGATAGACTGCCAGAAAAGATGGGCTGAAGTCAGGGAAGAAATAAGAAATGAGGTCATCCTGCAATCAAAGGCTAATGACACATGGGGTGGATTTCACCAAGAGATTAAGAGGGATGAACAAAGGAGTATGGGGCCATGTGCATATGAGGAATCAGAAATAGTTGAGGATAGAGGTAGAGAATCAGCAGAATTTGATTGGGAAAAGGGCATAGGGCGACCAGAAAGGGAGATAAGACAGTTAGATGAAGAGGTGGAAGTTGTTAGAGTGGAAGATCATAGATTGATGATGAGTGTACAGGAGAATTTAAGTCAGGTGGCAAAGGTAGTAGCAGTGTTAAATACAAAAGTTGAAGAGAGTATAAAGAGGTCAGCCAATAGCAGCACCAATGCCAACATAGAGGACATAGGACCAAGAACCAGTGGGGAGTGTAGAATTATGGGATCTGGAAATTGCACGGATTATCCTGTGGGCTTCCACCAATTTCTGAAGATCCAAGTCTTCACTGGAAACCCTGGAGAAAGCCCAATGGAGCATTTGAACAGCCTAGAATGGTACTTCAAATTCGGTAGAATGAGTGAGGAGGCCAAGATAGCAGTTGCCTGCAGCCATTTGCAGGGCAAATCACAAGTCTGGTGGAACTCACTGTTCCAGAAACCCATCACATTTGCAGGATATTATAAAGCATTGAAGACCAGTTATTGGAGTGAGGAACTCCAAGAAGATATGTTACATCAGATAAAACAGGATAAATGGAGACCAGAGGAATCATTTATAACATTCTTCCATCATCAAGTGGCTAAGTTACGAATGATGACTGCAAATCCATTATCTGAGCACAAATATTCCGGATAATTAGGCCTGGGTTTCCAAAGGATATTGAATAAACTCTAATCAGTACAGAGAGGAAGACGGTGGACCGGGTGGCTGAATTGCTGAGTGCATTGGACACCACCAGGGACAACCAGAGGGAGGATGGATGGCAATCTGGTCCACCTCTAAAAGAATCATCTATAGTAAAGAATGGATGGGATCCTGGGGAAGGATGATGGCAAGAAAATCGGGGATATTCTATGGGATGGAAACAGAGGAGGCAGGAAAATAGATGACAGAGATGGGAGATGGAATGTAAGCATCCATATGACAGGACAGAGGGCCATGAGCCTAGGGAGAAAACCCCACATCCCAGAGGAGGCAGAGGTGATGTCAATAGAGGAAAACAACCACCAGATAAAACTTAAGGGTAGTCACAAATAAAGGAAGAATTTAATGATAACAAAATTGGAAATGGACCATGAGTCATGGAGAATGGACTGTAATATGGATCCTGATAAAATAAAAAAATGATGAGCCGATAAGTGGAAAAAGGGATGAAGGACATTATGATAAAATAAGAAAGCATAAGATAAATATTAGTGTGAGGCCTTAGATCGAGGCTGAAGGCATGTAGGTTTAGATATTGGTAGATGGGTCTGAACAGTAGTTGGTTATTCCTTCTTTGTTATTCGTTCATGTATGTTCTGCAGTGCGCCAAATCTTATCATACAGAGAACACAGGGACAGAGATCTCATTCTCAGAATGACTCACTGGATTAAGATTTCCAGTTAGATATTGGACAGATATCATGAGTCAATGGTTTAGAGACCAATCTATGGGGAAAAGAACCCCTTGTATAAATTAAGAGCTATCAGAAAATAAACTGAGCTCATGGATGAGCTGGACGAAAAGATGCCAGCCTCCCAACCCACCTCGGTAATAGTGTCCACAGTTGACACTTAGGGGTTTATCATTTGCAGGATGTGATGTATGAACAGGTTTAATCAGGTTACAGAGATATCCTGTGGATTCGAACCTGTATATACGAGTATTAGGCAGAAATAAAATGCATGTAATGCTAATGACAAAATTAAATTGATTTGGCAATGCTGGTTGGGTCATCAAGGAAAGAGATGTAATTTACCTGGTCACCTCTCTAGAGATTAACTTCATCACTAAATCATATTAGGAATGCATAAATCTAAAAAGGTTTGAACAGTAGTTCGGAGCATCTAGCTTTCGGTGCATAAATTTAAAAAAATTTTTTTTTTCAAAAAAAGATTTTAAAGGAGGAGAACGGAATAATGTGATGATTGCATGTACTGCGGTCACACACATAAATATTAAACATTCACAGAATATTAAATATCATGTTTGATAAAATAAATAAAAAAGAAAAAAGAGCGAGCTTAGAAAATTTACAGAACAAAGAAATGTTTCCATTAATTAAAAAAGAGAGGGAATTAGAATCAAAAAGATTCTTATCTTTTACCCTCCAAAAGTCAGATTTTGGTGAAATTAAAATATAAAATTAGAAATATTGGAAGTATACGTTAAAAAATAAAGTGATAAAGAAATATAAATAAAATGCAAGTTAAAATCTGATTTTGAAAGAAGGTAAAGTTTAAAAAAAACCTTAAATAGCACGCAAAACATAGAAAGTTAAACATAATCAAAAGATAAAGATCTGGGTTTTAAAGTATACATTTGATGATGAACGAAATGCGTGTATGGAGTGTATTTGAAGCAGAATATAGACAGCAATAATAAATGCTTGTCTAAACTTAAATAAAAAAAGAGAGAACATGTATTAAAATCTGTGTAATTAAATTAAAAAAATATTTAAATAAATAAATGTACATAGTGCTACTAGATTGGGTAAAACAAATTTACTTATGGCCGAAGGCATAGTAAGAAAGGTGTGAATGAAAGTGAAAACAAAGGATCAGAAGGACAAAGGCTGGTGGAATTTTTTAATTAAAAAAAAGTTTTCAGTAGAGATTAGAGCTAGAGACTTCATGTCGAGAGGGTGGTAAAAGACAGCTCCGATAATCAACCGATATAGTTAACAGATATGACTTTCAACATCGGTGCCTGATCTAGAATGGCTAGCTAAGGTCATCGTGATCGCTGGTCGATCTGGACTTACTGTACTAATGGTTCTGGCCAAGATATAACAACTGCCATCATAGCGCCTGCCGGTGGATTCATTTAGTTGCCTTGTCCTCGATGCCTTGTTCTTGATGCCTCGTCCTTGATGCCTTAAACACTGAGAAGCTACACACAACCAAATCTAACCTGTGACCATCCCTCTTAAAGAAGTGGAGAAAATCCACGTGATGGTCGGCAAGACATCGGATAAATTCAGAGACTAAAACCTAGGTAAAGATACATACTATTTTGTTATATCTTTCAATGTGCACATAGTTTAATTAGACAATGGCCACATGCCTTTTGTGAATGATAAAGACATTCTTGAATTTTTTGATAAATACCCAGACTGACGATTTATAAATGTACCATCATTTATAATAGTTTTATATGTATTCTTTTCTTGTAGCACTATAGATTATAATCTGTTTTTCATTTCAGGTTAATGTGTTTTTTTTTGTTATATCTCTTTTACGATTAATTTATTCTATTAAATCTATTATTTTATTTAAACCTGCCTTGTCTCATTCTTCGCCACTCCAAAAGGGTAGTCTAGTCTAAGGGTGGGAAAACTATTATTCATTTTTTTTGATTATTGAATTAACATGTGGAAGTTGGTGGTGCAGTATTTGATCCCATTAAATTTATAAATCATCCAATGCTGTACCTCTGTCAGATCTTACAGCAGTCGAGAGACAGTTGGTCAGGAGAAATAATCTGGTGCTATATCCGTATAGCATACAGATTCAGTCAAATACAGATATAGATTCGTGTATGTCCGTATGTTCTCTCTGCTTGAGGTAGCGGAAAGTGGACGATCTTGAATCATTATAATTCCCTATTATGCACTCATAAAAGGGAAGTGTAGCCTTCGATCGTCCCATGCCCTTTACAATATATATATATATATATATATATATATACAAAAGAATGTAAAAAAATATCTTAAATTATAACCCTAAAGTTTCTAATAATGTAACAATGCCCATTTTCTCCATAGTTTTGCTGAACCTTTAACTATGTTTACACATTTGTTTAAATTTTTTTGAATATACAAAGTTTCACAACATTTTCTTTCCTTGTTATTTTTAACATACTTTATTACATAATATTTGGTAAATTTGACAAGTGCTGTGTTTTTTAAATTATAACAAACTGTAGAAAGTAAATAATTTGTTAAATCTAATAAACACCATGTTTCTAAAATTTACCAAATATTACATAATTTAACATCATTTAATATTGGCACAAAGTAAATTTAAAATTTTAGAAATACTAATAAGAATATTAAAAATAAGAAATGAATTTAAAGTGAATGATTTATAAATTCACACTCTCATTTCTAGACACTTAAAATTAGCTCAGAAATAAGATGCTGTTTTTATTTTCTTAAAGTTTCTATCTTGTAGCTGGAAAGAGAATATCCTTCTGTATTGAACATCAGTGTTTAATGGCTCTTGTCAGGAAAAGATGATTACTTTCTATAGTTCATTACATATGTTATTATCTAAATATTTTTTTACACAATTCATTTTATGTCCAATATCGAAAAATTAAATATATGTGGCACTGATATATCATGCTCCTTACCTCTTTCAGTGACAAAATTCACAACTAATTTTATAAACTAACCCTACCCTATTTTAAATATTACCCATTTTTTTTTTGCATTATAAATTCATTTTTCTAAAGATTTACTATTTTTCCACCATATTTTAATATCATCAGGTAACTTTTCTTTTATCACTATCTTATATAAATGTTTTGAATATGGAACCAAAATCCACTTCCTGTTTGCATATATATGTCTTATATTATTGTTTGTGTTATAATTATTTTTAAAAATCTTTTTAATATCTTTTCTTTTACAGCCCATATTAAAAAGATTTTTAGAAATAATAATAATATAAAAAGATAGCATAAGACATGTGTATGAAAATAGAAAGTGGGTTTTGGGTCCATATTCAGTTCTATATAAGACATTGATAAAAGAAAAGCTATCTGATATTAAAGTAGAATGGAAAATAGTAAATCTTTAAGGAAATGAATTTATAATGCAAAAAAAGATGGTTTATATTTAAAATAGGTAGGATTAGTTTATAAAATTAGTTGTTAATACACAATATGAAATATATAGGTCAGACAGGAAAGACTTCCATTTAAACAAATAACGAGCATGATAGGGCAATTAATAGAAATGATGTAATATCAAGGCCATATATACATTTTTGGATATTGGACATAAAATGAATTGTGTAATAAATATTTAGATAATAAAGTATGTTCAAATTACAAGGAAAGAAAATGTTATTAAGCTTTGTATATTCAAGAAAATTGAAACAAATATGTAAACATGGTTAAATATCTAGCACTACTAAGGTAAAGTGGGCATTGTTAAATTATTGTAATTTAAAATATTTTTTAGATTGTTATATATATATATATATATATATATGTTCAATTAGGTTAAATATATAAAATACATATTTTGATTCATCCGTGTTAAAACTTTAATACAATTATACGTATTCACACAAGCCAGTGGATGGCTTGTGTGACCAAGTCGAAACCATAAATTATATTAAAGTTTTTAACACGGATGAACCCGCAAAATATAGTACAATATATATATATATATATATATATATATATATTGTAACCTAGTGTTATTGACACTTGGTTTACTTGGCATTATTTCTGCAGGAAAACAATGCCATTCTTTAAAGAAATAAAAAGATAAAATAACAATAGTAATAATTGATTAATAAAGTATGCTATTCACTCACTTTGGCATGTTTTGGGTGAATAACTAATAGATTTAATAACTCAATGTCATTTTTAAAGAGAGAACATGAATAATTTAATTGAGATATTAATAATTAGAGCAAATTAATATGGTATAAAAGCTAAACAGTAATTGATTTTGGATGGGTAGAGGGGAGAGTGGATGAGTGTCTTATCATAAAGCACAATAACTTCTGGTAATTTCTTTTTGTAAAAAAAAAATAATGTTTAAAGAATTATACATCACTGATTGTTAATTTAATGTATTTATTATTATTTTTTTTATATTGTCAAATTACTTTGTAATCCAGGTAAATAATACTAAAACTATATGATTGTAATAGGTTTTTCCTTTCTTTTGTTTATGTTATAATCAAATGATTATTTTTCTGGAAGAGGTCGCTAAAAAAAAAAAAAAAAACAACAAAAAATGAAACAACCAATTTCATAATCAAGATCATTTTTTTTGAAAAATATAGTCTGCTTTTAGTTTTCAAGGAAGGAACAGTGCTGAAATTTGGTAACTCAATTTTTTCATTTTATTTTGCAGAAATAAATGTAATCAAAGTAAAATTATAATAATATAATGTGTGGCTAAATTTTTTTTGATAAGATATCCTGATTTTCTTTGCCATCTACCTATTTAAAGACCTTTTATACTTAAAAGTTTATTGTCTCGCACTAAAGTTCAAAAATGACAGATGTAACTAAAAGAGTCACGAAAAATTATATTATATCTAAATTAAGGAAAAGAAGCAATTTCCAAGAAAAGATTAATTATTTATTAACTTTATGTCATTTATTGATATTTTCTTGGTATAGAAAAAAAAAAAAATAATTGAAAGAAATATTTTGAAACCAAGGAAAATCAACTAGAAACATTTTCGCGCTCTTTCTCAATATTGTCTGCCTTTACAAGTAATGTAGTTACATACGTTAAAATATGTTTTATTCACCAAGAATTGTCTGGAAATAATAATAATGATAAATAAGATTAAATTATGCACCTGTATATTTTTAAAAAAAAAAAAAAAAAAAAAAAAACTTTCTCAGACTAAATATAGGAAAAGTTATATAGGGGCATTCTTACGGAGAAGTTACCGTTAAAAAAAAAAAAATTATAATTCCTAAAGTATGAACAAAACCAAATATCTTAGTGACTTAATGATAAAAATAAATGATATATTATATTATACATCAGTTGGAATTATTAAAACTTCATGTACATGTAAATTGACTGCAGTTATTATCATAATAATCTCTCGGAAAATTGCGCATTTTCGTCCATAAGTAAGCTAGCTAATAAATATACGTATCGTCAATAAAAAAAAAAAATTGTGTATGTTTATCGTCTATAGTCAAATATTCGTCTATGTTAGAAGTCTATTTTTTTTTTCTTGGATCCCAAAATTGTAGTAGTTTAATTCAAGTAAGAATTAATCTTCAATTCTGCTATATTTTTCTTTACCTAATTTATTAAATGCACAAAATAAGAGAAAACTTTTATTTGAAGTGAAGCAATGGATCTGAAGCCCGATCCATGCTTCACATCTTCCTATAAACTTAATTAGTATTGTAGACCTAAATTAAGTTTATAGTCCAATATCAGCAGGGTTTTGCATTAGAGTTAAAAATAATTATGCTTATCAAATTTGTATTACATTTAAATATTTTGTTTTAAATAAATTTCATTCTATTAATAAAAAGTTGCTTAACCTATTAGTCAAACATATATATACATCTAGCGTATATATATGAGTTAATGCAAAATTCTGCTGAAATAAAATGCTTATTCTACTATAAAAAAATAATAATATATTGTTAAAATTTTGTTAAAATATTTAATATGATTTGATTTTGAGATAAGCCTGCCAACATTTTCTGAAAGAATGTATAGTTTTAATTAGTGAGCCATTCAAGTGTAATTAAAGATGGCCTTCTCTTTCTTTCTTTTTAATTAAGAGAATTCAAACTTTGAAGTAAGAAAGTTGGAGTAAAAAAGTTAAAGTTATTTTTAGAAAGTGTTGCTTTGAAACAAAGGAGCATGGGGAGGCTTATCAAGATCTCAGATCATACAAACAATAGAAGGTAGCTGACAGAGAGGGTATAAATAGAAGGGAGAACAAAAGATTGACTATTCAGATTTTGCTATTGGAAGAGTGATATCAGATTTTGCTATTGCAAGGTTGATTCAAGATTTTGCTCTTGCAAGTTTCATTCAGATCTGCTATTGCAAGGTGCATTCAGATTTTTCTTTGGAGAACTTTTTCAGATTTTGCTTGTGGAGATTTTATTTAAAAAAGTAGACAACTGCCATCTTCAAAATCATGGAGAGGTTTGAACATGCTCAAGTTAAAAGCAACAGTATTTTGAGGGAAATGAATATGCTTGGCTAGGCAAATAAATAGCTTTGCCTATCGCCGAGGTTCCGGAATACCATTCAAAATGCCTTAATATCCACTCAATAGTCATCTGAACTCTGTGCCGTGTCTGGAGAACTTTTCGTAAAACCATACTACATATTTTCATTGTCCGGACAACTACATCTCGACGGTCGGATCAAGCCACGAACGCCGTGGGGAACATGACCAAGGAAAAAGGACGGTAATTGTATCTCCTCTATTGAACTATTTCTCATGCTACCTTTTGTTCATTTTTTTTCTAATTGCTTCAGTGAATTGATATGTATTGCTATGTAACCATTTTTATTAGACTAACCTTAAATATATATATATTGTGTGATCATCTATCTATATGTAACCTTTTTCCCATCGCTATTCTTCCTTACTAACCTGTGTAAATATTTAATATCCCATTGCGGTTAAGTTTAATCGTTAATTTTTGTTCAGTAAAATCTCTTTCCAGTTTTATTTATGTTTGTTAATTAAATTCCATACGTGTAAAGTTTCTTTTGTGTGCCAACTTGATCTCTTTGATAACGCCTCTTTTGTCCGCCATTAGCTTTACGTATATCTGATTTAACTATATACGTTTTAAATAATTTCAAACTGTTTTTAGCGCAAAGCAATTAGAAATGCTTTGCGAAAGATTCTTTTTTATCGTACGTTATCGAGAAGATCGAGTTGACAATTTTTAATAAAATTGGGAAGAAAAGAGTTAGACCGCAAACCTATTAATCTGTTTTTATTGTCTAATTAGTTGTTTCATTAATTTAGGGGAATAGCGGAGGCCATTAAATCATTAGTCATATTTAAAGTCATTAATTAAAGATCTATTATTTAACTAACAAGCTTGACTTTTGCTAAATTTGTTATAAATGCTTTATTTTTACTTTTCAATGATCCAGGCACGCAAAACGCAAACACATATTTCTTAGTACTTTTGCACATTTAATTATTTAGCTCCTTAGGATTTCCCGTCCATGTCTCTACCGCTGTTGCTAAGCTTTGTGGCCGGTTGAAAAATAATTTATGCATGGCTCAGATAGTGTTGTTTGTTTGTGATCAGGCCTCGAGAACAGGCGAATGGGCAGAGGTCATATGTATTCTTGATTTATATCTCGCGTATGGTTGGCCTTGAGGTACTTTCGCCTAGTATTCGAATTGGGTTAAATCAACATACATCATCTGACTGTCACAGAAGGAAATAATACCATGCGTTTATTGTTTTTAAACTTGCTTCGTGAAATACGACTGGATAAAGCTCTTCACTTGGACCAATTGCTCAACAGAAAAACATTTTCTAATGAGAGAGTATGCACTTGTTAATTAATGATTGTTTAAAACTAAGTTATAAATGATATGTATTTTTTTGTTATATCACATAGGTTAAAGTCTGTATGGTCAAGTGATATTTAATAGCCTTGTAATGACAAAGGTATGTTTTAATATAATTATTATAGGTTAAGTTGATATTTAACACGAAAGAAAAAAATCTATAAAATATGTTTTAATTATTACATACAATTGTAGGTAGAAATTTTGTATGTTAGATACGTAAAAGAAAAATATTTAGATATTTAAGGGGTAAAATAAATATTGAAAATTATCAGAAGTAACTAAAAAAAAAAAATGCTATAACAAAATATTTCTTGTTAAAGTTTTGAAACGAATTTATACTGTATTAATTGAGGAATTTATTCCTAATTATTCTTAAATAACACATCCACTTTATGTAGTTTAAGATAGTATGCTACCAACTATTTTGAATGTTCCTTTATTAAAATTAAAATTATTATACTTTTATTCTATGATGTCCATTGATTTCAGATGTTGATCAAAGTATACACGGTAACATAAGTTTATTATAATCAGTGTATTTACTTATCCTGCCCAGATATAGCATTGGTATATGCTTAATATTCGCATAGGTAATAATTATAATGTATTTATTTTGTGGGATGAAAAATGATCTCCCCAAAAGCTTTGTTTTCCATGAGAGGAAGATTTTAAATATAATGTTCGGGTATGTTTATAGCCCAAGTGATCGATTCTCATAGATAGGACGATCAAGAATTTATCTAGCATTTAGTATGCTTCATTCGTTTAAATCCCAGGAGAGGATTGTATTTGGTGTGTGTTCGTTGTATGCCCAAGTAAGAGGCAAGACACCACCCAAAATATTTTAATGTAGTAGATTACTCTACAGACCTTCGTGGTTATTCCATATTCCTCATGTGAAAATAAAGGTAGCTCCACCATGGAAGGTGTTGATTATTGTGCTTAATTTTGAAAGTTCGGGCAAGATAAAGGTTATATTGGAGGTGTTAGTTCCTCAAGATCCACTTTAGTATAAATAGTGCGTTAGTAACTAAGATCAATATCTGTATTGTGCTGCTAAATATTGCTAGTATTTGACAAGTAAATCAATGGAGAAAGTAATTAAAATTGCGTAGTTTTAAAACTCTTATTTACTGAAGGAATATTCAAATGCAATATTTAATTCTGGTTAGTAATTAAATAATACTCATATTTAAAATTATACGTATGAATAAAATTTGTATCATAACTTAAGTTAGCATTAAGTTAAATGTAAGATGGTAAGTGTAACTTCTGATAACTGGCCTATAATTAGAATAGGTTATCCCATTAAAGACCATAAATAAAGTAAATGTATTAGAAATAAATTTAATATTTTGCGTATTGCATATGATGGGATTAATCATTTTAAAAAAAAAAAAAAAAAAAAAAAACAAAACAAAAATAGTTAGTCAATAATTTTGAATAAAAGCTTCTACAAGGTTACCAAAATGTAATAAACAATGTATTGGTAATGAAATGTACTTTTAGTTAATCAATCCATATGATTGCATACAGGAGAAGTAGTAACCTCTAGTCCATAACCAAAAGAGTATACAGATTAATGTCAGTTATATTTTATATTTTTGTATTACTATGGGATTATTGAATAAATGTTCATATATTTTTTTTTGTGATAATAATAAATTATAGTCTTGTTAAAATTTGTTGTAGATTCATTTTTTTTTGTTTTTATATGCTAAATATAAGTGTTTGCACAATATTTGCAAAACCTTTTCTTGAGTCCGAAATCATTCCAAATTCTTAAAAACTTAATATACCAGATAAATAAAGTTAAGCAGATCGGAATATGTCATTATATTTTAGTTTAATGATAATTATTTATGGAGTTGAAAACTTAAGACTAAACATTCACCTTTGTGTAAAAAAAAAAAAAAAAAATGAATTTATTCCCAAACCATTAACTTTGGTTGCACATTATTCCATTCCCATTTAGTTAAATTGTCTAAGTAATAAATCTTAGTTATATTATTGTGTTGTCATGGATGATGGAAGGACACAAAAGCACCCTTGTCTTTTTATTATTCTGACTGAGATTCTGAAAAAAAAAAAAGGCTGTGTTATTCAAAATTATACGTCATTATTGAATAGAATTATCATCTCTTTAAATAATATAGCAGTGGATATGAGAGATGAAGACACATTGAATTTAAGTAAAATAAATGTTTCCTATAGCCGACCAGAATGCCAGTCATATGCGACAACACAATACTGCCGAGCATTTCCTTACATGAAACAAAGAACCCTGAGATTAATATTATTATAATTATTCTTTAAATTAATAAGTGATCAATTATTGTTGTTATTACAATCGTGGCATGGCTTAAGAGAATTGAATGTACAATTGTATTATATGAAAAGTATTTTAGATCATATTGGAAAATTAATGGATATGTTGCTTTATTTTGGTTGCCTTAACAACAACCTGAAAAATTAGTGTCCCGGGTGCAAATAAACTAATAAACTAAAAAAAAATAAAATAAACTAAACTAATAATATATGGTGGGTTAGAATATATATATATAATATTTTTTAAAAAAGAATTGTAATAAGTTTAATCATTTTATATACATATATATATTTTAATAATTATGTTTATTGTAATGTAAATAATGTACATTAGGTGGAAGTGCAATAGCATTGTTGCTGAGAGATTCCTGACTCCATTTAAAAAGAAGTCACAGTGCATCACATCACATCAAGTTTTTATATGAGAGATGCAAAAAGCAAAATAAAAATGTTCATTAGATTGCAATTTATTAATAGTAAGAGAATAGCCAAAATAATATTTAATTTGTTACGAGTAAAGAACAGGCAACAAGATGGGTGAAAAAGTAGTATGGAATGCAGAAGATTTGTATAAAGTCTTTATGTCAGTATATTTGTACAAAAGGTAGAATGATTATGTTAAGGGAATTGTTGTATGTTATAGTGTCAAAGAATGGAACAGAAGAAATAGATGTATTAATAAAAAATAGGGGGTTGGAGAGATGGAGAACTAGTATGGAGACTTAAAAAAATTTAAATATATATAGAAGTGAACAGAATATTGGGTGTGAGTTAATTTATGATAATAGCAAGGAAAGTAGTTTCCTGTGTAAGGCTCGAACAGAATCATAAGCAACAAAAGAATATAAACATAAAAGGAAAAATGTGGGTAATTAGTCTGCAAGTTGTGTAAGCAAAGCATAGAAAATATTAGGCATCTGCTAATTGAATGTAAATGCCTGCAAGCAGAAAGGGTAAAAATAATGAAGTTGTGGAAGAATAAATATAAAGAAAGTGATTATACAGAATGTGGGTTCTTGGTTTTTATGCTGTGTTTGGGAAAAAAATAAGAAGAATCTAGACCTAAAGGTCATGTTGTGGAAATAAAATGTATCAGGATAAAGAAGAATATGAGAAAAACTTAGGGTGGGGAATGGGAAGGGAAGATAAGGTGGCTAACAGGTTTCTCTGATATATTGGCTGGGAGATTCCTGTACTTCAATAAAAGAGAAGTTATAGCACACCACATCATATTGCATCACATGTAGTTTTGCAAAAAAAGAAACATTTTGATAAGACTTCAATAAGGAATGAAAGTCAGGTTGATATATTAAATAAGTTTATTTTTCTTTATAGTGAGTTGTCCGTTTCAATTTTGTTGGAAATTGATTATTTTAAAGTTTATATATACAGTTATTATAAACCTTTTCTTTATCCAATGTTTGAAATGTTTCAGCCAATTTATTATACATACAATACTATATTTTCTACTATAACATTATAAATATCTCACAATAGTTGGAGATGATTTAATCCACTTTATTATATTTCTTAAAGTATGTTGCATAATATCTATTAAATATCCTATTTTGCACAGAAATTGTCTTGTCATTTTGAAATGTTTATAATGTTGCATTAAAAAGTTTAATAATTTATATATAAATATTTAATTAAGTACATAATGATGAAGCTTTAAAACCAACTAGTAAGCAATTCTGATAAATTCAATTCTGATGAATTATTTTTCTTGTCTTTTTAGTCTCTGTTTGACTATTTGCTTGCAGAATAAAACTATTAGCAAATCAATATTGCGAATCTTTAATCTAAGGCCATCCCATACTTTGTTACTTTTAATTTTTCTTTCTGCCTTTCTTAGCATCCACACTTATCCGATTGATTTTGGAATTACTTATATACAATTTAAACGTTTAATGTATTTATTTGATATATATATATTGTAGATATATGACTCATTTTACATACATACATATTATTTAATTAAAAAAAATTTCTTTTATATATATAGATTTATGTGTACGTATATTGTATGTGTAATATATAGTTGATAAATTAATAGGTGGTGAATGAATATAATGTTGTAAGAAATGATATTTTAATATGTTATTTTTCTTATTAAATAATTAATATATTCAGTTATTTAGTTTTATTTTTGGTTAAGATAAAGCAGATCAGAAAGAAAGTGTCAAATAAAGTGACCTAGATAAGAGATTGGGATTTGAAAATGTACATGTGCAAAAGAGTGTGAAAGAATAAGAACGTCTGTATAAACACAAAAACACTTTTACACCTATTTGTAAGGGCTATAGATTGCCAGCTTTGTTGTATTGTTTTTATCTGTATCTAAGATTTTTTTTTTAAAGAGAGAGAGGTGCTTTGAGGAAATAAAATGGTGATTATTAATTTTCTTGTAAAATCGCGATAGTACATCAACTTGTCAAACTCTGATTTTTTATCTTTTATCTCAAGATAAGATATGCAGGTGGTCAGTTTCTTTGACCAAAGATTGGCAATATAAATGATTGAAACAATGTTTAAAGGACACTCAGTATTATTATTTTAGAGAGACAATCAGACACTCAGTCATTATTATTAAGGAGAGATGTAACTCAGTATTATTTTTTTAGAGAGACAGAGCAGTCACTCAGTATGATTATTTTAGAGAGACAGACAGAGAGATGTAACTCTCACTCAATTTTTTCCTCGTTATTAATGTTGAAAAAAAAAGGAAAAAGGGAAAGTGGGCGATTTGATTTTTTTTTACTCTTTAAAAATTGAAAAGGGGAAAAGAAGGAAAAGACTCTTGTATAAAGTCAAAATAGATGAAGATGTGCGGATATACAAGTAATTTCCAGAAATATAAAAATAAAGAAGAAAAAATGGAACAAAATTGAATTTATAAGAAGAGGTTATTGACAATTCTATGAAATGAGATTAACATATTTTTCTGAGTATAATACCATGACTCTGCATTGCTAAACCATTTTTTTTCTGCTTCCTGATTAATACAGAATGAGTTAAAATCACTAATCTACTGTGGTCTCATATACCAATCAAATAATAACCAACAAAATGAAAGAGTTTGAAGCCAACCACACAAGCTATATGAAATGCTTCTTTTCTGGCTCCTGGTCTATTAAAGGCTCATTACCTTTGGATGAATGGAGAAGGGGAAGGAAGAGGAAGAGAAAATGTATAAAATCCATATATATCCAAGTTTGAAGCCATGAATGAAATTTTTGTTAAAGTTTACCTCAGTCATCTAAAGTGTCTACAGCGATTATTTTTTTTAAAAAATGGGAGAGACAAGCAAATCCACCAGTACATACTTATTAAAAAGTATTTATAATAGCTCTTTGTAAAATGGTAGAAGGAAGCCAATCAACAATAAATAATTTTAGAATTCAAGAAACAAGCAAGTCAATTGATTCATGTTTATCTTAACAGTATCTGCAATAACTTTCTTTTTTATGGAGTAAAGACAAGCAGTCTGAAAATTCAAACTCAGGACATTTATAAGAAGTGAAAGTGATCGGGTAACTATGAACTTTCTTTAACAGATTTTTATTCTTACTTATTAAAAGTAAACCTTAATTTACTGGTCAAAGCAATTTTTCTTTTGATACAGAAACATTAAAGACTTGTTTATCTATAGTTATTTGCAATATCACACAACATAGCACAAACATAGTTTAAATCTTTAAACTTAAATTTTTCATTATTTTTTTATTATTTTTTTATATATTATATATTGTAATGTTGAAATGGTTTTTTTAATTGTTCTTCAGTTGTTAATGATAATGAGCAACCTATAAATATATGCATTTATAATGTTTTTTTTTTATTTTGTCTTGTTGCATATTAAAATTAATATCATGTATTTATTTTCTTTTGCTAAAAGGTTGCAAAAATATTTTTATATATGTAATTTGTGGGTATACATTTTAAACATATATGTTAACATTACTGAATGGGTGCATGTGTAACTGCCTATACAAACATGACAAGGAATAGGTTATATATAAATAGTTTAGGTGTGAGAAATTATAGAGCAAGGCTTACATATGAATGAAAGTGAAATAAAACACACAGGATACATATGAAATTTATTTTATGATATAATAAGTTAGGAAAGACTTAAGTAAGCATTCCATAAAATGTGTTTTTTTTAAGCCAGCTTATTTTCAATATCCAGAAATGACAAACCTATATATTACGTTTATTTGCTTGTGTTTATATAAATTTTTATATTAATTTTTATATTGAATTAATGTAATAATAAGCCATTTATTTAATTTTTGATTTGATTTAAAGAAAGAAAGAAAGAGTAATAGTATTAATAAAATATAATTATATATATCTTAATTGGTTTTCCGAGTTCTTATTAAAAAAAATATTGTTGTGTTTTCTTGTCTTGATTCTATCATTTTAATTCATCATCATTGCTCGCAGTTATTAAGTATTATCATTCGTAAATATTGAGCAATCACTTGCAAATATTAAGCGCTCGCAAAAGGTTAAGTAAACTAGAATGTTAATTTATCTTTGGGTATTTAAGGATTATGCTTGATAATAAACAAGTTTTAATAATTATAGGTGTATAAAGAAGGCTAAAGTTATATATTGTGTCCATGAGTTTTGATCATCCTCATCAAAGATGGATATCGTGTTATTGGTTAAAATGTTTCAAATAATACTATATAAGAGTTATGATCGCCATCATCATCATTAATAAATTATAATCATTGACTCTAATGTTTAGCATAATTAATATATGTAGTAAATAAAGATTTATAGAAAGATGAATATCATGCATAGAGATTCATGATGATCATTCATCATCACTAGTATTATTAAATCCTAGTTTTAACTATTAAAGTATTTTAGTAAATAACTATAAACTTATATAAATGCTAGTAAATGTAATATTTGAATCTCACTTTGAGATAGGATAATTTTTAATAAATGCATATGAGTTTATAAAGATTAATTTATTGTTGTGAGTTTATTAATAAGCTATGGCTAGTATCATCATTATTATTATTATCATCATATCACTATTATTATCATTATTATTATGATATCACTATTATTATCATTCATCATTATTATCATCATCATTATCACCTTTATATTGTGATAAATAATCTAGTTAAATAGCCATCAATATTAATAATGGTTTTCACAATGCTTGTTTAGAAGCCATTAATAGGATTATACATGTCTGTTCATCAATATACATAAACTGAGCTAGCAATGTCTATAAGAATCTTTGATCTATAATATAAATTTTGGTAATATTGGGATCTTGTAATTTTATCGATATAGATAAAATGTAAGAATGTCATTTTTTTCATTAGTCATCCAAGTCATGTGTGATAAAAATGTACCGAATGAGTTTGAACTCAGTACACTCTAAACAGATATTTATCTAGATTTAAAACAATCTAGTGGCGCTCGTGGGAAAACACATATACTTAGCTAAACTGAATAAAGAGTGATATAATCCCTTTCCAACTTCATAATATTAACTTTATATAATATATATTTTATAAGTTATCATGAATAGCACCAGTGTGTGCATATGACCATGAATGGTCTTATATGGTTGGAAAGAAGAATAGGAAGGATTCTTTGTTAAAAGAACCTAGTATGGGAGATAAGCATAATGCACTCCAGGAATCTCAAAGTGGGTAATTTTATTCAGTTGCTATATTTAATATTCTTTTATTTGATGACAATGGCCAGTATGTTTTATTGTTCAAATGACATCCCCAATATTTAGATATTATTAAATCTTTAATGATGATAGTTTTAATTGTCATTGTTATTATTTTATATGGAGAAATGAGATAACTTATTTATTTCATTACTAATGTGACAGAATTAATGTTTGTGATAGTTGCAATCGGGCTATAATGTTATATTTGGTTATTGAATTGTGGCAACTATCATTTCATCACTCATCTATTTATCTATACTGTGACAATGTTTACTTACTGTTACAAATAACAGATTAGATAAACATGTATGTTAATAATGGATCATTTTCTATCAATTTATTATTTAATTCTGTTACAAATCCATCCTTCTTCCCGTTACAAATGTCGCGCCAACTAGGGCTCGAAATAAGCCAAATAAGGGCTTGAAATATGCCACATATCTGAGAGATGTGTAGTATTGTGCCAGTCAAAACATGCTTATCCTTCTAACATGAGCTGGAACTCACAAAATGTACTTCAAACCCAGTCAAGCCTGAGATTTAGGTCAGGGACCAGCCTGGATTCGAACCCACTCTCCAAGCACCAGATCTAACACCCAATAGATAACATAACAATGGTAGCACACAAGATTTAATTCTTCATCCGGCCCACTAGAAAATCGGAGAAAACAATAAGACTCCTGGACTTAAACATATATATATATATACAACGTAAATACTAGACATTCCACAGATAAAATCTAACATATTTAAATAATAGGGGCTTTACTAATGAATACTTATGGGCAATTAGTGAATTGGATTGATTTAATAATGAGACAGAAACTGATATATGATGAATTAAAATATATTTATTGACAATTGTTGTTGGCAAAATAGGTTTGTGGCTATGATTCAATGGAGCCAAATATCCTGCTATACAACTAATCACTACATTAACTTATTGGTTATGTCCTTTTATAATCAGTTCGAGTGGCTCTTTTATGTAGAATCAAACCAAGTCTGGAGTGAAACTTAATACAACTTAATTATAATAAATTTATTTTAACTATGGGCTTTTAAAGCGTCCCAGATAGCTTAAGATCGAACGGGTTTTCAAGAATGCTTCGGTTCAATGCCGAAGATTGCATATTAGGGAGGAAAGAGTTGGCTATAACGATTTTACTAATATGCTAGGCACAAGTAAAGTATAATAATAAAGTGGCTCTGCGGATGGAAGAATAGTTTTAGGGTTTTTGTGACAAACAACGGTTTACCCAAGAACCGGTCATCATGCTGCTAATGGGGAACCTTTATTTGGTTCAGAGGCGGGGGACTTACGTGCTAATCTGGCCCGTAGCTCAGACTTCGCTACTGCACTACCCATAAGAGAAGATGGGCTGGACTTACTGTGGCTCCATCTTATATATATATCAAAAAGAACAGCACAACGAGAAAATATTAATAAATCCCACATCCGCCAAGCCAAAGGATATTATAAATTAAAGATCATATATTAAATGAACACTAGATCATCAGCTTGATCAAAAGAGCCAACTCTTCTGTAGCATGAGAAATACGATATGCTACTGACAGGAATATATAGATACAAACTTTACTTTATCCCGTTCAATCTCTTTAGTTATCTATAACTACTAAACTTTTAAAAGGGGGAAAAGTATATTTAATAGGGGACTTACGAATACTTAAATAAAAAAAATATACTTATGATTGCACTCCAGGCTAGTTTAATCTTTAGTAACATAATAAATAAAGGTTGAAAAGCCACATTTTATATTTATATTAATTGATTTACTAAATGACAAAAATATGAATTTGGGTTTCGAAACAGCGCATGAAATGACACTATATAAATAATAATACGGAGATTTTAAATTTATATGTTTTAAAAACATATTCTATAATTAAATGCACGCTGTTTCAAAACATAGGCATAATTAACACTAATTAAAAATAAGCAAAAGAAAAGCAAAATATAACTGCAGTGATTAAATTATATAGCAAAATATTAATTAACAAAGAAATTTAGCAAAAATATTTCATTTATAGATTTCAAATACGATTTAGACAGAGTTTACAATATTGAATTAATAAAGAAATTTGCAAAAGTATTTCATTTTAGAGAATTTACAATATTATTTGGAAAATAATTAAGAAAGAAATTACAATAATCTGGTTAGCTAACCTGTTTTTGAAGAAATAACGATTGTTTTGAATTTCACACAGAGCTCTGCGAATTTAAATAATATTATAACAGTTCTATAGCTGGACTGGATAGATTCGAGTAGGAAACGAAGGTGACTTCTTTGGCGACTTATGGCATCTTCAATTTAGTTGGGAGACGATTTTTAAAATAGTGTTTCTTTAGCTGGATTGAAATCGGAACGAGGGCAAATTATTTTTACGGCTTATGGCATCTTCAAATTTAGTTGGTGTAAGCTTGGTTGTTCCTTTGGCATTTGATGGATTGAACTAGGCGTTCCATCACGGGAAAGCAGCAAAATTTTGCCTGACTTTAGCCAGACATGTTAAGGTTGTAATAATAAAACTTCTCCTGTTGACTCTCTTCAAAAGTAAGATGAATTCTCTCTTCCCACTTAAAATCAGGCCTATTTATATCCTTCTACTAAACTTTAACACCTTTCTGGAATTTCGTAAGCATCGGGACCAATTGACTTTTAATTAAAGCAAAATAATATAATTCAATTTCTACAACAACTGATAAAATCTCCGAGGTGTTATATTTAATTTCCTTAAAAAAATGTATCAAAATATATAAACTATATAATTTGATTCATTTTCATTAATTAAATTCCTTTTCAGGTGTTATTACTTAGCAGAAGGAACGGTATTCTGATTTAATGAAAAAGTCTTTTGTTGCAAACAAAAATCAATCAGAAAACAGATTTTACTTTTTTACCCGGGTGTGTCACTAATTGATATCTTGTTTACAAAAATTCTCATTTTTAATTGCGAACAGATAATTCTTATTTTATAAAACTAAATAACTTTTAACATATTTGTTTATAAAAAAAAAAGCAAATTTAAAGAAAATACTTGTTTCAACTATATATGTAAAACATTAAATCAGAAAACCGTTAAATAAATTAAAGAAAACATTTACATTACTTTTATTTGAACTTAAATATATATGAATCATTTTGCCGTTATTCCAAGGTTTAAATTATCCATCCACATATGAATATAATAGCGAATATAATTAAAAATTGACTGAAAATTTATAAAACATTTTATAATAATTTATGAGCATTTCTCCTCTATAATTTTATCAAACCTGTCTAATTATAGCGTGTCTTCGTATGTAAATGGATAATGCCATTTAAGCGGCAATTATAGCAAAGTTTTCCCACTCGATTTATATATATATACATTTTTACATTTGACATAGGTTCGAAACTAGTTCAGACGAGTAGGTCATTAGGTTGATGGTGAAGCGGAAAGGGATTGGAGAATTCCATTTCAGTATATAATGATGACAGATGTATAGTTTGAAAAAAAAATTTTTTTTTTTATTATTAGATATAAATATTTTGGCCTGATGTTTAGATGATGATGATTACTGTTATTGCATTTTTGATGATGATAAATAATACAGTCATTAAAGAGCTTAATTTCAATTTTAAAATATAAAGATATCACAACTTATAATAAGTGTTAAAGTTAATAGCACTGTTTTTTAAATATTTTGCTTATCAGTGAAATATAGTGTTGCTGCTAGATAAGCATAAAAATATTAATAGCCTTGAATTGTAGAATAATGATTTTGTTCATATTTGAAAAGTTTGTGTAATAGAAAATCTATGATTTTGGAGGTTGGATTGGATATTTGATTGTTGGAGTTTGGTTGGTTGTGTTACAATTTTTGTGATGGATGGAGAATTTTTATTATTGCCTTGAGGATGTGATGTATTCATGCCACTGGTGATTGATTTATCTCATTCACTGCTCCAACCCAGATTATAATATCAGTTATTATTTATCATGAAGCAGTTAACAGTAGGTCTGCCATGATTTCGCCTCTAAGACTCCAGAGAGAGCGAGGCATAGTTTTTCTGATACATAATATTTTGCCTCTAAGACTCCAGAGAGAGCAAGGCAGTATTTTGTTTTACTGATATATAATTGTTGCCTCTAAGACTTTAAAGATAAGCAAGGCAGTATTTGATGAATTAAAGCCCCTAAGACTTGGAAGTAAGCAGGGCAATGCAACAGTGTTTGCAATAAACTATTATGGGTTGTAGTAGCTTAGAGTGATTGAATTGGGGTGATCATCTGAGTGTTCATGGAGCATTGTGTGCTCTAAGTGCAGTGATGGATTTTCTTTTATCTATCTCATGATTGTGAACTGCTAATCATTCTTTTGGCTGTCAATATCTGTCGGATCTCTAGAAGGATGGATGAGTATATATATATAACTTGAGATGTGAACTCTATTATAAATCTAGGCACATATGTTATATAAGTAAATTTTCTTTTTTGCTTAGTGTATTAAAATAGGGCATAGAGAGAGTTAAGTTGTATAAAAGAATTAAAAACTAGATAAATGATGGCATAAAAAGGACACACATATGCAGAGATAGCTTTTTCTTAAATAAATGTTTTAAATAGAACTATGACCTCATACTTTATCAATCATATATAGGTAAAGAAAAAAGAGTGATGATGGAGGTTAAGTTAATTAAAGGCACTTAAGATATAGATAGATTGATGGGGAGAATTATGGATGAGAAAAAGTGGTTGGAAATTTTAAAGTATATGGGGATAGATAAAGGTGTTTAACTCTGGATGTATAGGAAGTCAGGAGGCAGAACAAAATAGAGTGGAACAAAATAGAGCAGAACAGAATAAAGCAGAACAGAAATAAGTAATATAAATATTTTATAAATTTACAATGGAGCAAAAAAAAGAATTAACTATGGAGGGAATGGAAGTAGAGAAGCAAGGCCCTCCAGAGTGGTTGCAAGTTATAATTAGTCAGATGAATCAGAGATTTGAAAGATTTGATAATAAATTTGATCAACAATCACAAGAGATGAAGGAAATGAAACAAGAGATAAATCAGAAATTAGATCAACAATCTCAGAGATTGGATACTAAAATAGATCAACAGTCTCGGAGATTGGATACTAAAATAGATCAACAATCACAGAGATTGGATACTAAAATAAGTCAACAAACTCAAAAAATAGAAAACCTAGGAAGAAATATATGTAATGCATGGACAGCCAGTCAAGAGAAATGGGATGTAAAGATATGTATGATAGAAGTCAAGAGTTGTGTGACTATAATTAAGCCATATGAAAGCGATGAGGTAGCTGCTGTTCAAGAACAGTGTAATCCCAAAGAGGATATATACAGTGAGATCCATAACCTAGAAATAAAGGTAGCCACTGTACAGGAACAAATTGACCTCAGGAAAGATGTAGTCAGTAAAGATAGTTTCTTAGAATTAAAGATAGCTGCTGATGTATATACCCCAGTAAATGTAGCAGATAAGTTTGAGACATTGGGAGCTACCAAAAAAATAGCTGAAAGTTATCATAGAAAGGAGGAGAGCTATGGCTATAAAGTCTCCAGTATGAGAATGGGAAGGAATCAGTTAGGACGACAATTTCCCACAAAACCCGCCAAACCAAACATAGGAATGCCTGGGAATATATATATGATAGCGGATGATGTGTACTCCCCAATAAGAGTGGCAGACCTGTTGGATGCCCTGGGAGTTATAGAAAGTAAAGCTGAAGGTTATTCTAGAAGGGAGGAGAGATATAGTTATAAGATCTCCACCATTAGGATTACGAATAATCAGTTAGGCCGACCCTATCCCACAAAACCTAGCAAACCGAATATAAGTAGGCCTAGGAATAACTTCAATGATTTAAGTGAAAATTGTAGACCCATGATCAAGGAAAATCCAATAGCAAGTTGTTCTGAAATCAATAAGACATGATGCAGACAGAACACTTGTTTAATAGTTCATGAGGATAGTCATCAATAATAGACCATAGTCAAATTTGTATTGAAAAAAAAACATGCATATATTAAGCATTTGGTTTATGGTTTAGGGAGGTAGTTTCATAAGAGACTATCGGAAATTTTTTTTTTGTTTGGGAGTGAGGCAAATGTAGATATATGACTCATTTCACATACATACATATTATTTAATTAAAAAAAATTTCTTTTATATATATAGATTTATGTGTACGTATATTGTATGTGTAATATATAGTTGATAAATTAATAGGTGGTGAATGAATATAATGTTGTAAGAAATGATATTTTAATATGTTATTTTTCTTATTAAATAATTAATATATTCAGTTATTTAGTTTTATTTTTGGTTAAGATAAAGCAGATCAGAAAGAAAGTGTCAAATAAAGTGATCTAGATAAGAGATTGGGATTTGAAAATGTACACGTGCAAAAGAGTGTGAAAGAATAAGAACGTCTGTATAAACACAAAAACACTTTTACACCTATTTGTAAGGGCTATAGATTGCCAGCTTTGTTGTATTGTTTTTATCTGTATCTAAGATTTTTTTTTTTAAAGAGAGAGAGGTGCTTTGAGGAAATAAAATGGTGATTATTAATTTTCTTGTAAAATCGCGATAGTACATCAACTTGTCAAACTCTGAATTTTTATCTTTTATCTCAAGATAAGATATGCAGGTGGTCAGTTTCTTTGACCAAAGATTGGCAATATAAATGATTGAAACAATGTTTAAAGGACACTCAGTATTATTATTTTAGAGAGACAATCAGACACTCAGTCATTATTATTAAGGAGAGATGTAACTCAGTATTATTTTTTTAGAGAGACAGAGCAGTCACTCAGTATGATTATTTTAGAGAGACAGACAGAGAGATGTAACTCTCACTCAATTTTTTCCTCGTTATTAATGTTGAAAAAAAAAGGAAAAAGGGAAAGTGGGCAATTTGATTTTTTTTTACTCTTTAAAAATTGAAAAGGGGAAAAGAAGGAAAAGACTCTTGTATAAAGTCAAAATAGACGAAGATGTGCAGATATACAAGTAATTCCCAACAATATTAATATTGGAAAAAGAAGGAAAATGGAACAAAATTGAATTTATCAGAAGTTATTGACAATTCTATGAAATGAGATTAACATATTTTTCTGAGTATAATACCATGACTCTGCATTGCTAAACTATTTTTTTCTGCTTCCTGATTAATACAGAATGAGTTAAAATCATTAATCTATTGTGGTCTTATATACCAATCAAATAATAACCAACAAAATGAAAGAGTTTGAAGCCAACCACACAAGCTATATGAAATTCTTCTTTTCTGGCTCCTGGTCTATTAAAGGCTCATTACCTTTGGATGAATGGAGAAGAGGAAGGAAGAGGAAGAGAAAATGTATAAAATCCATATATAGCCAAGTTTGAAGCCATGAATCAAATTTTTGTTAAAGTTTACCTTAGTCATCTAAAGTGTCTACAGCAATTATTTTTTTAAAAATGGGAGAGACAAGCAAATCCACCAGTACATACTTATTAAAAAGTATTTATAATAGCTCTTTGTAAAATGGTAGAAGGAAGCCAATCAACAATAAATAATTTTAGAATTCAAGAAACAAGCAAGTCAATTGATTCATGTTTATCTTAACAGTATCTGCAATAACTTTCTTTTTTTTATGGAGGAAAGACAAGCAGTCTGAAAATTCAAACTCAGGACATTTATAAGAAGTGAAAGTGATCGGGTAACTATGAACTTTCTTTAACAGATTTTTATTCTTACTTATTAAAAGTAAACCTTAATTTACTGGTCAAAGCAATTTTTCTTTTGATACAGAAACATTAAAGACTTGTTTATCTATAGTTATTTGCAATATCACACAACACAGCACAAACATAGTTTAAATCTTTAAACTTAAATTTTTCATTATTTTTTTATTATTTTTTTATATATTATATATTGTAATGTTGAAATGGTTTTTTTAATTGTTCTTCAGTTGTTAATGATAATGAGCAACCTATAAATATATGCATTTATAATGTTTTTTTATTTTATTTTATCTTGTTGCATATTAAAATTAATATCATGTATTTATTTTCTTTTGCTAAAAGGTTGCAAAAATATTTTTATATATGTAATTTGTGGGTATACATTTTAAACATATATGTTAACATTACCGAATGTGTGCATGTGTAACTGCTTATACAAACATGTCAAGGAATAGGTTATATATAAATAGTTTAGGTGTGAGAAATTATAAAGCAAGGCTTACATATGAATGGAAGTGAAATAAAACACACAAGATACATATGAAATTTATTTTATGATATAATAAGTTAGGAAAGACTTAAGTAAGCATTCCATAAAATGTACTTTTTTTTAAGCCAGCTTATTTTAAAATATCCAGAAATGACAAACCTATATATTAAGTTTATTTGCTTGTGCTTATATAAATTTTTTATATTAATTTTTGTATTGAATTAATGTAATAATAAGCCATTTATTTAATTATTGATTTGATTTTAAAGAAAGAAAGAAAGAGTAATAGTATTAATAATAAAATATAATTATATATATCTTAATTGGTTTTCCGAGTTCTTATTAAAAAAATATTGTTGTGTTTTTCTTGTCTTGATTCTATCATTTTAATTCATCATCATTGCTCGCAGTTATTAGGTATTATCATTCGTTAATATTGAGCAATCACTTGCTAATATTAAGCGCTCGCAAAATGTTAAGTAAACTAGAATGTTAATTTATCTTTGGGTATTTAAGGATTATGCTTGATAATAACCAAGTTTTAGTAATTATAGTTCAACAAAAGAAAAGCTAAAATTGGGTTGTGTCCAGGAATTTTGATCATCCTCATCAAAGATGGATATCGTGTTATTGATTAAAGTGTTTCAAATAATACTATATAAGAGTTATGATCGCCATCATCATCATAAATAAATTATAATCACTCAATCTAACATTTAACAGAATTAATATATTTTAATAAATAGGGGTTTTATGGAAAGTTGAATATTATGCAAAGATTCATGATGATCAATCATCATCACTAGTATTATTAAATCCTAATCTTAACTATCAAAGTATTTTAGTAGATAACCATAAACTTATATAAATGCTAGTGAATGTAATATTTAAATCCCGTTTGAAATAGGATAAGTTTTAATAGATGCCTATAAGTTTATAAAGATAAATTTATTGTTGTGAGTTTATCATAATAAGCTATGGCTGGTATCATCACTATCACTATTATTATCATTATTATTATGATATCACTATTATTATCATTCATCATTATTATCATCATCATTATCACCTTTATATTGTGATAAATAATTTAGTTAAATGGCCATCAATATTAATAATGGTTTTCACGATGCTTGTTTAGAAGCCATTAATAAGATGATACTTGTCTGTTCATCAATATACATAAAATGAGCTACCAATGTCTATAAGAATCTTTGATCTATAATATAAATTTTGGTAATATTGGGATCTTGTAATTTTATCGATATAGATAAAATGTAAGAATGTCATTTTTTCATTAGTCATCCAAGTCATGTGTGATAAAAATGTACCGAATGAGTTTGAACTCAGTACACTCTAAACAGATATTTATCTAGATTTAAAACAATCTAGTGGCACTCGTGGGAAAACACATATACTTAGCTAAACTGAATAAAGAGTGATATAATCCCTTTCCAACTTCATAATATTAACTTTATATAATATATATTTTAAATGTTATCATGAATAGCACCAGTGTGTGCATATGACCATGAATGGTCTTATATGGTTGGAAAGAAGAATAGGAAGGATTCTTTGTTAAAAGAACCTAGTATGGGAGATAAGCATAATGCACTCCAGGAATCTCAAAGTGGGTAATTTTATTCAGTTGCTATATTTAATATTCTTTTATTTGATGACAATGGCCAGTTTGTTTTATTGTTCTCATGACATCCCCAAATATTTAGATATTATTAAATCTTTAATAATGATAGTTTTAATTGTCATTGTTATTATTTTATATGGAGAAATGAGATAACTTATTTATTTCATTACTAATGTGACAGAATTAATGTTTGGGATAGTTGCAATCGGGCTATAATGTTATATTTGGTTATTGAATTGTGGCAACTATCATTTCATCACTCATCTATTTATCTATACTGTGACAATGTTTACTTACTGTTACAAATAACAGATTAGATAAACATGTATGTTAATAATGGATCATTTTCTATCAATTTATTATTTAATTCTGTTACAAATGTCCTTCTTTCCGTTACAAATGATTTCATTTCCGTTACAATATATATTAGATGATATTATCGCTAAGTTATAACTTGGTTTTGTTTTTATCTGAATCATTTATTTATATCTACAACGTTTAATGCTTTTTATATTCCATTATGTTTTTTTTTTTTTTTTAAATTGTGCCTTTGAAGTTTTAACTTACTTTTATTTAAATGATTTATGGAGTTTTAATATACTTTAATAAAAATAATCATTTTATTTCCTTACATGTAATTTAAAATATTTTTATATATTATTGCTGTGTTTCAATTTTTTATATTGGTATTTATAATAAGTCTTTGATTAGCATCCTCTTATTGTGTAGCTTTTCTTCCTGTTTTAATATACTGTTTTCATCAAGTATTCTCTTATGTGTAATATATTTGAATCTTCCACTAATAGGTATTGTTATTAAAATTCATTGTTGTGTATGAATAATAAGATCTATATAATATATAAAATTACTTTTAAAATTAAATTTATTCATGGTAATATTTTGGTTCCAATGAACAAGTTGTTTACATTATAGAAGAATAAGGAAAACAGTCAGTTATTTATTACAAAAAAGGAATCATTGTGAGAAAGTTGATTCCAACATGATGGCACAACATAAGTAAAATTAAACTGAGACCAGGTCTCCTGATGTAACCATTCAGGAGTAAGCAATCTGTCCCTGTTTTTAATGTTGGTAATGTTTGAAGTGAAGATACACTGAACTTCATTACTCTGTGGTTGAAATATAAGTTTGCATCTAATAATCCCCACTGCAAATATCGAGAATATAGCCATTCTGATAGTAGAATAGGCACCATTTTTGATGGCCTTCCTAATGGATAGCACATATCTATTGTTGTCAGAAACATAGCTTACCATGAATGATCTGATTGGACCCATAAAGGGACAGTTGTAGAAGAGGTGCATTAATGTTTCATCATCTGTAGAGCAAAAACATCATTGAGATTCAATTCTTCAATAACCCCTCTTCGAGACTAAAAAATTGTTTGTAGGCAAGCAAGAAAGGTTATATTTTAGGATAAAGTCTATGTACTTGGATTTAAAAACCCAATGTTTAGATTTTTTAATTATTGTTTTGTTATTTAAGCCAAGCTCCATTGATGAGATAACTAGATTCGGATTGATTAACTTATAGAACTTCAAATAAGTTTTTTGGCTTCTAAAGTCTGTGCAGAGACTGGAAACAAACTGGTAATATGGCTTTTGATTTTAAAGATCCACTGATCTAAAAACAGTGGTGGAGTATCCATGGGTTCAAATGGGAAGCTTTTGTTTTCCCCCATTAGCCCCATTAGCCTCAGATGGGTAGTTCTTAATATTGTACAGGTTGAAGGACACCACCCAACAACAACAACAAGATCCAAACCACAAAATTGGATTCAAACTCAGTCAAAACAAACTGAATTCAAACCCAACTCATGAGCTCAGATCAAATCAATGGATGACATATGTTGACGGTACATGACTATGCACCAAGAAACTAGCTCAATGGATGATGATGATTTCTGAGACCCCTGATCTGACTCTATGGACGTATAATGAAATAACTAAGAATATTTATAAGTCAACTCATATATTTATGTTCAGGTTGCCAATACAGACAGCGAGCATTAATATTAAAATAATTATTGAATAATAAAGAAAGTTAAAAACCAAATGTGTTAATAAAATGTTTAATAATAATAAATATTTTGTTCAACTTTTATGATTAAGATTATATAGATTACCTCTAGTCTTTAAAATGAAATTTATAATTTACAATAGGAATGTCAGTCATTATTATATGCCAGTAATTATTACGCAATATTATAGGAGGATTATACGTGTCTATGCCCCGACAATGTAAATAAAGGTAGACAAAGGTATTTGACTGTGACAGAAATTATTTTTCTAATTCTAAAAGAAAGAATATGAGATTCATTTTCACATTCATAAATCAATTCACAAAGAGCAAGATAAGTATTTAGGGCATAACTTTAATATTTAATAGAAAACTTACTTAATTATAAATGAATATGAATTTTCTCAACTTTAATAAAATCAATTTATGAGCATGAGAGCGGGCTTTACAGGAACTGAGAAGTAAATGGTATTGATGTCTTATGAGCTATAAAATGAATATGAAAGATAATGGCTTGTCAGTGATTTAAGAAAACAGAAGGGTGGCTTGTATTTGACAAGTCTTTGATGCCCTATTAAGGATCCATAAAACATGGGGAAAGCCAGGCCGGGTCATAGCCATGGACCTTTGGTGTTCCAGTATACAAACGAGCAAGTGAGGAAGTGGTTTTTCCCTAGGTAATTAAAGTAACAATAATATCACCGAGGACAAGCCTATGATGCAGGAGATGGCTTGCGTCAGCTACATTCAGAAAATGATGGCTAAATAATTATTGTATTTAATTAATAAAACCCATTTTATATAAAGAATGCTCTATGTAATGACCTGATCATGTTAAATTAAAGTCAAACGTGCTTTAGCTAAAAGTACCAACGTAATTATATAACTATACTAATCATGCCCTAAATATCATGCCCTCCTTGAATATTAATACAGAAATACAAATTTAAATTAGAATATATTCATTTTATTTCCTTTATCAATCTTTAGCAAAACATTTTAAGATTATGAATGTGAATAGATAAATATTTGTAAACTAGATAAAATAGCCAGGGACATAGGTTAAAAACTGGGCTAATAATTATTACTGGCCATTAATAAAAATAGCAAATTTTGTATAAATACTTCAACTCAATAATTAATAGAACCATCTTAAATTAGTTCCAATGGCAAAAATTACTACAAAACTTGATATTATATTATATTAACAAGGTAAGTGTAACAAAAGAGAGTATTATCGAGTTGAAGTTTTATTGGCATATAATCAAAAATAAATGATATTAATAATCATCTAGCAAATATATAATAAGGTTAGATAAACGAACTGCCATCATAAGAAAAAAGAAACTTAACATAATACTAATTTTAAAGACAAGAGATTAAGATAGAAAATTTCTACATAATTTAAGATAGCATAAATAAAAAGAAAATTTTACAGTAGATAGCTTAAAAGGTGTTTTAACTTAAAGTTCAGAACTGGCCAGAAAGTTACCATTCAAAAGAAAAGATTTTACCCATCCTTCCATGGCTTGTTGCTTAGTGTACATGGTAGAGTCACATTTGGTTGAAATGTAGGCATGCATTTTCATTTATATGAATAGCATTTGGATTGATTCTTTCAGGTTTTGGCAGCACAACTGGTGTGGAAAAAGTTTAGTTTAGCAGCTATATTGAAAATCTTCTGGGGACTTCAGGCCCAGCCATCAGATTCCCAAAGTTAGCCCCTTACCATGATGGAAACTCTTATGAAGATTCATATTTTAAGATGCACATAGCTTATAGTACCACTTCTTTAAAAACAAATATGGTTTCTCCTTTCTCAAAACTTTTCCAGGCTATTTATACCTGTTCTCTGGTTTCCCGCTTATTCTGATTCTTGATGTCTTAAGACAAACACTTCTTACATTATCAAAGTTACAATTTTTATCAAGTGATTTTAGATACATTCCTTGATAAGGCTTTCAAACTCATTAACTTTGAATTCATTTTCTAATTAGAAAATGAATTTGTAAATCTGAAAAACGATTTTAATTAGAAACTGTCCTAACATTTTAAATTATTATATTTTTGCTTATTAAAAAAACTTTCCCCATTGTCTTTGGGAGCGGGCAATCTGAAAGCTTATCGAAAGAATGTAGCTTTTAATCACAGAAATTTGAAAAAATTGGTATAAGTAAAATAAAACATTCCGACACAATGAAACTTTATAATGAATATATACAAAATTAAAAGCATGTGAAGCACTTGAAAGAGAAGCTATAGAGATTCAAAAATTATTAAATGCTAAGTGCTTTCGAGGCCATTTGCCTCATATTCATAGCAACAATGCGAGGTGCAGAACAAAGAAATGAATATATATATTTAATTATTTATAAATACATACACACAATCCGTGAAGTTATAATATATACGTTTTTGTGAATAATTTTATCATGAATTTATTAATGATATTGACTTGTTCAAATATTAAAATAGTCAGTTTTGACACACATTTATATAATACTGTTTTTTAATGAAACTAGCATATATTGAATGTATAAAGCCCCATTGCATTCGGAAATTCATGGTTAGTACTAGGGTTTGACGTGGGCTACAGGTGAGATATCATGAAGCTAGGATCCAACTTAGATCCGACTGCTTCAATGTAGCAATGGCTTTCTGTACATAGAAAGTGTATATTGAATGGAGACCTAGACCATTAAGCTCTTTTGGTCTCTGTGATTTTTCTAGACCTGCCAGAGTATCTTGGAACAGATGGAATTTATACTATTTTGGAAACCTTTTGTCGATTTATTTATTAGTAAATAATAATTAATTCTCAGAAAGACAAGCATATTGAGAAGCGTTACTTTCCCTGGGAGTGATCAAGAAAATGTAGAAAGTGTTTTTGTGAGATTTTTAATTTTGTCTAGGATCATGAATTGAATTACTTTTCTCATAGCTACCTTAGACAAGGAAATGTGAAAAACCAGAAATTTCTGAGGTTTTGAAGTATATTGTGATGGAAAAATAGATCCTGAGTTAATTTTCCATGTAGAAGATTTAGAAAGATTTAGGTGAAGGTTAAATTTAAAAGCATAATTGTCCAATATTTTTTTGCAGGGATAATAAATATTTCTTGGATGGAAGGAAAATGGTGATATCATCCACATAGGATATATGATGAATTTTGTCCACAAGCACAAGCATGAAGATTCCAGGCAATTTATTTTCAATTTTTATTAATAGTGAGTTTATATAGGAGATGAAGCAGAGTGTGCTAAGTGAAAAACCTTGAGGAATAGACAAATGGGGTCTGAAGCCAGGACCTAAACTGCCATCTAGAGATATAAAAATAGATCTATTTCAAAAGTAAGTTTCCAGTAATCCTTATAAATATCATTGGTACAGAGTATCCCATAAGTAGATTCAAGAGTGTCACTGGAATAAACAAATCAAATTCCGTAGCAAAATCAAGTTGGACTACAATGGGCAGTGATTTCCGATGCAACCTGGCATGTTCTACAAGGAGTGTGGCTCGACACACAGTCTCAATGATAAAGGACCCCTTTCTGGAAAATTGATGCACTAAAATTAAAGTGTAAAGTTGATCTTGTATTTTGTCTTTGACAATAACTTCCATGGTTTTAATGAGAAGAGGCATCATTGAGATTGGACAAATATTATTAAGTGTAGATGGTGTAAATTTTTTTTTTCATGATGGGAACCAGTGCTATGGGATAGAGATTGGGAATATTTTAAAATTCTCCTGCCTCTATAGATAATGGGAGCAGTGAAATAACTCAGATGTAAAAGTACAAATCGAGGGATGCCATGTAACCCAGGGTGAGTACTTTCTGAGTAGAAAGTTAGGCATTGGTTAATATTTTCTTCCATGATGTTATGATCTTCTGCAGCATCAGAACTGTTCCAGATATTGCCTATTTCAAAGTGGTGACCTTGGAGTTTAGCTTTAAAATACTTATGAATTTTATCGAGCATGATAGGGCCACCATAGTTAATGTTATCAATTGAAATCATAGTAGAAGTGGGTCGCTTAGTTCCACCAATAGCCCAGCAGATGTAAGTGCAGGTCCAATTGTGTTGCCATGTGAGAAAGATTCTTGATCTTTTAGTGGAAATGTATTGCACAAGCCCCCTCCTTATCATGATATTGAGTCTTAAGTTGAATTATATCTTGAATATTTCCATGTGTGGATGAAAGGTGACTAATTTTGCTACCAATGTCATAGAGTTCATAAAGCAGGCAGTTGGGGCCTTTTGTTCTTTTAGTGATGGTGTTGATCAGGGAACTTAGGACTTCCACAAAAGCTGAACATGCATGAAGAAAAGACAGATATAGAATTTTTATTTTGTGAAAGAGAATATATACTTCAGAAAAAATCCATTCTGGTGTATCTACCTTGTTAAGTAATTTAATTGTTTTGACTGAATGTGATGGTGCAAAAGCCAACTGATTAATATTTAGGGATATCAACAAAGCAAGGTGATCCGAGAATGGCACCAACTGAAGTTTAGCTTCTATATCATGATGCAACTCCGGAGTGTAATACATGAGGTCAATGAGTAATTTAAATTAATTACTGTAAAATGAATGAGTTAGGAGGGAAAAAACCTTCATCACATAAGAAAACCCTATTAAATAAGGGCAGAAATTTATTGTAGGCCATGTTGAAATCCCCAAAGCAGATTACTGGAGATAAAACATTAGTAAGAATTGCATTAATTTTATTGAGAGTGGTTAATACAACATTGTGATCTTTAGGAAGATACATATAGATAATAATAATAGATGCATTTGCAATTTTAATGTCCAAAACTAATGATTCTTTATTTAGATAAACAGTTCTACAATGATTAAAGGCAAGCTTTTTATTAATCAAGACTGGAAGATACCATATTGCTCTAGAATTTGATTTATTTTATAATTAGATTGCAAGTGTAATTTTGTTTCTGACAAACACACTATATGGAGCTTACTGATATCAAGCCACTTTTTAATATCTAAATTTAGTTTACAAATACTATATTTTTAGCAATGCATTTTTAAACAATAGTGGCCATTTAATAAATACATAAATTAGATTGGAAATAATTATATTTTTATAGTTAAAAATAGACTTTAATTTATTTTTATTAAAGATTAACTATATTTCTTGCTGTTTATATATGCAAGTCCATCCTGTTATTTTATTATTCAAAATTCTATCCACCTCTTATGCAATAGCTTATATTTTTCATGACTTTAATTATTGGCCATAAATTTCAAACATATGTTGAGTTATTTTCATCATCTATCATTAAATGTTGTATGTATAGAAACTTTTAAACTTTTCAAATACAAAAAACTTGTTAGTAATAACACATAAATGGACAATACAGGTTAGTAATTAAATAACATTTCAAGTAGGAGAAGTAGGAGTATTTTCCATTCTTCTTCAGGTGTTGCTAGCCTGACTAGTGGCAATATTATCTTAGGAGTAGAATCTTACACCTTTAGATTCTATTCTTATGCTAATATTGTCACTAGTTAGGATAGCATCACCTGGAGACGAATGGAGAATACTACTACTCGAAATATTGTGTAATTACTAACCGGTGTTGTCTATTTGTGCATTATTAGATTTGAAAAGTTTAAATAAAGTTTAAAAATTTCCATACAATCAACATTTAATGATAGATGATAGAAATAGTCCAACATATTATCACATTTAATATAGATTATCATAAACCTTCAGGCAAATATGATTGTAGAATATAAAATGAAATTAATGATTTCTAATATGCATTTTGAATGCTACAATTGGTCTTTAAAAAGATACAAAAAAGTAGAGAGATAAAACATGCTTTAGAGCAAGGATATTCAACCTGTTGACATTTATGGGTGACAATGAGAAAAGAAAAATTGTCTTAGGTCACACATTAAATATACAATCATTTCCAAAAGCTGATAAGATAAGAAAAGATCTGTGCATAATTTCCATGCCACAGATAATTAAAAAATATCCTTAAATAATAATTCTAATTATGCAGTGACACATGTAGAGAGTCCTTTTTTAATTGTTGAGGAGATAACAAGTTTTTGATAACTAATATAAAAAATGTATATATCTAAGTAATAAAATATCATTGATGTTTTTTTATATATTTTTTTTATTATAAAAGGTGAAAACAAAACTAATTGGATATTTAATATGAGTGTATATGTATGTTTATTTAACTCACATTGCAACACCTAATCAATAGAATGATTTCATTTTGTTTTAAATAAGTTTATGATTTTATGTTGGCCACATTCATAACGATCCTGAGCCAACATGGCTCTCAGACTACAGGTTGGACTCTTCTACTTTAGAGAGTTCAATGTAAATAAAGGACCTCTTCAAGATCTCCATATACATAAATGAAAAGGAAAAAAAGGAGTACTAAACTTGATAATTTCTGGGTATTTATTATTTATGTGGCTTTCATTTAAATTTTAGATAAGTATCTAAATGCCCATTAATTATCTAATAATTAAATAGTTTTCAGGATTATCTACTGAGAAGGCTATCTAAAATTACAAATTAAAAACCTGTTAAAAATTCTCAAGTTAACACAACCAATTCTAATTTATAATAAGCTCCTTCATGAATATATATATAGATATATATATATATATATATATATATATATATATATATATATATATATATATATATAATATACAATCCATTATACAATTACAAATATCCAGTAACGCCCTCTGTTTAAAGATCTATATCTCAATAAGGTTTGCTATTATTGAGATATAGATCTTTAAACAGAGGGCGTTACTGGATATTTGTAATTGTATAATGGATTGTATATTTTCTATAATTATTTCAGTTAGTGTTAACAGTAACTTTCTTTATATATATATTGAAATGGTATTCTTTAGCCATCATCCCATTTCACCTACTATGTTCCATAGTAGTATCTTTTTTGTGTCTTTCTAATAATTTTTTCATACTTATATAAGTATGCCTGGAAGTTTGTTATTCTTCTTTCATCTGTATTCTCTTTACCTTAGTACACTTTTAGTGCAATTAACTGAAAGGAGACCCTTTGATTCCTCTTGGAGGCCTTAAAGGAACTGAGCAAGGCAAATTCCTTATGTCCACACCATGCATTCTTGTCATTGCAGCTGTTATTACTATGTGATTATTCATATAGCCAGTGTGGTGAGTTTATTGACTTTTTACCTCTGAGTTTAAGATCAAGAAACACCATGGTCTTTCTTCTCAGTTGCCTGATAAGGCAGAATGAGTTGTTTTTGCAAATAATGCTTTAAAGCTGCAGGAAATGTTGCAGGAGTTACCAGATGAAAGTAGGAGTAAAAATAAATGTTAAAAATACTAAAGTAATGTTTAATCAATTTTCTCAAAATATGAAAATAAAGATTGATTATGATGAGTTAGAAGAAGTTAACAGTTACAAATACCTTGGTCAAATTATTAATACAGATGGAAACATAATGGATGAAATTAATCATAGAATTAAACTTTGTTGAAGTGCTTTTGGTAGAAATAACTTGATACTAAAAAAAATATGCCTATTTGTTTGAAAAGGAAAGTTTTTAATAAATGTGTTTTATGAGTTCTTACTTATAGATCTGAGACTCAGACACTTAATAGAAGAACAATATAGAGACTTCAGACCACTCAAAGAAGTATGTAGAGATGCATATTGGGAGTAACAAGAAGAGATCGAAAACACAATGTATTGGTAAGAGAACAAACTGGTGTTATTGACATCATTGAAAAAATTTAAAAGATTGAAGTGGAGTTGGGCTGGACATATTGTTAGAAGAGATGGTAATAGATGGACAAATGAAATCTTAAATTGGATTCCAAGAGATTGTAAAAGATCCAGAAATAGACAACATGTTAGATGGATGGATGAAACAAAAAAGTGTGCAGGGGTGATGCGGAAAAGAGAAGCTAAAGATCGAAGAAGATAGACTGAACTTGGAGAGACCATCACCCTGCAGTGGATTGATAATGGTTGATGATGATAATTAACTATTATATGCAATCTTTCAATCTGCAAAATGACTTTCAGTTAATTCCTTAACTCTTATCAATTGCCATTAAATTAAATTATAAAGGAAGCAAACATCATCAACTCAAATCCTATGAATCCCAAATTGTAACATTAGCAGTCTGTCTATTAATATTATTCATTTTATTTTTATTTATTAAAATTGCCTTCTTAATTTTTCTTTTTATGGTTTTTCTCTTCATAAAGAATCTTAATACTTTCGATATCAAATTCTAAATTTATATTTACATATTCTTTAATGATCCAAGAAAACTGAAGTAGTCATTAATTAAATCACTATTATTTTTATTTTTCACACACATGTATAACAATTCATGCTCCTTAAATCTTTTTTTTATACCTTGATTGACCTATATGTGATAACATACATTCACAAAAAAATTGATATACAACATACCAATCAATCAGTAAAGTAATGTTGTGTATCAAAGTTTTGTGGATATATGTTATTATATATAAGTGAATCGAGGTGCAGTATTGAAAAAAGATTAAAAGAAGACAAATTGTTATAGAAGCATGTAAAAAGTAAAAATAGTAATGATTTAATGACTGCTTCAGTTTTTTTGGATCTCGTAAATATAAATTTAGGTTTAATATTGAATGCATTAAGATTCTTCATAAAGAGAGAAACCATCATACAAGAAAAATTAAGAAGGCAATTTCAATAAATAGAAATAAAATGAATATAATTAATAGACAAGCTGCTAACATTAAAATTTCTGAATTCATGTGATTTGAATTGATAACATTTGCTTCTGCTATGTTTTTTGAATTTAACAGAGTTTAGGAAGGTTAAGGAATTAACCAAAAGTACTTCTGCAAATTGAAAGACTGTATATAATGCTAATTACTATTATATTTAGTATTTTTATTGTTATTATATATATATATATACATATAATTATTTAGAATCCAATGAAGAATAATATATATATATATATATATATATATATATATATTATATATTATAATATATATATATATATATATATATATATATATAATTAAAATTACCCCAAATCCAAAATTCAAACAGACCAGCATAAAAATAATATTAAAACACTACCAAAGGTTTCACTGCTACAAGCAGAGTTCTCAAGTGTAAAGAACTACAAAAACTACACAATATATATATAATATTAAACATAACCCACAAATCCATTCACTTCCCACCCTCTCTTAATATTAAAAGAACTCTTAAATAAGTTAATTGCTTCAGAATAATAAATTTTCAATAATAAAGATTCTTTAATTCTTCTTTTCATTTCATTTCTCTCAAAGAAGACAACCTTAGCTTCATCAAAATCAATAGTGTGGCCTGTATTTTTTTTATGGACATACAAAGCAGAACTAAGATATCTATTTTTAATTCTACTTTTATGAACCTTTATTCTTTCATTTAAACTCAAACTACTCTGACCTACGTAAACCTTCTTACAATAAACAAGGGATAAAATATACTACACCAGGAAATAGTCTTTCTATCAAAAAATTCTTTTGTATTATTTAATAAATTATTCAATGTAACACCCCTTTTCCAAGCAATTTTCTTATTTCCAAACAATTTACTATTTCTACATACAATTTTATAAAAAGAAAATTTAAATGGCAAAGAAATAAAACCATATTTTTCTTTAACCTTTACATCCTTACAAATATTACAATTAAATAAAATACTTTTAACAAATTTATCAGAGTAACCAACCCTCAAAGTAATCTTTATAAAATTGATATTTTTTAAACAAAGCTACCCCACTAGAATTATTTAATTTATTATTCATATGACAATAATTCCTTAAAGCAGCTACTTTATGGGATACAGACTGATAGCTATCAGGTTTAATTATAGATCTTAATTGTTTACTTTTAACCAAATGACTGCACAGTAAATAATTAGTCTCTACATTTCTAATCACCAAAAGATCTAAAAATTTTAACTTACCAAAATCTAACCCTCCTCCTTCTAACACAAATTTTATAGAAGGATCAAAACAATTAAACTCATTTACAAATTCTTTCAATTTATCATTCTCAACTACAAATAAACAATCATCAACATATCTGACAAATAAATTTACATATAAACAATTCTTTTTAATAATAATTTCCTCTTCCATATAATTAATATAAACTGAACATACTAAAGGAGAAATAATATAACATATTATCCACTCTTCCTTAATCTTATAAAAATTACCTTTATAAGTAAAATACATAGAATCTTCCAATAACAAAAGCAAATCTTTAATTACCTTAATTTTATTTTTTGATTAAGAGCTTTTCTTAATCAATACAGACATAAAAACATCAATATTGCTTAACCTATTAAGAGACTGATACATATTTTCAATATCTAAACTGCCAAATACCCAATTACTTTCCATTTTAAAATTATTAATTCTATCAAAAGCCTCAAAAGAAGAAGAAACTGTTTGATGACCAAAATCAACAAATTGTTTTAAAAAATTATTCAAGAATCTAGAAATACCCTTTACAACACTACCTGTAAAATCAAAAATAAATCTTAAATGAAAACCATCTTTATGAGTCTTAATATTCACAAACATCTTAGATGATGTAAAATCATTAGGATAGCATTTTAAATAATCCACTCTATTAAAAATTTTTAAATTAACCATTTTCTTCATAATATCTATCAATTTTCTTTTAATCAAATTACCTGGATCTTTATCTAAAAACATATATTTACCATTATTTAATTCTCTATCCATATTCTATTTGAATTCATCTCCTTTCATAATGACAAACCTACCAGTTTTGTCTTCATGAGAAATGATTATATCATTAGTAATTAACTTATTCTTAAATTGTTTAATCTCAGCAGGATTAATAACAAATTTTTCTTTCCTTTTTAAACATTTATTCAAAATCGATTGAATACCAACTTTCTGCTCATCACTCAAATTACTAGATGCAATAGATGAAATTGTATCAAAAACTATATTTTTTGAATGAAATGGAACAAAATTAGGGCATTTACCAAGAATATCTAACTCTCTATCATTTAACTTTATATCAGAAAGATTAACAACTCTATCATCAGAAGCATTACTCTCATACCCTTTATCACTACAATAAATTTTATTAACTTTCCCAAACAACCACTTTAATTTTTTTTCATATTTTTTACAATAGAAATTTGCCCTATTCTGTCTAAATTGTCTCATAAAAAAATTCAAAATTGAATAATTAAAATCTTGCCTCCTGTCTAAATGATATCTATTTCTTTTATATACATAAATAAATTTGTAAAACCTTACAAAATTTTCTTTTAAAAAACTATTCAAAATATATGTTTGTAACTTAAAAACCAAATTTTTATTTTGAAGCAACTTTTTATTTCTACTAAAATTAATAACACAACACCTAGGAAAAACACTAAATTCCATACATTTTTAAAGAAAATAAATCTGCTATCTTAAAGACTCTATCCTATCACTCAATCTAGACAAATTTTTAATCCTCCTAATATCATTCAATGGAAAATTATTAAAAACCCAACTCCACAAACCCATACTAAAAAACCAATTACAAATACCCTTATAAATTAACACACAACAAAACATACACACACTTATATATATATATATATATATATATATATATATATATATAAACACAAATATACTTTTTCAACCAAACTGAAACAACAAACTTAATATACATAAATAAAATTCAATATATCAATAATAATAAAAAAATCTTTACACTACATCAGCAAAACTACTCTTAAATGCAAAGAAACTCATTAAAATGTAAACATTACAAGCATAAAGCTAATCTAGTCAATATATAATTAAAATTACTCCAAATCCAAAATTCAAACAGACCAACATAAAAATAATATTAAAACACTACCAAAGGTTTCACTGCTACAAGCAGACTTCTCAAGTGTAAAGAACTACAAAAACTTCACAATATATATAATATTAAACATTACCCACAAATCCATTCACTTCCCATCCACCCTTAATATTAAAAGAACTCTTAAATAAGTTAATTGCTTCAGAATAATAAATTTTCAATAATAAAGATTCTTTAATTCTTCTTTTCATTTCATTTCTCTCAAAGAAGACAACCTTAGCTTCGTCAAAATCAATAATGTGGCCTGTATCTTTTTCATGGACATACAAAGCAGAACTAAGATATCTATTTTTAACTCTACTTTTATGAACCTTTATTCTTTCATTTAAACTCAAACTACTCTGACCTATGTAAACCTTCTTACGATATAAACAAGGGATAAAATATACTACACCAGGAAGAGTCTATCAAAATTTTTTTTTGTATTATTTAATAAATTATTCAATGTAACACCCCTTTTCCAAACAATTTTCTTATTTCCAAACAATTTACTATTTCTGCATACAATTTTATAAGAAGACAATTTAAATGGCAAAGAAATAAAAATCATATTTTTCTTTAACCTTTACATCCTTACAAATATTACTATTAAATAAAATACTTTTAACAAATTTATCAGAGTAACCAGAGTAACCAACACTCAAGTAATCTTTATTCTGTTAAGAATAAGTTAATTGCTAATCATGTAATCATCTCTTGTGAAGACATAGCTGGTAGGTTTGTCATTATGAAAGGAGATGAATTCAAAGAGAAAATGGATCGAAAATTAAATAATGGTAAATATATGTTTTTAGATAAAGATCCAGGTAATTTGATTAAAAGAAAATTGATAGATATTATGAAGAAAATGGTTAATTAAAATTTTTTTAATAGAGTGGATTATTTAAAATGCTATCCTAATGATTTCACACCAGCTAAGATGTTTGTGAATATTAAGACTCATAAAGATGGTTTTCCTTTAAGATTTATTTTTGATTTTACAGGTAGTGTTGTAGAGGGTATTTCTAGATTCTTGAATAATTTTTTAAAACAAGTTGTTGATTTTGGTCATTACATAGTTTATTCTTCTATTGAGGCTATTGATAGGATTAATAATTTTAAAATGGAAAGTAATTGGGTATTTGGCAGTTCAGATATTGCAATATGTATCAGTCTGTTAATAGGTTAAGTAGTATTGATGTTCTTATGTCTGTATTGATTAAGAAAAGTTCTTCATCAAAAAAAAAATTAAGGTAATTAAAGATTTGCTTTTGTTATTGGAAGATTCTATGTATTTTACTTATAAAGGTAATTTTTATAAGATTAAGGAAGGGTGGATAATAGGTTATATTATTTCTCCTTTAGTATGTTCAGTTTATATTAATTATATGGAAGAGAAAATTATTATTAAAAAGAATTGTTTATATGTAAAGTTATTTGTCAGATATGTTGATGATTGTTTATTTGTAGTTGAGAATGATAAATTGAAGGAATTTGTAAATGAGTTTAATTGTTTTGATCCTTCTATAAAATTTGTGTTAGAAGGAGGGGGGTTAGATTTTGGTAAGTTAAAATTTTTAGATCTTTTGGTGATTAGAAATGTAGAGACTAATTGTTTACTGTGCAGTCATTTGGTTAAAAGTAAAGAATTACAATCTATAATTAAACCTGATAGCTATCAGTCTGTATCTCATAAAGTAGCTGCTTTAAGGAATTATTGTCATAGGAATAATACATTAAATAATTGTAGTGGGGTAGCTTTGTTTCAGAAATATCAATTTTATAAAGATTACTTGAGGGTTGGTTACTCTGATAAATTAGTTAAAAGTATTTTATTTAATAGTAATATTTATAAGGATGTAAAGGTTAAAGAAAAATATGGTTTTATTTCTTTGCCATTTAAATTGTCTTCTTATAAAATAGTATGTAGAAATAGTAAATTGTTTGGAAATAAGAAAATTGCTTGCAAAAGGGGTGTTACATTGAATAATTTATTAAATAATACAAAAGAAATTTTTGATAGAAAGATTATTTCCTGGTGTAGTATATTTTATCCCTTGTTTATTGTAAGAAGGTTTACATAGGTCAGAGTAGTTTGAGTTTAAATGAAAGAATAAAGGTTCATAAAAGTAGAGTTAAAAATAGATATCTTAGTTCTGCTTTGTATGTCCATGAAAAAGATACAGGCCACACTATTGATTTTGATGAAGCTAAGGTTGTCTTCGTTGAGAGAAATGAAATGAAAAGAAGAATTAAAGAATCTTTATTATTGAAAATTTATTATTCTGAAGCAATTAACTTATTTAAGAGTTCTTTTAATATTAAGGGTGGATGGGAAGTGAATGGATTTGTGGGTAATGTTTAATATTATATATATTGTGTAGTTTTTGTAGTTCTTTATACTTTGGAATTCTGCTTGTAGCAGTGAAACCTTTGGTAGTGTTTTAATATTATTTTTATGCTGGTCTGGTTGAATTTTGGATTTGGGGTAATTTTAAATATATATTGACTAGTTTAGCTTTATGCTTGTAATGTTTATATATATATATATATTGTGCCCTTTTCTATAGGTCGGTAATAGTTCATAACAGTCAATTACAAAAAATTTTAAATTTAGAATATGTTCTTTTAAAATGGTAATTGTATTAAATTAATTACATTTTTAAAGTACAATTTGAGGCTAAAGCAAATACGTAGTATATAAAATTATAGCAAATTATTTAAAAAATAGTTATATAAAGCTTTAAATATTGTTTCATATGGTTGTAAAAGCTGGCCATATTAAATAACACAGCTATAAATATTAAAAGTATATTTAATAAATTCGATTTTAATAGTTTAAAACTGATAATTTAATAAATGCTATGTTTAAATTTATAATCATATTTAATAGTCAAAATTAATATAGTATATTTTAAAAATAAACTTTATGATGGTGAGAATTGTATTTAATTCTATATTTTCTAAATTGTTCTTCCAAATTTTATAATTATATAATATAATAAGTGTATCAATTTTATTAGTCTAGGCAGAGAAATAGATTCAAAATCGTCTGTCAAAGTTATTGATCATGTGACTTGTATATTACATACATTCACACACACGCTTGTTTGAAATAATAACAAAGTTTAAAATATTTTAAAAGTTATATTATAGAATTGGATGGAATTATTGCCTATCATAAAAGTAAATAGTATTAAACATTAAGTTAACTATCGTATAACATGCTTAAATGATGTAATAAAGATGAATACATTCATAATATAAAAATTAAATATTTTATTTAAATAAAAATAGATAAATTGAATATTAAGAAATGGAATAAGTTATTAAATGTTATTTTAAAAGTTATTTTAAAAGATTAAATAATTTAAATAAAGTTATAATTGAATTAGAAGTGGTATTTTAAATAATATTTTAAGTTCATTACGTCATAATTTCTAATTTTGAAATTCAATTCTACTATAAACTAAAAATATGTAAATTTGTTCTCAAGCTAAAGTAAGAATTAACCAATAGAAATAGGTATTCTTACAGACTATAAATATCGTCATAACTAAGTTATCAAGGGAGATTAATAATGTATTGAAACCGGAGAAAGGTAAATTATAACTATCAAAGAAATAGTATTTATTTTTAAATTTTTTTATTTTAGTCAATTTTTTTTTTAGTACTTTCTTATTGTTTTATTTGCAAAAAACTAATTGATAATTTTTTAAAGTATTTTTGCAAAAGAGGGTGCTAAAATATAATAATTTAGAAACTTCGTGGAAATGATTTTCTAATTTTTAAAGTACTTACCAGTCGTATTTTATCTAAAAGTTTAACCTAAACTTCACAATAAAAATGGATATACTATGAAATAAAATGGATATAAGTTGTAATGCTGAAAAAATGTTTGGAATATTTATTGATACAGCTTTATTAATATTTCACCGAAGAACTGTTTTGGTACATAAAAAACCACAGCTCGGACATCATACGGAGTCTAATGAAAAAATTGGAGACGCATTATTATTTATAAGCCTATTCAAGATTTATTTTTTAAATAGTAATAAGACAATTGTATATTGCATGAATTATTTTATATAATATTATATCAAAAGGAGTAAAATGTTATATCCTTTCTGAAGGTAACATTTTTTAAATTTATTTTTTAAAGTGATATATAAAAATACCAAACGAAAGTTTAAATGTATTACGAAGGAAACTTATATAGAAAAGTGAACATATAATTGAATAAAAGATGGATCCATAAAAATGCAAATAGTACTTAAAAGTTTATCGGATAAATAAAGTTAAATTAGATGGAAATGCATGGATATGCCGGCAGAGAAAATACTTAAAAGAAGCTTCACGGAATTAATTAATATTATGATTTAATAATTATCATCCTAAATACTAAAACCAAGGATTATTTTCTATAAATTTTATTAAATGGATTAATAATTATTTTTATTTTTAAACTTTAACGTGCTTGGAGGAGAACATTTTTTAAAAACTCTAGAGAAAATAATAAACATTTATGACTTATCAGGAACTGTCGTCAAGAAAATATGTAATTATAGTTTTGATTCCTTTTATTTTGTTAACCTAGTTTAAATCTAAATTTTTATATAAGATTAGGAAAAACATAAAAACATTAATTTATTAATATTAAAATTTTATAATATAACAATCTAATAATTTAGCTAAAAATATTTTAATATAAAGTGTATGGGTGTGAATTTTTTTTTTTTATATCTGCAATGCTCAAGTGGATAAAGGAAGCCTACTGAACACGATGACTAGATAAAGGTTATTGGTAATAATAATAACTATTGATAATTTATAATGTATATTTTTTTGTTTTCTTTAGATCATCCATAAATTGGAAGAATGAAGTATAAAAGTTTTTTACTTATATGTAACGCATTTTTATACAACATTTTAAAAAACATTATGAGATAGGATTGAGTTGAAAGATATGCATACGACAAATTTTTTTTTTTTTTTATTAGTGATATAATCCAACATAACAAATAATTGTGTGATTCTTTTAAAATTTTCATGTTATTATATATTCAAATATTGTCTAAGTAGATTGTATATGATTAGACATATAGAATAATGAAGTAAGCAGACTTTTCTTGTGGAACAGCTAGATTGTTTAACTATTAATGAATTTTATTTATTGTTTTGTAAATGCAGATAGTTATTTATCGATGTAAGATGTGGAAAATCTTGAGAAATAATGTTGAGATAGTGGCTTGGAAGTACTTACTAAACAGGAAACCAAGATGATGTTTTAAGAAATAGGATGTTATAAGGAATGGAAATAATATTTAGTCTTTATGTGAATATCAGCATAGTTAACAAAGCCCTATGACTGATACACATTTTATTTGGACAGTGTTTATATTTCTTTAAATATTTGATGTTCTAATAAGGCTGAAGAAATAGCTTTAACATCGTCCCTGTACTAGAGGATATTAGGCAGGTAAATGTCATACCTCTTCGCACTGTGCCATGATTTTGAGATATGTTAAGAGTAATACTCTGGTTTTCTTCCTTAATCCTATACATCTGTTTCGCTATCTTTATTTCATGTAACTGCATCGTTCAGTAAGATATTTTGAAAAGAAATGATAAATAATTTAGAACTTAGGTTATGCTATCGTTTTGTATAAGATTGGTTTATTTGCTTAGAAGGAATAGGACATTATAACTTAAAATTGAAGATCCAAAGTATCCTAAGGAAAGAAAAGAATCATAGAATATATTTTGAATTTTATTTCGGAAATGAAATATAAAATTTTTTAAATAGGGTATCTAAACAAACTTATTTTTTTTAAAGTGATAATAATTTTAAATGCTTTAGTATTATTTTTTTTTAAGAGAAAAATAAGTATTGCATATTTTTAAAATACAATAGTACAAAGTAAATTATGTAAACAATATGCATAGTATATTTTTTGTTTATTGATTAACAGAAATATATAGATGATTACACTTATATCATACTAAAGTAAAGCTTAAAGAAGAATATATTATGATTAGTAAACATTGTGTGATAAATACTAAAATCTAGCACAGAATTTTGGATAATATTTTGTGTAACATCTTTGACTTTGCAAGATGAAATTTTTTTTAATATTTTGAGAAGTCCATACTCATTATAAAATTTTGTTTTCTATAGAATGTTTTCTAAGTATGAATTTTTTAAAATAAGATAGTTTAATAATATTAAGGATAAAATGTTGTTGCTAATAAAGTAAATAAATATATTTGTAATAAGTTAACCATAATGAGAAACCAAATAGTAACATTTTTTAAAAATTTTGTCCTAAATCTAAATAAAGATATAATTGAAATATAAATTATTATTTTTATAACCCGGTAGATCAAACTGTAAAGTAAAAAAAAGTTAAGGATATCCACTGTAAATAGTGTAAATAAATTGTTTATTTATTTGTTGTTAGTAATAAACTTTGTTAAATTTTGTTATTTCAAAAATTTTGTGTCCGAGTTATTTATTTCTCCACATCACTGCATGACGATATATGCATAATAATCGAAACAAATATATAATTTTGCACAAAAGATAAATAGAGAATTATTTTAAGAATTTTAAATATTTTATTGGTATTCATTTAATTAAATAATTATAATCTTACATTATTTTATTGGTCATAAATCAGTTATCACAATATTATATTAAATTATATGCTATCAGTTGCCACACATATTTTGTTTGTCAGATTATTAAAATGCTACCACGTATTTATTATATCATTTCATGAAGATATAAGATCATATTATATTATTTTATTATGGTAATAAAAATATAATGAAAAGAAAAGATATCCAGTAGTAATTAAACAATGAAGAATATTATTATTATTATTAGTTTAAGTGTAGTAGATTATGACATAAAATCCCTTCTCATATTTTACTACCGTATTTTTAAATTAACTTAGAATAAACTTTATGAACCTGAGATTATTTTATTTGAGCTAGATTATTATTAAATAGAAGATTAATATTTAATTACTAGTTTAATCTTAGTGAGTAGAAGTTATTAAAGTCGTAAGAATACTATGAGTTTGTTATTTGAAATAGTAATAAAGGAGGGATAGTGTTCTTATGCCATTGAGGTAGTATCCTGTGGGATATTGGCTCACTGTAATCTATCTTGTCACCTGTATTTTCACTTCAAGTCTCATGAAAATATTAAATATTTATTTAATTTATTTTTATAAACTGAACCTTATTCATATTTTTAAATTTGAGCTAGTGAAATATTTTAATTTTAATGCTGAATATTTTAGTTATTAATTATTAACTGAGATAGAACCCGTTTTATTTTATATCATATACTATTCTGAAGTGAGGATGCACGAGATGAAGGTCAGAATATATATATATATATATATTTATATTCTATATATTATATATATATATATATATATATATATATATAGTAAAGAATGTCTGTATTCCAATTATAATCAAATATATATAATTGTTCAAAAAACAATAGAATAATTAATACAGCAAACAATATTTTAAAAACAAATATCTACTATAATTTAATAGAAGCACTTTCAACTATCTATGTAGTCGTTATTAACTATATTCAAATTCTATTACAAAAAACCTTATAAATATATACAAAAACAATTACATCATACATCAATTTTCCCACAATTCATTAATTTTATATTAGCAGCCTGTCTATTTATCAAATTCTGCTTTCCATTTCTTATTAACATAGCTTCTTTAATTTTACATTTATTATTATTAGTTTATTAGTTGATAATGACTACTTAGATAGTTGAAAGTACTTCTATTAAATTATAGTAGATATTTGTTTTTAAAATATTGTTTACTGTATTAATTATTGTATTGATATCGAAGAATTATATATATATATGTAATATATTGTATTGATATCGAAGAATTATATATATATTGTAACCATCAGCTTTTGTCTTAAAGCTGAATGTCAAGTTTTATAGGTACATAGTATTAAAAATAATTTTTTTAATAGTTTAATTTTTCTGACAAGCAAACTTTGTCACTACTTAGTAATTAAATGTTTACATCTTATTAGCCAATTTAAAAGAACTTTTGTAATTTTTATGACTTAAAAAGTAATCATAAGATCAGTTTATAATATTTGAATCCCTTTAATAGCTTTATTATAATTTTTAAATGCTTAATCTTAAAGACATTACTAAATGTAAAGTATTAGTGAGTTTAATTTTAAAATATTGACACTAAAACTATCCTAATTTAATTATTAGAGTTTATTAAAATTAAATATTAGAGTAAAACTTTAAAGACAAGTTCAAACTCTTAAGGCTAAGTTGCTAATGATTAAATTCACTGTGAAAATGTTTTATTTAATTTCAGTTGTAGTAAGAATATTTTAATTTAATAATGGCAAACTTAATTGAGTAAATAAGGAATGATTTTAAAACTAAGAATTATAAGAATGGGATATGAGTATGCATGTGTTTGTATGAAAACTTTTTTAAAATTTCCTAACACTTCCTTGTTAAATGTAATATTAAAGTTATTCTTCCTCATCTTGGTTTTAAAAAAATACAATTAACTAATATTCTGGAATCTTATTAAATTAACAAAAAATGTTTAAAGAAAAATGTTATAAGGTAATATTCTGTTTAAAATAATATAACTTTTATTATGTCATATCTTTCATATATTGTAATACATTTAATTTTCTAAATAATTTGTTTTAAAAAATGTTTATTTAAAAAATGTAATAATAAATTTCTGTCTAGACCTTATTTTTTTGAAGCTCTGGAAATATGGAAATTAGTTTATTTTTAGAACTCTTTTCTAGGATACTAAGAAGTCTGTGACTTCTGATCAATATAGGACAATTGGGAGTAATCAAAATGTTAATTTATAACCATCAAAATTAGTCACAACTTATATTATAAATACAGCAGGGCAAATATGCCTGCACACTGTTGCTTACTTGTAGACACTTGCTTAAGAATCAAATAATTATTTTTGTATAAATTGTAACTATTTTTAATTAAGTTTATTTTGGGTTAATGTTTTAGAAAGAACAAATTTCTAAATGAACCTCTTATACTTTTAAACTTCCTAACACTTGAAATTACACTACAAGATGTGCATTATGGAAAAGTCAACAGAATATTCAATAGAAATTAAATTGTTTCCAGAAGATTTTGATAGATTTTGAGAAAAAGTATTGTTATCATTCCTGTTATATAAAAACTTTTATTAATTTTATTTTCCATATTATTAGTAGGTATTATTAGAGAATTAAATTTTAAGATATGCTGAAAGCACTGAGAACATTAAAACTTTATATTATTATAAATATTATTTAAGCAGCTTTTATTTGAAGAATACTTTGTAAATTTTTTGTGTATTAAACAGAAAAGGTTTTCTTTGGAATTAATTCATTTTAAATGAAATACTTTTAATTCAAACAGCAGAATTCATTTTATAATTATAAAATACTTTATAAAAGTCTTACCTGAATTCATACATTTATGATAAGAAATAATTTATTCATTTTAAGCTTTTAAAATGCAGTAGTTTTCCTGGTAAAACTTATATTATTTGGTCACATATTTTTAAAAAAAATACAATATGAATGAATGAATTTAAATATATATAATATGCATTATTGTTATTATTATAAAACATTTATTTGAAGGATAATATTAATCTATTTAATAGACTAATTATTTAAGAAGCTATTGTCTTTAAAATGACATTGTTTTTCGTGTGTCATAGCATCAGCCAGGAAGTGAACCCACTAACCTGGGACAACTGCTTGTAAGGCGGCTGTGCTAACCTCTCAATCACCAATGCTTGACAAAAATTATTATTATACAGCAAGGTGAAATTGATTTAGTCATTAATATCTTTATTATATCTTCTTCAAGCTAAAACAAGGACATATATTTTCTTACCACATTGAAGTTAAATTTATTGACTTGTATTGTTTTACAGAATTTTTTTAGTAACATAATATGTACTTTTAAATATGATATTGCTGACCCATCAATGGACAATTATTCTTTGACTATATTATTTCCAAAATTATTGCTTTTTACTTATAGCCAAAATAAATTATAGTACATATAATTAAAGTATGAATGCTCCTAAATTATTAAAATAAAAGCTTATCTATGAACTTAATATTTCCTATATATTCCAAAACATCTCTCTTTTTATTATTGTTATTATAATTCTGACCTGTTCTAAAATTGTGACTTTTAAAAAAATTGCTCCTTAATGCTGATAACATACATGCTTTTGAAAGATGTAAGAAGTTAATATGATATTATACTGAATTAGTAAATACGTATCATTATTTGTATTTTTATTTATGAAATATATTTCATTAATTTGAATGGCTATATGTATTTGTGCTAGAATCTTTAAATATTTTTCCTTAATCTTGTTATGTAAAATATTATATGTGTAAGTCGAATGATATATTGCAATAAGCTGGACATCTGAAAGATACTTCAGAACTTTACTTACAGTGACTGTATTCTGTTAAATGGCAGGAGCCAAAATAAAGAACTTTATTTTAATTTATTTTGATAAAAGAGTAGTTATTAAGGTTAAATATTTTTGATATTGTAAAATGTTGTTGTTGTTGTTGTTGTTGTTGTTATTATTATTATTATTATTATTATTATTATTATTATTATTATTATTATTATTATTATTATTATTATTATTATTATTATTATTATTATTATTATTATTATTATTATTATTATTTTATGCATTTTATTTGGTATACTTTTTATAAATTATTTATAAGTATGTTGTCAAAAGTTTGCAGAATATTGCTGTATTGATAGTGCTATATTTTGAATGTGTTATATTTGTTCTTATAATGAAGTTATTTATTTTGAATGTATATGAAAATGCTGACAGAGAAGCTGATGTATATTTTATTGCTCATTTTATTCCATAATTTTTATTAAGCTATATTTAGCACTAATTATTAATTTATGGGTTTTACACATCAGTTAGTTGTTTGTTAATTTTAAAAGAGACTGTAGCATTATAATCTCTCTTGTTTTAAGTATATTCTTATTTTTCTAGTGCATATTTAATAAATATTATAGCTTTCTTTTTTATGTTGTGATACTTTTCCGGAAAATTATATGGTTCTTTATCTTATATTTAAGCATATAATGCTTTATTTAAGGTAAATCCTATTATTATTATTATTATTGTTCTTTCTTGACAGTTTATTCTCATCACTCATATGACTAGTGATAAAGTCCTAGTTCATTTATTGCTTTCAGATGTAGGCAACCTTTCTCTTGAGTTAATACTATAAATTATTTTACCATTGCCTTTTTATCCTTAATGTGGATTTTATTTGTGATGTATTTTTATATAAAGCCATGGATAGTGTATACCATGTTTTTATTCTGGAAATTAATATTTTTGTAGATAGTGAGGAATTCATCTTTATTCTCAATCACATTTTCAGTATATCTGAGTTGCTTGTTCTGATGTGTAAGTCTTGTAGCTGTGCTTTTCCAGTACCTCAAGATGTAAATCTAATAAATATTTAATATTAAAATATTAAAATTGTACATGTGGCTCCACTAAAGAATATACATCTTCTTCAGCATTCATCTCACTACATGGATTGGCAAGATATATATTTTATAAGGGTATGAAATACTTTCATTAGGAACATTGTAATATAATGATTGTTTTGTAAAAATGAGAGAACTTATTCAAATATCAATATTACAGAAGATTTCATTAACCAATCCATATTATTATAATTTTTTGTATTTAGTCATTTTAAATTGTAAGTTACAATTCTCCTCTATATTAAATTTTGCTTAGTGTATCCGGAAGAATTCATATTGATAGCATTATAAAATAGCAAGATTGTTTGTTTGTTAAACGTTTTAATGTCAAAATAAATGTTATTTTTATAGTTAATTTATTTTTTTGACTATTTCTCATCATCTACATATTGTAATAGAATAAGTATATGCTATTACATTTCTTTCAAATAAAAGTGGAAAAAAAAATAAAATCACCTTTAAGTATAAATATATATATATATAAAGAGAATTTAATAATTTTATTCAAATTAATATATATAATGCACAGATGGCAAACTAATTATATAATTCTTTAAAATTTAAAATCTAAAAACAAGATTGTTTTAATATAAAAGAATAATAATAAAAAAGTTGTTAATTAGTTATTTTTAATCTTAGAATGGAAATGATTTTCTATATTGACATAATTGCAAGAAAGCCCTTGGGCATAAAGTCAGATAAGAGAGAAATTAAAAAAATACTAGTGATAAAAATTTGAGTTCCTTCTTTAAAGAAATCTGACCAATAACAATGAAAATAAACACACTGTCCACAGAGAAAAGTCAAACCAGGCAAGATCAATCCAGTAATTTGATAATAAGAATTCTAAAAGATATAAAAAAAAACTTTGAAGTTGAGATTCAGATTTTGGATTGCTCATGCTAATTACGTCTTATTTAAATATATTTATAAGTGTATTGCAGATCTCCAAAATGTAGGGATCATGCAATAAATTGTTTCCTGCATTTTCTTAAACTGAGGTGGCTTCCAGCATATGATGGTTCCCGGAAACTGACCAGCAATGGACTTGTCTCCACCTAGAATAATATGAAATGGAAAGAACTTTGAATTGTGTCAAGGACTGCAAAGATGAACTTTACCTACAGCATTAGAAAGTATAAACTTTTGTTTAAATGAAATATGAAAATTAATTGTATAATATGAACCTTTTCAAGTAGTAATTTTAAATGTCATTTCATTTAAAAAAACTCCTTTATCTTACTATAATTTTAAAATTATTTCTTATATTTCTTATATATGTGTTTAATGTCATTTTCAGTCTCATAATTTCTTTTAAATTAATAATTTAAAATAGGCAGAAATGACTTCATAGATTCATAAGATTATGTTAGTTTAAAGTGTGTTAATTTTGGGCCAATTGTTTCATAGTTAAATCAATGCTAGTGGATAGATGTAATTTGAGTAGGTGCATTGGATACTTGTTTCCTTGTACCACATTAGCATACAGGGCATAAAACCCATGTGAATGTATGTCTCAAAAGTGTAGCCATCACATTGTCTATTTCCTACACCATTGACTTTCTTACACTCTGGTTGAGATAGTAAGCCAACAAAGACTACTATCCCCATTTACAGAGAATCTCACATATGTATTTCAAATAATTTAATTTTTTTGTATCACCAATTGAGTAGTGGATCATTACTGTCTGTTGGTGAAATTTATTAATGTTAATGGGGAAGATGCTCATTACTTTCCACCATGTTTCATTATTTCTCTAATGATATCATTTTATTTTATATGAATCAAAATCAGAAGGGTGAATCGATATGTGCATAGTCTTATTCTAAAGACCTTAATATCATCTTTTATTGTCATTAATAAACTTGAATTCAATTATTAAAATTGTATTGCATCATTATCTCTTGGTTACCATAACAGATATAGAGCGTATGTTCTTTGAACTAGAATTGAGTATAATGGCTGAATATATAAAAGGGGTTGTATGTTTCGTCTTTGTAGTGCAACCTGTGCATGTGGAAGCTGATTCATTGAAATTTTGTCATTTTTTTAAAATTGTGCAAAACCTATAAGCATGATATCAATAGAAATCCCAGCATTTGTTGCTGCTTCATTCCATGATGTATTACAATTTGAAATCAAATAAAATTTGATTTTTTTTATTAATATTTTTATTAATAGGTGCATTTAATTTTTTAATTTTCTGGTCATTTTGCTAGTTTACATGAAGATGGTAAAGGCAAAAAAAATATTTATCAGCCTTATAAGCTAATAAAATGGATTAAAAATAAGCTGATGATTCACATGTCAAGGCTTTCAACATGATATAAACATAATCATGAAATATTGGTCATAAGTATTAATTTTAATTACTTGAATATTTAATTTTTTTATTATTATTTGACAAATAGCATTAATTTATTAATTTGTTCGTATTGATGTAACTGTATACTATATAAATTATATAATATTAAATGTATACTATATAAATTATATAATATTAAATCATTTATGCTCTTTATTATATAGTATATAAATTTGAATTCAAATATAACAAAAGTGGTTTATGTACAATGTAATTTTGTGATTCTGCTCCAAGTTTGAGACAACCATATTTTATAGACACAATGATTCTCAAAAGGTTTAATAATTTATTAGTATGTTTATATTTGTATTAGTGTGTTTGCTCTTGCATTGTGCTTGTATAACAAGTAATGATTTACATATATAGAGTGCTGGAATGTAAATTTTAAAAACCAATAATCAAATGTACAGAAAGGTTGTAGATTGCAGTTGATAAAGCAATCACAAAATTTACTGGGCATAGTACCAATGTGAAAATATACACTTAAAACCAATAAAGAGAGATTTCAAATAGTGTGTATAGTGGTAGCCACAATAGTTATGTGTATACCACATGGAATTGTATGCAGACAAAGAATAAATTCTGATTCTTGCCTATACCTTTGATACTCATGCTGTGGAGACAATAGTTTTGCAACATCTTGCATCACATTATTTTCAAATCTATAGCTAGCAAATGAGCTATATGTAAATAAATTATATCTATGTGGGACAATAAATATAACAAGATAGCATCACAGGTGTGCATAAAGAATATAAATATATGTGATGCACACAAAAAATATAAAATGAAGAGATGAAACTCAATTTATCACTGATGCAGACAGTAGCCTACATTTTCTAGTGTTAGATAGACAAGAAGCCAATTGCTATGATGACAAATGCATATTCATATTCTGGAAATCATTTGTTTTGTATCTTTTATTAGGATGAATCTTTATTTTATAGATGCCTTTGAGATTTGTTAACTTTTGGGGTACAAGATAAAAATGAAGAATTCTCATGTGACTAGTTTTGGAGATTCTGAAGTTATGAATTCTTTCCGGTAAGAAGTATTATATATGGTTTGAAAGATAATTTTATGAAAAATACAAAGAAATTATCAATGAAAATGTAATTTAAACTTCGTTAATGATAAATTAGAAATTATGAACAAACAATAAAGTAATAATTATGTCTGATGTTGAAATTTTTCTTTCCTTATTTTTTTAAATGGTAATCACTATTTGTCTTAGACTCATTGTTTTCCTTAGTTTTTCTAGTTTTTTGTCAATGTAAAGGTTTTTGCTCTAACATTATTAAACTGAAGTTATTGTGAAAATTGTGTCTCAGGTTAGTTTTTAAAAAAAATCAATACAGTGCCTGCAGAAGCAATCAGTTAAGAGGCATCTAGTATGATTGATATATCATGGAACGGCCCTAAGATTTGATTCTCTAAAGCCCCTGCACTACATTTTATTTAGTTTAGTCTACTAGAAATTAAGTTTATAGTTAGCCAGTACATTAATGGTATTAAGAGGCCAGATTATATTGTTAATTATAAGCATGTTTTAATGTACCAGCATTATTGTTTTTATGATTATGTATTCTAATGGATTAGCCCTTAAGTTGGTGCATCCAAATTAATGTTTAAATAATTGCCCCGAGCTGGCAATGGCTCATTAGTTAGCCTGGTCTATTCAAATCCAGTTACAAGATTGACTGTTGATTTATTTTGATTGTTGATCATTTATATTGATGAGTAATTATTTATTTTGAGTATTATTAATACTAATTTTTATTTTTATATTGATAATGCTGGTTAATGTATAGTTAATCATGGTTGCTCTAAGGAGTTAACTTGGTTGACCTCTCAGAAATATATTGACCCTAATATGATGCTCTCTTTGAATAAATAACATTACTTATATATTTTGGATGTTAAACATTACATTAACATTTACTTAATAACATCATTAATATTTAATTTATAATTCATGTTTTAATTAATTGGGGTTGATGTTTATGTTCCATTACTTCAGGTATAGCCATCACCCACCTTCACCTCATCTACCCACATACAATACATATATATCATCTGTGTAGTTTAGCACAGCAGTAAAATAGTGAGGTCAGGATCTAAACATTCCTCGATCAATCTCTAGTTGAATAAAATAAAAAAAATTCAGTCTGCTTAATTGATATTAACAGTTGCGATAGATAAGAATTTGGGTGTTTAAATGTGACATGATTTCCTGAGCAACTAATTGTACTATGATGTCATCGTATAGTGGTTATCACATTTGCATGCCTTTATGTGGAGTTCAAATCCATTCAGATAAACATTGACATTTTTTCACGTCACAAACAAACTTTTTTGCAGATACAAAACTCATTCATTATTATTTAGAGTATCAAGTTAATTTGCACTAATCATATCAGTGTCAATGTGATGATTGTAAAAATACAATAGTAATATGAACCTTTCTTTACTGCTGGTAGAGAAGATATAACATTCCTAAAAGTTCTAGTCCTTTGTTATCTTTATTGTTATTATGCATGCAAACAATTATCTAAATATAAAAAACCTGAGATATGCTTACATCTTTTATCTATACAAATTTTCACTATAAAAATTCACACACACACACATATATATATATATATATGTAAAAAAGTTATATAATCAAAATGTATCTGAGCATACAAATGGACCAATAACTACTCACACATATGAGTGCATAGTGGTTGTATTTGTTTACACATACTTAAATGTGTATCGGCATATATCTTGGACATATATATCTGAGAATGCCCTTAATAATTATAAACATATATATGAAATATTATGATAAAAGAGTCATTAATATTTAACAATGTAAGTTTATCTAGCGCCGTGCTTGCAATTATATTTCGTTCCAATATCAGTCTTTCAAGCTAATTGAGCACGCGCCTTTGAGAGTGTTAAATAAATGAATACTCTCCTCTTCAATCCAAGATATAGCATTTATGCAGGAATAAAAAGAATCCCTCTTACTCCTATGACTCAAATTCTTTTATATGAGCAAATCTGAAGAACTTCTGAAGAGAGCTTATTTACTCATAATTAAGTTTCAGTAAGAATGACGTCTAGTAAATTCTAAGTAATTACACCGACGTCATTCAGTCAAAAAACATCGTAAATAGTAATTTAAAGTGAGAATATACTCACGCTCTCTTCAGAAGTTTTTCAGATTTGCTCATATAAAAGAATTTGAGTCATAGGAGTAAGAGGGATTCTTTTTATTCCTGCATAAATGCTATATCTTGGATTGAAGAGGAGAGTATTCATTTATTTAACACTCTCAAAGGTGCGTGCTCAATTATCTTGAAAGGCTGATATTGGAATGAAACAATGTAAGTTTATAAATCAGAGCTCATTTAATTTCTTTATTTTTTTGAAGTCACTCTAGACATGTTGTTCTGTAATAAATTGCAGAAGGGGATTGACAACTAACAAACATATGATGATAATTGATTGTTATTTACTAAAGTAATTGCGCATTACTGTATAGGCACCTTAATTCTATATTCATGCAGAATATTTTACTAGCAATCATATATATATAATGATTAATATTAATTACTCAGTCTAAAGTATTCGCCACCAATGTAGTTTAGCAGCATATACAGTTTATAATTAGTAATAGTTAAACAGCATTAAACTGTTGCACATGCACTTTGCAGATTTTAACTATAAATGACTGAATACAAACACTTCAAATACATGATAAAGTCTTTGGGGAAAAGAGTGCTTGTATTCAGTCATTTATAGTTAAAATCTGCAAAGCGCATGTGCAACAGTTTAATGCTGTTTAACTATTACACTTTATAAAACATCGCACTATATAAAATAATTGATTTAGTTTATAATTAGATGAATATTTAAAAAATGTAAAATCTAATGTTTGTAGACGACTTAGGGCATTAATTTTATTTTATAAATATTATTTTTTTTATTATTCTAATGCTACAAAATTAATGTTTGAATAGAATAAATTCCAATTGTTAATTAATTTTCAAAAAAGCGTGAAAGTCAAATTTTAAAATTTCTTTATTTGCTGAAGAATATTTAACTAAAACGAAAAAGTTTGAATTTACATAGAAGTTACATAAATAATTAGACCCCCTCCCCCTAAAACTATTTATATAATAATCAACTTTAAATATTTTAAATATTGGTATTACAAAGGCTATAAATCTATATTTAAATTTAAAAAATAATAATTTTTTTTATATATAATTAGTATAATGTCAGCATATTATGCAAATTGGGGAAAACTTAGCTTATTTATAGTAAAAGAATTATTATGCTCAACAAATCTGTAAGAAGTTTTGAAATTTTTATACCTATGAATATCATGCAAGTCTTTAAACTTCACAATTTTTATTTTTTAAACTTAATTACTTTTTTTATATATTTTCTTTGTTTCTCATCCTCTCCTTCCCCTTCCCCCCTCTCTCTCTCTCTACACACACACACTCACACACACACACACCCCCACACACACATATATATATATATATATATATATATGTAGTATAGGAAATATACTAATAGCTGAAACAAGCTCTTAATTGATAAGTCTAACCTCAGCAGGATTAACCACAAATTTTTCTTTCCTTTTTAAACTTTTATTCAAAATCGATTGAATACCAACCTTCTGCTCATCACTCAAATTAATAGATTCAATAGACAAAATTATATCAAAAACTATATTTTTTGAATGAAATGGAACAAAATTAGGGCCTTTACCAAGAATATCTAATTCTCTATTATTTAACTTAATATCAGAAAGATTAACAACTCTATCATCAGAAGCATTACTCTCATACCCCTTATCACTACAATAAATTTTATTAACTTTCCCAAACAAGCACTTTAATTTTCTTTCATATTTCTTACAATAGAAATTTGACCTATTCTGTCTAAATTGCCTCATGAAAAAATTCAAAATTGAATAATTAAAATCTTGCCTCCTGTCTAAATAATATCTATTTCTTTTATATACATAAATAAATTTGTAAAACTTTACAAAATTTTCTTTCAAAAAACTATTCAAAATATATGTTTGTAACTTAAAAACCAAATTCCTATTTTGAAGCAACTTTTTATTTCTACTAAAATTAATAACACAACACCTAGGAAAAACACTAAATTCCCTACATTTTTTAAGAAAATAAATCTGCCATCTTAAAGACTCTATCCTATCACTCAATCTAGACAAATTTTTAATCCTCCTAATATCATTCAATGGAAAATTATTAAAAACTAAACTTCCTAAAGTCCTAAATACACTGTTGTTTTTGTAATTTAAGTGCTAGTTCAGCTTAAATAAGGTTTCATTGCCTTGTTCTTTAAAATAGGCTAAACAGTAATAAGTGATACTTTGAATATCATTATATAAGTTGGTCGTATTGACTAAGAATATAGTCAATGAGATACCAATTATTTTTGCATCCCAGAGTTTAATTTGATGTATTGCTTTTATTTCAGACAATGGATCTGAAATAAATATTTGTAAATATTGTAAATAAATCTTGTTTTTTTAAAAATTTATTTAGTTGCCTGTAGTCTTATTGCTAATCCCCATACACACTATTATTGTTATTGCTATCGACATATCAGAAGATTATATATTGAAATCATCATCAACCAATATAGTAAAATTAACTATATGTTAGTATATAATAATAATTTTCTTAAGCCTTATAAGTTATGAGTACATCTAATGCATCATCACACAATAATCAAAATGTTAATAACTTAGAATACATATTATTTTAAGTAATATATTAAAAGATAAACATAATATTGATTTAATTGGTTTAGTTGAACCCGCAGAGCTATATATCGTTCACTGATCTTGATCACATAGTTTATCTTTATCTAAGAAAAGGAATTTGGTAAGTTATTATGTTTAGTTAGTAAAAAGTTATTCCTATTTTTTAAATGTTAAAGTTATAATAGTTATTGAGTTTATAAAGTTTATGTGGAAATGCTAAGTATAGTTGTTAATTTGAGTTTATACTGAGAGCTGTCTTGTGCATTCTATGCGGGTAGTGGTAAAATCCCTCTCACTGACCCAAGTATATTTTGTATAATGATTTTTTTGTGTGTTTGAACCCTGAGAAGGATTAGTTGTTAAGTTTCAAGGTAGAATTTAAAATTTGTGGTAAATTTTATATCTAGTTATTCATTATAGTTGGACTTGAATCAGATTACTTTCACTGTTTTTATGAAAGTCAACTAAACTTTAAGAAGTAAATTACTCCTTTTGTCATAAAATGCTTAACTTGTTTTAACCTTATGAAAGATATTCTGATTGTGTTGAGCTTGGAGTCCCTAATTTTATTTAGCTTATCTTCTTACCATTTAATACAATATTAGTTTATAATCTAAGATTTCAGTCTCCATCATCAACATTGTTCACGTTCTTTTATTTATTCATTCTCATTTGACATTAATTCATTATCATAATTGATAATCATACATTAACTTTTATTCTTTATCATCTTAACTATTCATTAACTCTTCCTTTATCATTACCTTAATCATTCATTATTCTCATACATCTTTATTCTTTTCTCTTCATTCTTAGACTTATTTCATTCTACTATTTAATTATTACTTCTTTTCAGCATCCATTTAATCATCTACATCATAATTTACTTATCATTTCATTTATAAGTTTAATTTCATAATGATTCCAGAGACATAATTATTAGTTATTTATTGGTTTGCTGAATATCAAATTTAGCTCATCACACTTTGTTTGTGTGGATTTTAAAGCTGGTTTGACCAGAAGTTATTATCTTTATTAATCACCCTGTGATCTTCTTTAGATCTATAGTTTCATGCTAGTTTTATTCAATACAGGAATCATTTCGTTAGTTTAACCTTTTTGTTTCTTTATGCTTATATTCTTGATAATGAGAGCATGATAGGTTATAAAGGGCAGATTTGATGCCATGAAAATGTGCAGCCAGATTCGTATATATGATTCTAGTATTTAAAGAGCAGGTCATAAAGGTGGATTATAGCGCCAAACATGAGTCTAGATTAGTTGATGATCATAAAAATAGGTCACAGAGACAGATTATGTCACATCAACTTTGGGGCATGATTCATTTATAACTAGTTAGATTAGTGGGAAGGTCACTATATATATATAATACATTAAGTTTGATATCTGTATTCGTTCCACAATATATGTAATATACAAATAAAAATGTATAGTCGAAAGTAATTCTAAAAATAATATTCTTTATGTAAATTTTACTGTATTTTAATATATATATATATATATTGATTTGTATATTACATATATATATATATATATATATATATATATATATATATATATATATATATATATAAATTTAAGGGTAATAAACTATTATAAACAATCCTTAAATCCGCGGAAGTACTTTAGGTTAATTTCTTAAACCTGCTTCAACTGCCAATCCTTAAATCTGCAGAAGTACTTTAGGTTAATTTCTTAAACCTGCTTCAACTGCCATTAAATTTTTTTGAATTTAATGGCAGTTGAGGCAGGTTTAAGAAATTAACCGAAAGTACTTCTGAGGATTTAAGGATTGTTTATAATAGTTTATTACAGTTAAATTTATTATTTTTATTATACTTACAATTTTGTTTTAATTAAAGAACATTATATATATATATATATATATATATATATATGTTCATATATTATATAACTTGAATATATATATATATATATATATATATATAATTCAAGTTATAGAACATGTGGAATGATTATAACATTTACATTAAAAAGTTGTAAATAATACCAAATGATATTGCTAGTTAAATTGTTTGATCACATCTCAATGAAATTGGAAATAGATTTGGAGTATCATTAATAATGTGAAATAATTTGAGTTTGCTTACACAAACTTATCAAAAATCTGCCAAATCAGGAAAAATAAAACATGACCCATGACAAAATATATTAATAAAAATCAAATTAAAAATAATGGGAATGTTTGTGCTTATTTAGAAAAATGAAAGAAGTATACTCTTATTACTATACAGTATCCATGGCAACATAAATTGTAATATAGGAATAAATTGATTCATTCTATGGAACTTTAAAGTTTGTAGAGTCAAGAAAAATATGATAGGAAAAGAAATATGAAATATATTTGCTATATTTTTCAAAAATAATCTAGAAGAAATTGAAATAGCCTCAATAGAAATATAATTGAAAAAAAAAAAGGAATTTCCATGTCCATACAAGGCAATACATGCAATGTATTAGAATATTTAATCCAAACAATCAGAATAAATCACTCCCATAGTCACTACCATAAAGATTAATAGCAGTCTACACAATTTTAAAAATAATCTTATAAAAACTAATGGGATGCGAGTGCTAAATATGCATTCAGTATTGGTCACAATTTCAGTGTTGGTCACACTTGGAAAAGTTGCACATTATGCAAAATTAGATCTAAGTACGACATTTCTTAAAAATCTGTCATGAACTATTATGTCTGATTAGATATACTTGATTATCATGTGTATCACCACCACATTAATTGTATTTCATTCAAAGATGATTATTTCAAGGAATGAGTAGCATGGTCCCATATTTTCATGATGTTTTATCAAAAATAGATATACAAAAACTAATATATAAAAATGTAAAACATTTCAAAATTATTACCAGATTAAAATCAGAAAACAAATCTGGAACATGTTAAAATAAGATTCCTGATGCATAAATGCAAAAATACTTAGAAATGTTAAACAATTATAGTTTTTTCTTAGTATTAATGCCTAATCGAATGCTTCCTCAAGGAAGAGACTCTTGTGAGTTACTTGGAGAAAATACTAATGTAGTATTGGCAACAATTCCACAAAGATGTGTTTACCCAAACCAAAAGTTTTCTAATATCAGAAAAACTACTTCTGAATTATCATAATAATTATGCATACATTACAGAAGCATCCAAATTTGGATTTAGGGTGATTATGGTGATGAGCAATTTACCACATATGTCTTAAAAATTTTGTGAAGATGGGATGAAATTATAGCCAACTAAAGGAAAATTTCTTGTGGTCAATTTTAAACTTAAAAATTCTGCTAGTATTTATGGATCTGAAATTTATAGATCTAATCGAATGCAAATTACTATTGGAAATTCTTCCAAAGTGAAAACAGTCAATCAATCATTTGAACTATTATATTCTGCTATCTTGAAATTCAATTTGCAATTGGCTATACACTAGAGCATAGAAAAGATAAATATCACATGTCAGTGCATTGTTCTGAATGGCATATAAAAATGGTAACACTGATCAAAACAGGTCTACATTAATTTTATAGATATACTCACATTAAATTAGCTAAACAGTGAGTTAGTAGTTGAATAGGAAATAAAATATGGTGGACATAAAGTAGTTGTAAATAGGATGGATAAAGGATATACAAATAAATGGCAAAATATTCATTGAATACCAGTTGGGAAAATAAAAAAATCAATTGTCAGTGAATAAGAGAAATTGAATGCTCATATTCTTCCATGGCTGTTTGAAATATTAAAATTAATCTTTTAATATTCCCAGAAAATTTATCAAGAAAAAAGCTTTCTACACTTATAGGTCCACTGTATAAAATTGATAAAGAATTTGAGATGTCAGTTAAAACATGTTCTAAGTGCCAATTAATAAAAAATCAAAAACTATGTACACATATATCATGATGTTAATGAGTTAAATCACAGCAACAAATCCATATGGCCAATGGAGATCTAATTATGAGTCACATATTTATTGTTCACCTAAAATCATATTTAAACTGGAATCTGGAAAAACTATATCTAAGTTTAAATAAATCTTTATTTTCCATAGAACACATGAGATTCTGGTGATGAATAATACAACTGGTTTGTTGTTGCAAGAGTTTGGCAATTTTATACTTGAGTAATGAATAAAGTACATTTGCATTTCTTTCTGTTATCTGGAATTATGAAATTGCAACAAATTTTCAGCTAGTTAATATATCTATAATAGATATTGGTTTAAAATATAAATAGGATATCAGGGGTTACTATAGAGTTGTCAGCAAATCAAGTTGCAGTCTTGAAAACAGAAACAACAGCATTTCATAATACATCGAAATGAGATAACAAATACCATATTTTGTCATCCAGTTTAAAACCAACTAAGAAACTTCTGTAAGAAAATGAAAAAAGCAGTAAATTGAATCAACAAAGAAAGAATAATGAAGAAATAAAGACACAAAAGAAATATGTAAAAGTTAGAGACAATGAAAGCTTTTAAAACATTGCAAAGATTATATTATCGATCTTTAAAGATAAATTAAGTAAGAGAAAAAAAGTTATTGTACATAAATTTAAAGTATAAATTATATCATATTTACATGACAATTGTATGATTAACTTAATAAAGAAATATGTAAAATAAAAACATCTATATATTCATGACTTATAGTAGGTTTAGAAAATAATCTATATTAATTAAGACCAGAAAGATCTAATTCACACACAGCAGCAGAGGCATTGTGCACAGAGTGCAGTTATACTAAACACAAAATAAAAGAAGTGTGCTTCGTTGCATATGATGACAATGCAATAAACCGTAAAGAATCGTGCTTTTCCATATCTAAAAAATGGACTATATAAAGACATTGAATAAATTTGCATAAATTACTACCCAGTTGTTTAAAATTACAACTCAAGCTGACACTCCCAAGATAGGCTATGAATATGGGGATTAAAGGTTCCCAAAAGCACTCAGCCTGATAATTCTTTAGATATTGATCTTCACTTGTTTGCGTAATGCGCAAGTTGTAATTTATTGTTCGAAGGGGAAGTAGAAAAAGGATTTTATTTCAATATTATTAATTTTAAAATTAATTAGATTAAAAGAAGAAAAAAAAATTAAACAGATTTTAAAAAGCAGTAATAAGTATATTATTTTTATGAACTTCAGAGAATGCGACAAAGATAGTATAAATTGAGACAATAAAATAGTGAACCCTTTTGCTAAATAATTCATGCACTATTTAAGAAAAGATTCAATTACTGAACAACTATACAAAAAATAAAGAAGCCAAGACAAAATTTGATTAAAGACCAGGCTAGCCAACTTTAGAACATAGGTAATATGAAAAAGGCAAGAGATAGATAGTAGACTATTTTAGTTATGGCTTCACAATATCCATTTCTGAGAAGCTATATTAATATGATGAAGAATATCGCATTTCTGCTGAACATTCAGAAAATAACATTGTGAGTTAGTATAGTGTTTTAATTCTTCATCATATACAGGCACAATGAACACTAAACTGCTGCCAGGGTTATTTTACTATAAGACTATAGTAATAACGTACAAGGCTAAAACCTTCTACAGAAACGCCTTAAAAATGCTTATGTGACAACCAATCAGATGTAATAATGACTGCACCCTCAGCTGCTATTCAGTCAAAGCCTTTTTTTTCGTTTAATAGTAATGATAATAATATAATCGGATTTCCTCTCACTCTGATATCCATATCGATGTCTATAGTTTATTTTGGCTTAATGCGCTATCTCTTTCATTTGTCCGAACTCTAAAACCTATTAATTAAAATAAAATGTTGTTTTCTATATAGGATTTCTTTTATCAATTTACCAAAAACATTTTTAATAGCTTAAAAATTCATGCTTTGTAGAACTGAGTTGTTTTTTCATAACACAATAATCCATTTAACTCACTTCCTGCAATATCTTAAGGATAATTGTTATTTTTTGCATATTTTCCACTAAATTAATTAATTATTTTTCACTTTATTTTAATTGCAAAAACAAACGAACAAAAATGTTAAAAAAATTTTATGCGGTCATGCTTGTATTAAATTTTATGCTAAATTTTTAAAAAATTGATTTTACATTGCATTATATTTTGAAATTAATATTTTGTATATATTTTAGAAAAATATGTTTCGCATTGATAACCTATTCTCGCATTCAGATTTATATATATATAAAAGAATCTAACTATACCCACTTGCACCACATATATAAAATAACATATGTATTCAGTTTTATACAAATAAGCATATAATTTATATTGTATATAGAATTTGTATGTCTTTTTCTTTTTTTTTCATGTATCGTAGCATCGGCTGGGAAGCGAACCCACTAACCCGGGACAACTGCTTATAAAGCAACTGTGCTGACCACTCGTCCACCAACGCTTGACATGTCTTTTTCTTTTAAATAACAGTGATGTAAAACATTATGAATCTCCCATAATGGTGATCCCGCCCCTCTATTCATAAATTTAATGGTTTAAAATATTCTGATTTAATAAATATTGGCAGACCACAAATAATTTTTCAATAATATTTCTTTTAATACCTTAATTCATAATCCTGTTTCCCTTTCTATTACAACGTGCAATATTTTTAATCATACTGTTATGCTAGTTTCTATTTATTTGCTTCTGGCTTAAATTTTCTAAACTGCTTTGAATAGACTCCATATCTAGTATTCAAATCTAGATCTCAACTGGCCCTTTTGGGATTTTGCTCGTCTAATAGCAGTATGTATATTTTTTCATTATTGAGTTGTTAAATATACTAGTTATAGTCACTAACATTGGATATAACAACAACATTATTATTTTTCATTTTATATACATTATACCTTTGTTGTGATAATTCACCATTGGACTATTATTAGATATAGCACATGAGAGCATAATATTTGCTATGTTTAGAGCCTGAGTTTGAATTCAGGTGTAACTAAAAATGGTTTTAAGTTGCTAAGATTTTAAAATAATCTAAATACTAACCATAAATAAACAATTAATTATTCTTACTCAAAAAATAACCAAAAAAAAAAAAAGTAATAATAGCCTCTTCTACCAGCAATTGATTAGTATGTTGAGAAATATTTTTTCTTCTATTATTATTATTTTTTAAAAACGATAGAAAAAGCTTTTTTTTTCTTTATAGAGTGGTATATTTAGAACTATATTGCCATATATTTGTCTATCACCAATGTTAGACATTCATAAACTATAAATTATTACAATTGGTATTTTTCTTTAAAATATCAGACATTAAATTAAATTATGTTACATAATTGTAGAATAATAAGCAGTGATGAACTTTTTAAAATAATAATTAAAAATCAATGATTTGTAATTACACTTCATTATTTTGATTCTTTAATCTGAAAGCCAGAGTACAACTCATATCATTTATTTGAAAACGATCAAATGTGAATGGGCCATCCATATCACAAAAGATAATATAAATTGTCTGTAGTTTACAGAGAATGAAAACTCAAAAATGATAAAATAAAAAAAATCAAACAGATTAAAAGAATTATATATATATAGAGAGAGTGTGCTAATAACTCTAAACAAGCTTATTTTTTTAGAAGAACACTGCAAGAGAACAAATTTGAAATCCATATCTAGGATTGTTCCCATCCCCAGACTAGTTTCAAGCTATGGCTATCTTCATTGAAAAGATAGAACACAAGATTCAAAATACCAACTCAAGCTAATCATTTATGTGACACTTAACTCTTAAGAAGAATATCTAAAATTTTCAGACATCTACATGTCTTTAAATCCAGCCCTCCAACTGAAATAATCACATTGGCCTGAATTAAATTCAGCTTCATCATACATTAATAGGCTTATCAATTTCATAAAGCCCCAGCAGCCAAATAATAATAATAATAATAATAATAATAATAATAATAATAATAATAATAATAATAATAATAATAATAATAATAATAATAATAATAATAATAATAATAATAATAATAATAATAATAATAATAATAATAATAATAATAATAATAATAATAATAATAATAATAATAATAATCATCATCATCATCATCATCAACAACATCATCACCATCAAGTCATAAAATAAAGAGCATACTAATAGCTCTAAACAAGCTTATTTTTTATGATAAATGCTACAAGAGAATGCATTCAAATTTAGTTCAGGCCCATATAATTATTTCAGTTGGTCAGCTGAATTAAAAAACATACAGATGTCTGAAAATTTCAGATCCTTTTCTTAAGAGTTAAGTATTAGATAAATTCATGTATAGAGCTATTAGCACACTCTTAATTTTACATATTTGTAAATGCAAGCTATATAAGCTATGTGATATATGATTTGATTTTCTTTTATTATATATATATATATATATCTGTATTTTTATATTGGATTATTTCCATCATCTAATATGTGTGTTGAATGTCATTAGAAAAGTTTAATTTTATTTAAATATTCCAAATACATTCAACTGTTAGTAATATCACAGCTTAACAGGTTAGTATATATATATCAACTGTTAGTAATATCACAGCAAACAAGTTAGTATATGCACCAACTGTTAGTAATATCACAGCAAATGGGTTAGTATATGCACAACGTTTCAAGATATATTTTTCTCCTCTCTTCTTCAGGTGTTTCTGGCCTGACCAGTGACAGTATTAGCATGGGATTCAAAGCTGGGTCCTTAGATTCTTGATTATTAAATTTTAAGGTAACGCTCTAACCAACTGAGCATTTTCCAGTAAACTATATTAAATTATATATTAAGAGTTTATAGATATTCAAAGCTTTAATCTTATTATTGCAATACCATTAAATAATATTAATTAATTTATATAGGGCATTGGATTGACATATAAATTTATATATGATAAAACATATAATAAATAATTGCAAACTTTTCTAAAATACTTTATTAAATTGTACAAATTTATTATTTTCATTTTTATTTTAAATGTGAAAAGAAATAAATGAAATAATTTATTTTCTTTCTTTGTGTGATATTGAAAAGTATGGTCATGAGATTTTATAGAGATAATTAAAAATATGTATTTGCTTTAATAAATCTAATGTATTTGAAAATGTCTTTTAATCAATTTTTTATTTATTTCAAGTTAATTGGAAAATATGTAAAATTCAATTTTTGGAAAGACATGTCTATTTATTATCATAAAAATCAATTATTAAACATCACCTGATCACCATCTCTTATGCTAGATTATAACTGTTATTAAACAGGCAAAACTCTACATACAGTAGTGCCACCCTATCAATGGATGCCAAAAGGCTTGTGTAGTGCTCTCAGATCCAAAGCTTCTCACTGATTAAGATCACAAGCCAGAAACTAGTTGGGGATATTGGATGAGTAGGCACTAGATGGGGATTTTATGCACAAGCCTTCTGGTATTCATTGAGTACTCTGGTTGGCACAGGGTGGCACTACTGTATGGAGAGTTGTGCCTGTTTAAAAATTAATCATGTTTACCAAATGTACTGAATTTGTGCAATTTAAAAACTATCAATTTCATTTTTAGCAATCTTAAATAGTATATGAACAGGATCACAGAGTTTATCTTATGAATTTTTTATTATATATATGATGAAGTAGAGTTGTTGAAAAATAAGAGTCATTATTGGACGTAATGCTCAATAACTTTTAAAGCAATTTTCTAATCATAATAGATTATAATAATATGGATATTGTTACTAATCAGTTTTAATATGGATGTTGTTTATTAATGATAAAATAACTTACTAAATGAAGAAAATTTCCAATTCAAATTAAATATTTAAATAACTATTATATAATTGCTTCCACCTAGAAACAAAATAAAAAGTAAAAACAATCTATTTCAGAGAACAGAGGATATAATAAAAAACTTTACAAGTAAATAAACGATCACAGTACTTTATGTTTACCCATAATTTTCAACAATCTTTTTCTTAAAAGTAGAATGTTATTTTAGAAAATAATATATTTATCTGTTTTTAAAATATATTTTTAATATAAAAAAACAATAAAAAATTAAACAGAATCTTATAATATAAAAGAATAGCAACTCCCTCTATACAATAGTTTACTTTGCAAATCATTGTAATTATCAATGGTTGATAGAGAGTTTGTGTATCAAAATCCCTCTAGTTTCCATTGACTACTATGACTCGCATTAGGCGGCATTATTGTATCGAAAGAGTTGCTACTTTTTAATAGATTAAATAAGCAAAAGAAATGATAGTCGGGATGTCATAGTGATTATAATGTAATGCTTAGTTTGTCAGTCCACTAAGTTCATGTTCTACCACTCAGTCTGACATAGATCTGGAAATTTTTGAGATAGGTTGATTGTGGGCTATTTGAAAATTAATATATTTACTTGAGAATTTTTTTTAGGTCAGCCATAAGCACTTTACTAAGTTAATTATTTGTAAATAAGCATTTATTTTTATAGTGCTGTGTTTACAATTGTATTACATTCAAATGTCAGCCTTTCAAGCTAATTGTGCACGTGCTATCTTGTATTGGAAAGGAAAGTATTCATTTATTATTTAACACTCGCAAAGTGCGTGCACAATTAGCTTGAAAGGCTGATATTTGAATGTAATACAATTGTAAGCACAGCGCTATAAAAATAAATGCTTATTTACATATGATTAAGTTTTCAGTTAGAGTGACATTTAGTAAATTCTAGACAATTTCACCGACGTCATTCATTCAGACATCATAGATAGTAATTTAAAGTGAGTGGTTTTTCCTCATGCTTTCCTTGCCAGTACTTCAGATTTGCTCATACATAAGCATTTGAATTGTAGGAATAAGTGGATTTATTTTATTCCTGCATAAATACTATATCTTGTATTGGAAAAGAAAGTATTCATTTATTATTTAACACACACAAAGTGCATGCACAATTAGCTTGAAAGGCTGATATTTGAATGTAAGTTAATTATTATTTGTTAAATAAATGGGCAATTAGTTGGCTTTAGTAAAACAATACAGCAAAGTTTTTAAACAATTTTAGTTGGACAAATGAGACTAAAGTACTGATCATAAAAAAAATAAATAAATTATAAATTATTCATTAGCGATGTCAGATTTATTGCACCCAAATGGGCATTGATACCATGATACTCTCTTAAATAGCTCTCATTTGAAGTCTTTCTAATCAAGATCCATATTTTAACCATTTTTAAATGCAAAAAGTAAATATGAAAAAAGTGATATTGCAGGGGTATTTTTATTAATAGATTTTAATAAGATTATTTTAATAGATATCAAAAATTAATCTCCTTATTACAGTTCCAAAATTAATGATATACTAAAAATTTATTGCAGTAAAATAACTACTAAATACAGATATTTAATAAATTATTGACAAGGTTAATATAGATTGAAGTGAGACTATTATTTAGAGCAATCTGCTGAAATGTGATTAATCAATTGGCACTATATAAATTGGTTTTAGCTTTGGCATCTAGAAGTCACAATTAGAGTTAAAAACTGTAAATAAATCACCTATATATGTAGGTAACTTTTTCACTATTATAGTATACATTTTAAGAGGTAAATTCAAAAGATAATAACTGAAAGGAATAACAAATTAATATTTTAAGAAGGATTTTATAGGACATAAAAGTTAAAAATAATCAACCTACTCATTTTAATGTGACATTGTTGTTTATAAGAACACTGAATGTTGTTGAAACCTGCTTTCTTATTTGCTGCTCATGTTTTAATCTAAAATAGTTAGATACTCATTTGTGCAATAATTGTATGAGGAACTGGTTAGATATTGGCAGTTATCTGAAAAATAATTTCTAAGATTGCTTGGAATTTGAAATATAAAATATATTTTGAATACATGTCATAAATATGTCAAAGTGATGCATTAGTTTCTCAATCATCAGACATCTCTATACATATATATCTATTAGAAAAAATATATAATAATAAATGTTGATTAGTTACAAAACTATTAAAATGCTATGACACTACTATCATTATCAGTGAAGTAATTTTTATTATTCCTTATATTTAATGGTTTTTAATTTTTTGATTAAAGTATGGTTCATTATTATACTGCTAGTGTTTTTGCCAAAGTAAAAGGGATCCTCTTTTATTTCAAACCCAATTTCTTATATAAACATAAATCCAAAAGATTTTTATATAGATGTGAGAATATGAAAGAATAGCATATTTCTCAACAACTGCAAATATTTTAAACTTCTCCAGAGATTTGTATATGTTGAATTAATTATTTTCATGGATTGTTATTATAATAAATAATAGAAATGAAAAGATAATATCCAATAAGGGAAGAGCAAATAGATTCTTCTTTTATCTAACAAAATAGATTGCCATTGATACAATTTATAGATATACTTGAAAAATATTTTTGCATACTCTGTTTTGTAATGTATCTTAATATCACATTTTATAATAAAGAAAACTACAATATTCAAACATATCTTTTAAAAATTAAAAAAAAATCATTAAATTATATTAATTATCTCAACATTTTTTAAATTTTAAATTCATCAAATTGGGCAGCCACAATTTAAATATAAAATGTATATTCTTCAATTCAAGGTGCTTTACTTGTATCTAATTACAGATAAAGACATAATTTATTAAACCCAATAAAATTTAACAAGCCTCAAATACTGGATAAGTCTAAGTACTAAAACACTCTGTATTTTAAATATCTCAGCTTTCTACACATTAACACCAAATTGTTAAATAAATATCTTTAATTAATAAGAGCATATCAAGTGAAAGAGTAAGAAGATATAAAAATATGATATTATTATCTTTTATGGTATAACTTTATCAAAATTTCAAAACTTAAAATGCCAAATCTTAAACAAAAATATAACTCTTATCTCTCAAGTATTAGTTTATTATAGCTCCAAAAGTTATGGTGGCCAAAATAATAAAAAATACAAATAACTTTTTTCTTTCCTTAGGATATAATTTTTTGTGCCCCACATTGGGTGCCAAAATGATAAAAAATATTCCTCTGCAATGAATAAATTGTTTCATATGTAATTTTATACTAGAAGGCACCACTAGATAATAAATCTAGACTTTTTACCTATAACAAATTGTAATTTAATATTGAAAATTAATATAAAAAAATATCAAAGAAAGAAGTTAAGATTATTTGCAAAGTGGATACAAAGATGTTGGAAAGCTATAAATTATAAAATGAATCACTTCTAATTAATAATAAATCTTGAAGTAAAATATAAAGTATGAATTACATTTGGACACCTATTAATTTGGCATATCAACATTTTATATTTTATAATTCAATTAATAGTCAATAATAAATGATGCAAAACAATTTATTATTAAACAAAATAATTTATTTACAAAAATAAAATAATAATAAAGTTATTGTAAATAAGATATTAGATGAGTAGGCACTAGATAGGGATTTTCTGCACAAGCCTTCTGGCATCCATTGATTACTCTATTTAGCACAGGGTGGCACTACTGTATGGAGAGTTTTGCCTTTGTTTAATTATCAATATCTAAATTAATACAAGAAAATCAACAAACACATGTATGATCAACAATCTGAGACATTGTCAAAACAAATCAAGCCATCCCTAATCTCATTATTTAGTAATACAATAACTTATAGACTGAAGGTTATAAAATTAAGCAATTGGTGAACTGCTTGTTATATATAAGCTTAATTCTTCTATAATATTCTAGGCAACAGCATGGAAACAACAACTATTCTCAAAACTTCATATATAAAATATTTAAATTTTAATTCATCCTTATAACTATCATTTATAAAGATATAAACACTACGGATGCTTAATAAAAAATTCACAGCAAACACAAAGTCATTATAAAATAAAGTCATAGAAAAATTATAATTGGAACCAACCAACAATATCAAACTACACATATCAATAATATCTGTTTCCAATACATACATTATTAGTCAAATCTCGCATATATCAAATAAATATTTATTACTATTTAAACAATCATTATTTAAAATTATAAATATTAAATAACATAGATTATATATATTTCATAATCTGTATTGAAATATGACATCTATAAAATAAAAAAACTATCATTCATTACATCCGTACTATTTTTGAACATTATATTTAAAATGTTTTGAAAATATTGCTTGCATATAGCTTTGATAAATAAACACAATGATGAAGACAATATTTAAGAATTGTTAATCTATAAATAATTAATAGTGGCATAACAATTTGTTATAAATTAAAAAAATATTTAATAAAGATTTGTAGATTGTTTTGTAATTTTAACTTATTTGCCAGTAGAAAATGTTAATGTCTTTCAAATTGAAGTTATTGCAGACAATATTTTTCATTATAATGATGCTTCATTTGAAATATAGAAGATAGGCCCAAATAAAGTTGTTGAAAAAATCATGATTTTGTAACAGATGATAATTATGAAGTAATTCTATTTATGATATATGAAAATATGAAGCAGTAGATTATCCATTTGAGTCTTGGTTTCCAAATTCTTGGGATAAAAATTATTTATTTAAAAGTTCATTTTGAGAGTTTAAAATTCAATGTTTTCTTTTCAATTCAACTGCTGATGATCATTTTCATGTGATCAATAGTTTTCTTGATAAGAAGACATTCTTGGATACTTGCCAATAGAACAGTAAATAAGTACAGAGTCTATTTAAAAATACATTTAAAAAACATGATGGTCAATTCTTTAAAAGTAATATTTTTAAATTAAACAATTGAATTTCTTTTTAAATTATTGTTTAATAAAATCAATTTTTATTTATAGAAAGAATAATAACACCTTCACAATTTAAAATATTATTGATATCACACTTCTAAATTAATAAAATTTCATTTCTATATATTTACTTAATCTACACTTCAATGAAATATATTCCAAAGTATACTATTTCAATATAGATACTATATATATATAAATATCTTGATACTCTGCATTATTAATAGTAATATAAAGTATCAAAAAAGATATTAAATATAGTGAATGGAATTAATTAAACTCATATCATAGTCCTGATTATTTTATATAAAAGAATGATCTTTTTTATCACTTGTTTAAAATATCACCAATCATCCTCACAAATATAAGAACATTTTTCTCATATTAACAACTGAACCATACTGATTTAATATTAAAGTATAATTAATTAATTGTATAATCTTAATTAACTTAACATATTTCACTATGGCTAAACTATAAATCTTAATTAATAAATCATATAACTAAATATATAATTAAATAAATGAAGGCATCTAAAATTATATTTATATACCTGGAATATACATGTTTTTTTGTTAAATACATTTTTTTAGAGTAATGATCATTACTATAAGACTATTAATTACATCATCTTTATTGTGCAAATATTAACGTTTTCCAATCATCTTTTAATCTAAAGATTATTAGCAATTTATTATTATAAAATAATCAATGTAAAACAAATAGTTGTTTGATTAATCCTATAATGTCACTGATGATTTTAGAAAAAAATAGATAAATTCACTTAGAATGTTTACACTTCTGTTTATGACTTCAGATTTTCTAATGCACTCTTGGCTACTTAGATATTTACATAAGAAAGTAATAGAATTGAAATGTTTCTAAGTTTTCCAGTTCATCTATCTCTATATCCTTATTATTAATACTCTTCACCATCTAGATTAAAGTATTTATTTTTACATCAGAAGGTATCTAATTTAAAGTTTGATTCATAAATAAAAATGTCATTTTAAAAATATGTAGTCAAGGTATTATCAAAAATTTGATACGGTGGATATTTTCCATCATCTATTAATAAATGTCGAATGTCTAGGAAATTTTAAACTGTATTTAAATTTCAACATTGAATGATACATGCTGGACATAGTCCAAAATATTATCGCATCTAATATAAAACAGGCAAAACTCCCTATATGTATTGCCACACACAGCAAGCTAGAGTAAAGCAGTTACATACAAGCATAAGAAGTGGTGGTCATGTGATGTTTATTGGCACATCTAGTATACTATCATCACAAACCTTCAGTCAAATCATCAAGGGATTTCTTTGTGTACAAAATTTTTTAAATTTAATTTTGACTGAGTTTCAAAATTGACCCACATATCTTATGGCTTTATAACTTTGATTTTTTTTTCAACTCGTTCAAGCATTAAAATTTTCCTAAATTTGATGTTTTTATAATATTTTCAAAATAAAACAATTTCAATTAAGTTTTGGGTGTCATATTCTGATAGCTGACTCAAACCTTACCCATTTCCCTCTCAAATATTTAAGTGATTAAATGATTCCTTGCTATTTTTAAATTAGAAACCACAATAATTGTAATTATTTTAATATAAGAGATAAAATTATTTCACTGAATTTCAGAAAATAAGTTTTATCAAAAATTCTTTATTATGTAAGTGAAATAAAAGTTGATTTAATATTGATTTTTGTGTGAAATTTTCTAATAAATAAGTATAAAATATTTATCTTTTTCCTTTAATATATAGATAAAAAAACTTTGATCTTTATCACCTACACAATAATTTTAATAAAACTAATAATTTTATAAGTATCAACTAAAATATAACTACAATTAAATAAAATGAAAAAAAAGTTTATAATAAAGCTTTGTTGTAGTTCAGCATTTAAAAACACACCTGTATATATAAACAACTGTTCCATTTTTATTAGTGCACATCTAATCTCAATAAACTCAGAAAACACTTTCTCACTCTACATATTTTTCACGAACTACTTTGCTCACCAAGTCTGTTAGAAGTATCAAATTTTTGAAATTTAAATGCCTAAGATGACAGCTTGATGTTTATTTGTATATAAGGTGATTGGTTTCTATCTACTTTATGCAATTTATGTTTTTATAGACACAAATGTATTTAACAGAGAGAAAATTCTTCATACAGTAATGTTCACTCAGTGCAAGTCAGAGTAATCAATGGATGCAAGAAAGTTTGTGCATAAAATCCTTATCTGGTGCCTACTCATCCAATACCTCCAGACTACTTTATAGCTTGTGGATTTCACCATTGAGGAGTCTTAAATCTGAGAGCACTGCACCTAGATCTTAATATCTAATGTTACTCTCTAGCAGTCACTTTTTATTTCTATATTTAACTATAAAGCTATGATTTCAAAATGAAAATACAACTGTTTTCTATTCAAGCTCATTAATTTGTATTGCATATAGATCTGAAACCAGTTTAACTATCATAAAAGCATACAGTAGTACACCCAATGCAAGCCAGAGTAATCAGCGGATGCAAAAAAGTTTGTGCATAAAATTCCTACCTAGTACCTATTCATCCAATATTCCCAGATTCGTTTCTAGATTGTGGCTTTCATCAGTGAGAAGCCTTGAACTTGAGAGCACTGCACCTAGATTATTTATGACAATTGGTATAAGCATAGGGAATGGTAATCATGGGATGTTTAGTGGTTTAATACCAATCCTGCCAAATAGAGTGATGGACTATGGATATTAAAAAACCAAAGACACCAGAATGTAAATATGCTGAACTGAGTTAAGATCTTTATGTCTATACAAGTAAACAAGCTTTGATTGAAAACATTCTGTTTTAATTTTGGGGTTGTAGCTTTAAAGTTAATTAAAAAGGTAAAATTTGGCAGCATTAGAACCTAAGATGTAGTTACAAGCTATCTGAAAATCAAATACTAAAAATGGTGTGTTGAAATTTGCCATTAGAAATAAAATGCTGAGTGGAGATTAAAATTATTACTTCAGCTGAAGAAATTGACAAAATATTAAGTCAGATTGAGGTAGATGAGCAAATGAGGGAGATTGAAGATAGAAAATTCATGGACAAATGTCAAACAGATACGGCAGAGGAAGAAGGAATGATACACTTGAGAGAAAGGAAACACATTGGGAATTTGGTGTGCCATGGTAAGATAGGGTTTCTCACTATGCCAAACAGGAATGCCCAAAGATTCATATGGAAATCAATCAAATAGAAATAGAAACTGTCATCACTTCGGGGACTCAAATATCTATTATGTCAGAAACACTATATCATAAACTGATTAGGAAACAACCTGGCATATGGACCCTTCCACTGAAAGCTACACAGGTAACAATGGTGAATAATAAGTGGGCCAAGGTAGAACCTAACCAGATATGGGTAGACTTATGGATAAATGGAAAAACTTTTGCTCATGTATTCCTTATTATGAAGGACCTGATATACAAGGCCATATTAGGATCTGATTTCCTACATAAACACAAATGTGTCCTGGACTACAAAAGGGAAGGAGTCACTTGCAAAAAATAAACAATTAACCCCCTCTCACCCATCACATCAAGGAAAGCAATGTGTCAATTCTTAGAATTATATGATTTAAGAAAAAATGGCAAGTGTATTTCATTTAATAGATTTATAAATTATGTTGTTTACTTGTAGTGTGTCCTCTAAATTTTTTTATGTAACCTAATCTATATGTGGTGGAAACTAATTTTATTAGGAATATTCAATACAAATAAATTGTTAATTCTAAGTTATTACTTTACATACTGCTAAATTAATATTTCTCCTTTAATAGTAATTTTATATAATGAACTTCCTTAACAAGTGGTATACGTGTAATCAAAGCTTTTATATTTGTAGAAGTAATAATAATGAAGCCATCTAAATGTACATATTGCATTGCTCATTGATGCAGTATATAAATATTATATAAATAAAAGCAGCAATTCTTTGGATAAGTTGTCAGTCTATTTAGGAACCAGTAATTTCTCCAAGCCTTTAAATATTATTTTTTAGATTTTACTCTTTAAGATTATGAAAATAATTATTGTGAATTCATTTCTCATTAACTGGGGATGCTCACAGTTACATATATAAAATAATTTTATTAATATTAATTCTGTATGTGAAAGGCTTCATAGATTGCTGTTTATCTTTATATATATTTGCATTCCTGCCTTATATATATATATATATGGCAATGGTAACTTTATTATCAAATTTTATATATATTTCTTGGTAGTTCATGTGTCTTAAGTGTCAAACTGTATATACAAAGACCAGATGCCATGTGCCTGGATTCCTAATCCATAGATTAGCACCAGTCCAGATTCCGCAAGAGTCAGAGACTTCTTGCATGCCCTAAGTCCTTTATTTCAGCACATCTACACTCTATCCACTGGTATGCATCCTTGGTTAGAAGCAAATACATCTCTGTGGCCAGGGACACCCAATCTTAAGCAGTGAATCACACACCATCAGATTCCAAAGCTGGATCCTCCTCATCTTGATGTACCATTGTTTTCATGCTCTCAGGTAGTACCACAATTCCTAATAAG